>WFMF01000008.1:5000-256505 GCA_011033025.1 Beroe forskalii | reverse complement strand
TTGTACAATCAATGACATAGATTCATCTTGATAAATAGCCACCAGAATATTTGTGCACAATGCAAATAATAATGCATTAAATTCACTCAGCGTTTTCTACCAGAGACATGAGCCGGGGCATTTCCCGCAAGGTAGCATTCCATGATTTAGATTTTTGTTTAGATTACTTATCAGACAAATACAATTTGTTTTTTGTTTTTTTTAATTTTTGATTCTTTGAGAATCGAACTGTCGTGGAGTTTCTAGCAAGTGCAGAATCAAATCGCTGCTTGAAGGAAGCAATATATGCGTATCGCACGAAGCGATACTCCCTGGCATGCTTGTATTCACCCCATTCCTTCGCTTCAGCATTTTCTTCAGCACTCGCAAATATCTGTTCCCCAGCCTGGCCACCCTCCTCAGCAGTGCCTCTGAGTCCCTCGTCTCACAGAACTCCTTGACTGCTGAGTCCAGCCGAGTCCTGGTTGAGTCGGCCACCCTGGGGCACTCGGCAAACACGTTCACCCCGCCTGTAACGGGTCTGAAGGACGGGAGTGTCACTGCTTCCCACTCCGGTCGTTCCAGGCGACCAAGGCACTCTGTGCCCTCCGTTCCAGGCTTTCTTCTAGGTCCTCCTTCATCCTTGGCCCTTATTATGTAATCTTCATAACTGGCAGGGGTTCCTTCAATGGTATTGTAATTCTTGTTCAACACCATCTTGCCCAAGCTCATCCTGAGGCTGGGCCTCATTCTGTACTATTCTGTCTTCCTCGTGACTGCTGTTCTCCCCAAGTAACTATAGACCTGCTCTTTATCACGGGTGTGTCCTCTGCCGGGCTATCCTGACTAAACCTGCTATAAATAAACTTCTAAATGAATACCATAAAAGGAGATAATAACGGTAAAAATAGCAATTCCCTGGAAAATCCTTATCTCTAAATGCAAATAATAATTTAAATAATAAAATAATAATTATCGTGTAGAAAAATGTAAAACGAATGTAAAACAAGAGAGACATACTGCTGCTTAAATGAATGTATCCAAAGCTATACGAATACTAAGATGAGATTATCGATGACTTCAAGAACATGTTCTTAGCTCTTTCTAGCAGAATATACACTAGTCAGATCATCGGATGGAAAGTTAATCCAGATTTTTGCCAGGATGCAAAAGACCCGTCCATTGTTAGCTGTTTTCATGTTTCTCAGATTTTTGTTGATTTCGAAGTCTTTTGCTTTGAGATATAACATTGTCTGTCTCCTTCTGATGTCCCATCTCGGGGGTCTTGTAAGCTGGTTTTCATCCGGATCTAAAGTGTACCACAGATTACTGTTGAGACTAAGTTCATTATTACAGTTCTCTTTTTAAATTACGGTTTCCCCTTCAATGGTTACATTGTAATTCTTGTTCAACTCCATCTTGTCTGAGATCATCATACCTCGTGGGCTCGTGACTGTTGTTCTCCCCAAGTAACTATAGACCTGTCCTTCATCATCTGCTGGGCCTTGTCGGCCACAGCCGGAGGAGTGGAGGGTCTTTTATTAAGAGCTCTTCCTTCACCGCAACTTATTAACATTTGGCGTCTGTTCCCAACTTCGAATCGCTTAGTGTCTCCTCACAACTGCTCCATCTCTGAAGTCTCCTCTCAACTATTCCCATCAACTTCTTATCTCAGCTTCTTATCTCAATTTCTCTACGTTTGGAACTTTTACTCGATGATGTTCTGATCAATCTGCCATCTGCGCTTCTTGCCTTGCACCCTGATAGCATTGTAATTCTTGCTCTATACCATCCTTACCATGCTCATCCTGAGGTTGGGCCTCATGCTCAGCCTCATCATACACGGTTTGGTGTCGTGATAATTGGTCTCTGGAAGGATCAGAACTTCCTCTTCATCACGTGTGTGTCCTCTGCCGGGCCTTGTCGGCCACCACGGCTGGAGGGTCAATTATTAAGACCTCTTCCTCCACCTCATCTTATTAACCTTAAGTGGCGCCTGCTATCAACTGCTCAACCTTTAGCGTCCCTCATCTTAACTTCTCCAGTCATCAGTTCTTTAATCCTAATACCAGTATCACCATACTGTTACTATGTGTCTAGTTGGTTGTTGTATGTTATGTTATGGGGGTTTTAGTAAAGTTTTAATTCCTTAAAGATTGATTTCTGTACCTGATTTGGATGCAGGAAGCGATATTCACCCCGCTCCCTCCTCCGCTTCAGCATTTTCTTCAGCACTCGCAAATATCTGTTCCCCAGCCTGGCCATCCTCCTCAGCAGTGCCTCTGGATCCCGTGTCTCACAGAACTCCTTGACTGCTGAGTCCAGCCGAGTCTTGGTGGAGTCAGCCAACCTGGGGCTCTCTGCAAACACGTTTACCCCGCCTGTAACGGGTCCGAAGGACAGGAGTGTCACTGCTTCCCACTCTGGGCGTTCCAAGGCGACCAAAGCATTCTGTGCCCTCCGTTTCAGGCTTTCTTCTAAGTCCTCCTTGGCCTTTATGTAATCTTCGTAACTGGCAGGGGTTCTGTCCGCCAGCTTGACCATTCTTCTCACTAGTGCCTCCACATCCCTAGTTCTACAAAAATCATCCGCCGCCGCATCAATACGATTATTTTTCGTCGAGTCCGCCAACCTGGGGCTCTCTGCGAATACATTCACCCCGCTTGTAACGGGTCTGAATGTGGGAAACGTAACTGCTTCCCACTCCGGGCGCTCCAGCTTCTAGGAGGGGTAGGAGTGTGTACCACTGTATTGCCCACTGAACATTTGCTCAATGAAGATTAATTGTGTGCCCGCCACTTGCTGGGAACAATTCACAATGCTGTGACTAATGTTATCCCTTGATTTGGTAAGTTTCTGACCTGGGTGCTCGCCACTGCTCAGTGCTCCTGGTCGAAATGACACCTACTGCTTCTTTAAAACTATCTTAAAACTATCTTAAAACTTAAATTATTATTGATATAGGTATTCAGAAAAATTCTCCGGAATTAAAGACGACTTAACTTCTGTTATCGTAATCCTGTGATAATTGTGAGATATGAGGTTTAATATATCTTCTGTATTTTAAAATATTCTAATTAATATTAACTATTGAGGTTTGCTGAGTGGCTTACCTGTTCCACGTTGGAATTTCCCCCCTCGTATGTTGATGCGGAATCTTTTCACTGACCGGCATTCCTGAATGTTGTGACCATTTGGGTCACTGAACTCGCAGTATTCTTGACCCGCCTCTGATTCTTGAAGACTGAAGTGTGCAGACAATCTGTACTTTTGCTGTAATGGTATTTTTTAATATCTGTTTCCACCCATTTCCCTTTTCACTGCTATTGCATTTTGGTCTAAGCTAAAGTCTTGTTTTGCTTTGGACTTTTTGAGAAGCCTACAAAAAATGGTACATTGAGCTTGTGGATATATGTTATTAAACATGTGAAACACCCTTGTCCGGATCTAACGAGTAGTTCGGTATGAGTATACACTATCAGGTCCAACACAGAATAAAGACACTTCCTTTAGTTCGTGACACTCTTACTCACTGGCCCACAATACACTTACTGCTATCTGCGTAAAGCTGTGGGTATTATCTCAAAACGATTATAACTCTTAAATATCAGTATTTTCACTTCAATTAATATACAAACTTCAAATCACGAGATATTTTGATATTAATTTATTTCACGTTATTTTGAAAGTGTACACACAAATAACTTAATAATATTAGAGCGTTTCATAATGATTGGCATGTAAGCAATAAAACATTTGAAATTAAACCAATGAATAAAATGTTAAATTCAGTCAGTTGCATAATCCCCACCTTCCTGAATCACCAATCGGCAGTGTTCTAGGAGCTTTTTAAGTTTATGTAATAACACATATTCTGCAAGTGGGTTGAGGTAGTTGCTTCCTGTGGTGCCATCTTGCACCAGGAAACATCACATTGTAACAGTCTTTTAGTTTTTGGTCTGGGTGGAGCAACCTACAGTTACTTAGGTGCGTTTCAACCCCTCTGATCGTCTTATAAGATTTCTAAGATCTGTTGCATCTTTGTCCTTAGGTCTCTAGGGGATTCGGCCTGGGTCTCATTGCTGACCATCCCTCTTCTGCTTTGTTTGGTTCCATCTTGCACCAGAAAGGCTCCGTTCTCCTGCCTGTATTGTAGTGATTGCGTGTAGCTATGTCTTATCTATGAAATAGTTATTGATAATACTTACTTAATTTCAACCACTCTAACATAATCTACGATGTTTCAAGCTTTCCAATGTCCATGGTCGTAGAGCTTTGATTTCGTCTATTGAGTAAAAGAATATTTTGAGTAAAAGAATATTTTTATTGATCTCCAAAATATTTTACAAAGGAGGTTTGTCTTTGGCAGTTATTGTCCACCACCCTCTTCAGTCTTCAGTTTTGTGTGGTGCTATCTTGCACCAGGATTCAGAAAACATCACATGTACATTCTCAATAGTATTTTAGTTAGAGCGACCTACAGTTACTTAGGTGCATTTCAACCCCTCTCTTGATCGTCTTACATATTAATAGTACTAAGACCCCAACTATGAAATACCGCGGTTCGTACCGCCTCTGCGCGCGCACTTAATAATGCTATGATGATTTCACAGCTTTCATGGAGTAATGTTTCGGTCATGTAAACATCACCGTTGTTTTGTGTATTGAAACCAGTCCCTTGAACCAGTGTATGATCACTAACAATTCTTATGAAACAACCCAATACAGTATTTTATTTCATGGGAAGAGCGACCTACGGTAAAGCAGGCGTGTTTCAACCCCTCTGGCGCTGATGTGCTTTCATGAATCTTTCTATCAATTGTAAGAGACTTTTGGTATCTTCCATTGGGAATTTGGCTCTCGGTTTTGGGAGTCGTTTCCCACCAGTCACCACCCTCTTAGCGCTGTTTTTCGTGGTGCCATCCTCCACTAGGAAGGCTCTGGTCTCCTCCGTCCTCAGTGCCTGTGATTTTACACTTGTAGTGATTTTACACTATTATTAAGGTTATACGTGCTTTCATGTATTCTCAGACTTCAACTATTTCACTGCTGCTATCTTCCTCAGGCTCTATATCCCTTTGGCAATCTATCACCCCAGTTATTCTAGGTACTGTTACATAATATATAGGCCAGCTGGGTTACTTCTTAATAAAGCTCTCTTAACTTTTATCATTGAATACAATGAATAAATAGTAATGTTATAGTTATGTAATGAAGTTTTATGGGAGGGGGTCTTTCCCCTGGTGCGGCCAAAGGATTGTGCCACTCCAATAGCTCGGATCTCGTGTAGGTACTGGGCTTCTTCGGTTTTTTGGAATAGCTGTTGATCTATTAGTATTGATAAAGGCTCGTTGTACATTCTCCCACTCATTGTAGAAAATCTTTAGGTCCGACTTTCCGTTATCCAGTTCGAACTGGAGCTCTTTGTTGCAGCATTGTCCTGAAAGGTCTTGTGGATATTCTGAGCTGTCTGCTCGTCTTCTGAGCTCTGGACTTCAAGCAATTGCGTTTATAGCAGCTATTTCTATGGAATAGCTTCTGTTACAGTACCACAAAGTCCCGTTGGGACACTTTTTGTCATCGAATGCAATGAATAAATAATAATGCTATAAGCGATGTTGATAAGGTTATCCGTGCTTTCATGGTGTAATCGTTCCGTCATGCTCATTTTTGTTAACTATGAACATAACTCAATGTTTTGCTGTAAAGAATGTTTCAATGGTTACTAAAATTTCTTTCTAAATACTGTAAGTAAATAGACACCATTTTCTGTGCTTCCATATGCTTGTATATAAGCCGTTCTACAAAGCACCCTGTCTTGTTGATGGTGCCTCAAATCCAACCTCAATATTGTGTGTTGTGTTTTGATAACTGCATCATTCTTATCATCATTCTAATCACGGAATGTGTTCACGGCGTCCCGAAGATCAAGGAGAAACGCACGGTAGGGAGTGGGCGAGGTGGTAACAGAGTTGTGGAGTAGGAGAGCTTTGTCCTTGAATTCTTGAAGGAGTTGGTGGCCGGCGGACTGGAACCGCTCATCACGGAAAAATTCCGTGATGATACCCTCAATGCCTGAGGAGAGGGTAGGAAGAGGATGAAGAGTTGTGATGGCTGGGGGTGGAGGTGGAGACTCGATGGTCCTCGTGATCATCACCGGCTGTTAAGGAGGAGGTGGAGGGGGTGGAGAAGGGCTCCGAGCAGGCTGGATCGGTGTCTGGGGAAAAACGCCGGGAAAGAGTGGATGTCTGGAAATGAACTTTAGGAAGGCAGGGGCAGGAAGGAAGTGGCGGCAGGGCATATCCCGGGATCCAGTTCGAGAGAGGAAGGAAGGGAGCAGGAGGAGATGGAACGAGCTGTGGTGGAAGGAGGGGAAAGCTAGGGGAAGAGGTTGACAACACCATACTGGGTGCGAACAATGGTGGAGGAGTATACGAGGAAATTGCCTCGGTGAAGGAAGGGATGGTCCCGATGGGGAAGCAGCCGGACATCTAGAGCTGGAGTTAGGTTCAGGGTGGAACTTGACGCCACGGTAACCGAAATTGAAGGTGCAGGTGGGGTCAGAGCAGGGGCGGTTCCGATGGGGACGAGGGGAGGTGGATGCTGCGACACATCGGGTGTGGAGCCACTGGTGGGCTCTGATGAATCTTTTCTGGGGACTGGAGGTGAGGGTTTCGAGGTAATTACCTCATTTGGTGTTGAAATGCAATTGTTATGTAGTTAATGTTCTCCTCCGAGCCATTAACGTTGAAATGTAATGTACTGTTCTTGGATATTTCTCTCCTTCTTCTCTTTTTTCTGTGGTGCCATCCTGCAGCAGGAAGGCTCCGGTCTCCTCCGTCTTCAGTTCCAGGTGGCGGAATCACACCTCGTAACCAAGTTACTACCTTCAACGCTGCCCGTTTTGAAGTGATTGCGTGAAGCTAATTGCGTGTAGCTAATTTCAATATTTCTTTGGAATATCTGCTGTAATGTTATGACCCATTTGGTTTCTAACTTTAAATATTGAATATAATGAATTAATAGTAACACAAATGCGATGGTGTAAAGGTTCTCCGTGCTTCCATGGAGAAATGGTGCTGCACTGCTCATCACCGTTACTATGAGCATAGCTGTTCAGTCCTCTTAATTTTGCTGGACACATTGGATCCGAAATTACTTATAACTGCATTCTTACAATTAGGTTTTTCTTGTATAAGCCGTTTTGCAAAGCGGCCTCTCTTCTTTTTGGCAATGCATCAAATGCTATGTCACCCTATATTCTGTGCTCTGTTGTGATAAATATTTCTTATTTTCTTCTGAAGTGCACATATGGAAACTATTCGACGACTTTAAATTTTAAGAATTAATATCAACAATGATAGAAAATGGTTAACATAATATTATGCATAACGCATGTGCACTGCATATAGATTAGTCATATTGTCTATGAATAATTGTCTATGATACCAATAACTGTAAAGGGGGAATTTTTGTCATCCCTTGATCTAACCAGAGTTCTCGGCGGGACTTTTTGTCGTCTCCATCAGGGGTTGTGATAAGGCAATTTTGTCGTCTCCATCAGGTGAACTTGTGATTAGGTACTTTGGCCTCCATCAGGTATGGCGAAGCTGGACTTTTTGTTGTCTTCGTCGAATCTAGTGATGAGGACTTCGTCCTTTCTGTCAGGCGTAGTGATGAGGACTTTATAAGCTCCTGAAGTCTTCGTCCGGCCTCACAAGACTGTACTTATTGTCCACCCTTTTGTTGAGGTGGTTTACCCACCACAACCTGACGAGGATGCCTGGTACCTTAATTCATCAGTTCAAAATTTTTTGTCTGTTTTTTTTCTTCTAGTCTTTTGTTATCATCCAAGAACAACAGTCTTTTATTAAACACAACCATTGTTAATGAGTAGCGTTCTTGAACAAATTCAGTGTTTTGAACATAAATTATGGAACTAATTTCACTTTGCCGGAAGCAAATCAATTAAGTTTACATACACGTCTGAACAAGACTCGCTCTTGTGCATTTCAAATTTCAAAATTTGAAAGCCAAATTCCACACGGTCTAAATATGTAGAATAAGCCAGCGGTACGATGGAAATATCTTTTGATTTTCTCACGCTTTTACCGCCTAACTCCAAAGTTTCAACATAAATCAAGTGTTTGCAGTATGATCTATATCATTCTGCTTCTATTGTGATGGATTTTTAATTACTCTTTAATCTTTATAAGTTTATAAACACTCTTACATCTTTGAAACGAGAGGCCCCCAATCATACCTGATTCAATATAACACAATAAATCATGCGTAAATACAATTGAATACAATTAATAAGAAATAATGCAAAGGTGATGTAAAAACGGTTCTTATATCCGTGCTCTCATGGTGTATTTATCCTGTCATTTTCATCACCGTTACTGTGTGTATAATTTCTTTGACATCCTAAATAGATGGTTGGTGTCTGATCTCCTCTCTTCAACGCTGCTCATTTTAATTGTGTGTAGCCTTGATTGTGGAATAGCTTCTGTAACTTTAATGATGAAGGCCCGTTGGGTCACTTGTTATTAAAGGGCTTCTCGATGATCCTGCAATGTGAATTACCGTTGCTGATGGAATGGTTATAAAATCTCTTTTATAAATAGATAGACATTTCTTATAATCAGGGTCTTTCCTTCCATGTACTCTTTTAAGCTCTTCTGTAAAGCGGCCTACCTTCTTATTGATGGTGCCTCAAATTCTTATTCTACCTCTACTTTTTGTTCTACTGTAAGAATGACATCATTCTGATCATTATCTCCATATCTCTTCTGTCCTCCTGAATAGCGCTGACCTGTATTTATCAAGTGAAGAAGTTACCATTTACTAAGGCAGTATTGCACGTGCAGATTATTATAAAGCGTGATTAGTGCTCTGACAGCTACTGCCAAGTGCTCATCCTTCATAAGTTCATGAAAATTGTCATTGTTTTGTGACTAAGCTATGTTTAGTATGTGAGAAGGCTACGCGGAAAAAAGCTCGGATGAAGTTTGATTTTAATTAATTGATTTTAATTAATAACTTAATATTTAAATTGCTAAAGTTTGCATAAGTAAACAATAATATGTTGGTGAGATCTCTTGATTTCGTTTTTCTTTACATTGGTGATTGACCAACATCTTCGATTCCACATTTCAATTAGGAAAATGCTAATTTACAAACGGGTACTCTCACGTTCCTTGTTCGTATGTTGACGAACCTGTAGCCGAGTAGATGGAGCATAGTGGGTAGTCGGGTTTACGAATTAAGGTAAACTTGTACATAGTACCGTACATTTTACCATTTTTCAAATTTTGCTATGGTTCTCTTTGTTAGGACATCAGTGCGGTCCATTGTCGATATCATGAACTATTGCATAGAAATGTTACAGTTAATTGGATATCAACCGTTTTTTCCTGGGTTTAACAGGCAGAAAGAAATATCATTTAGCTTTTAACTTGAAAACATGGCTCAAGTATTTCCTTATACCATGTTATTTTAATTTACAAATTACGGCCATAATTTGTATATCAATTTGTAAATTCAATAATAAGTGGGAATTGTGATGCATACGAATTAAAACATCTAACAATTGTCGTCTTGGAATTATGTCGTAGTCTGTTTAACTGATGGGGATAATATCTGTCTTCCTCTCCTCCCAAAATGCTTGCAGAATACTAGAATAGAAATAATACTTCTTGACTCTCTAGTTCGTGGATTTTACTACATGAATCAAGATTCTTCTTATTTCAGAACTTAATTGTTAAAAGGTACTTATTGTAATACAAATGAATTAATTAGATTATTACAAAGTATTAATTAATAATCATAAGAAGTTTTATAAGTTTATTTTAACTCATTTTTCCATTAATCTCCGTGTGAGCGTCGTTAATTTTTTATATTTCTTGCCTTCCTTTAGTACCTCATCTAAGTGTACTTGATCTTTCAATCTCTTATCCAAACCTGAGCAGATAGTTGTACTTACAAGTGAGCTCTTCTGCTTGAGCCGGGAAGACACATAAAGTTGGATCAAATAGCATCTGAGTAAGTGTGAGTTTCTGGTCCCCATATCCCTGATTATGCCTTTCTGGTCCTACTCACACTCCAGCCCCCTCATCTTTCCAATTTATTATCCCATCCTCAGCAGCAGTTTGTGCTTACAAGTTTGCTCTTTAGCTTCTGCCTGGAAATCATGTATATAGAATAAGATCTTCGTATCTGGCTAATGCAATATTCTGTGTTTTCCTTTGTGGGTTTGTAACGGGGGCTGGGTTGATACATGTTCCTTTATTATCATTTTATATCGTCAATGACTCAATTCTTATTTTTTCGGACCAGTTCACTTCAAGAGCATTTTATTTTCCATCAATTTGATTACTGAATAAGAAACTAAGAAAAGAAGAAAAATAATGTGTTCTGTGTGCACTATGATACTATAATAACATAATTCTAGGTTTGCCTTCCCGCAGAAGTTCCTCGCATTCAGGATCCAATGTGAGGTCTCTGAAAAAGTCTGGGGCTACCCTGAGAGCTACCTTTCGCACATTTTTGTCCACAACTAAATCTTCTATGTCTTTTGTGGCATTTTATCCGGTGCTGACTTTGTGTGAGTCACTCAATCTAGTGGGATGACAGAACAGGTATTCCGGCGATTCTTGAATTCTTGAATTGACCATGAAGACTCTTCCCTGAAAAATGATTTGCAGTCTTTCGTAACATTTCGATATTTGGTTCCTTAGTAATTTTATGGTAAATAATTTTATGGCTGAGAAAACTCAAAAGATGTTTCCTTTGGCTTACATTTGCTGCAGTTTCCTTGAAAAATGATTTTCAGTCTTTCGTTACATCTGGCAAGTAACTCTCCTTGTGCTGTTAACGTCATGTTATTCAAATATATGTCAGTAAACATGATGAAAGCTTAAGATTTATCGCTAGTTACGGTTTAATAAGAGTCTGATGGTGATTTGATGCGGTGGCGTATGTGTGTATTTTTCTCCTTCCTTCCATCCTAAATAAGTGAATATAGTTTAAAACGCTTCCCAATGCTTAGTTCGAATGAGCTTAGTTCATGAGTCAACTGAAATTTGGAGGTATTTTCTGAGCTGTTGGTGTCATATGCATTATGCAACACGTTGAAAACATTACGTTGCCGAGAATTCAAAATTGTGTAACTCCCTTATTTGTGCACTGAGTGAGCTCAGTGATGCTGGTTCTTCCCCTTGAGATGCTGAATAATGTGCAATGTTAATTTCAGAAGTACAAAATATCATAGGCATTGTTATTTAGCTATGTGTCTTACTCTTTCTCACGTTGATCCTTGGCAGGGTTTCAACATCACTTAACTCTGGTGTCAATCGCTTTCTGAATCTAGGAAAGATTTGATAATGGAATAGGTTGTCTTCAGTCTTGGTTCATACTACAATTTCTGGAATGGTATTTCTCCTTATTACCGAATTACCCGTTATATCTCATTGTCTTGAGAATCCAGCACCACCGAAAATTAATTCAAAAGGAGTTTAATAAATTCGACAGTGTTGATTTTCACAGTACGTCATGTTCATCTTCTTCGATTCTTCTAAACTCTTAAAACTGAGGATTAATTAGTTAATTGATTATATTCTTGCTCTCCTTGTACTTCATTTGCGCCGGTTTGCCTCCCGATATGCTGTTCTAACCCTGCTGTCAGATGACACTTGACAGAAGTACAGTGATTGGGATAGTAACATATCAATCTTTTGTGCAAGGATCCATTCATCAAATGTGATATTAAACTGTTCTGTTTAACACGGTGTTTTCCGTTGGATAAACGAGAATTTGCTGGTATCACGAACCATTCTCTCGATGATAACTTATTATAAGTTGCTAAACTATTCAATCCTTGAGTCTTACTCTGTATGTTAAATTATTGTATATTTTGGACGAACTTGTCTTCAACTGCTCACAAATAAGAGCAGTGTTGGTTCCCACTAACTTTCCTGTGATGCAGTACTCTCCCTTCGTCCTTTTCCAGATGATTTTCTGGTCCCATATCCCTGATCATGCTGAACTTTTGTTCAGCCTGGCCCCACCCACAATGTAGGCCCGTAACATCCCTCCTTTGCTTTGCCGAATATGCCCCCATTCGAGTTCTAACTTAGGCCCTAACCTCGATTTTTAAACAATTTTGTAATTTGTTTATTCTACATACATTTCAATCACAACCCCACACTCAAACCCTGTTGAAAGATCAATTGATTAAAGTTAAAAACATTGGGTGAACATTAAACATAAGCATTAAACATGCACAATTATTAGAATGCATAAATATCTATATACTTATATACTTAAATTCAGACACCCCACTCGCAGACACAGGTACGCTCCCTGGTCTGTCTGTGTTAGTTGTTGTTTCACCGTCCTCGCTTGTTTCTCGGGTCCCCTCTACCGTTGCCGAATTTTATCCCTATGACCTCATACCCATTCCTTCTAACATTGTGGAAGATCGCAGGCCTGAAATATCGTATTGCGTTAAATACATGAATACGCGTAACGCATGAAAATTGGTTTGAATGTCGATGGATCGATATACTTTTTCGGAAGCTTATTTATGTTGATCACAATGGTGTCAAAATAAACAATCTTTCAACAAATACTCACAATTTTGAGTAGCACGTCTTGATCTTTATGCTTGTATGGTGCTCTCTGATCTCACCGAGCTAGAGTTCTTCTTCAAATTTATGAATTCATCTTTATTCCTTACAAACCAACAATCTCTCAGCATATACGTAAATTAACAGTTAAATTTTATAATTACTCGGTGCCCCATTTCACAAATATTATATGTAAACAGAAAGTTCTTGTCAGATACCGCTACTGGACTGGAGAGCTAGTCCGGGAACTATACATATTATTTTAGATTTATCATAAGTGTATGATAACAGGGGGGTCATGACGAAATATGCTAACCTCCCCCCATTAGTTTATCATGGCTATCTCACATTCGTCATTCAAAACAAACCGAGTTTTTTGTCTGTCGTAATTGGATTTGCAAGATAAAACCGCCTTCCCTTGAAATGGGAGATAATTCCGAATACTCTTTGCAATCCACCACTACGTACCAAACACTATAATTACTAAAATTTAAAAATGTGACTGAGGAATTTTGACAAAATCTTATTCCATTACTGCCACATGCCAAGTTTCTGCGGCCAGTTTCTTCACCCCCTCCCGATCTCAGCACTTTTCTCTCCCTCGGCAAACTCCGAAACTGCCACCAACTGGTGGCCTTGGTGACGTGGTGACGTGGACACTTGAATCTCCAACACAATGTTGGACCTTATTAGGAATGAACAGTGGTTAATCTTCACATCGGGGATCGTGGACTTCACTCCCATGTATCTGTCGCGAGTACGTACGTGGTTTTGGAGATCTCTGATAATCTGTATAATGAATTTAGAATTAGTAATAAACAGTGAGTAACTGTGGTAAATTGAAAATGGTATATTTTCATACTTTATTACAATTTTAAAGTTTTGAATAAAAAAGACTGTGGGTACTGGAAGTCTGGGTTGGATGTCATTATCGGTCTCTTATATAAGGTCCCCTAATTCCGTGTCCACTTCTAGATACCTGTCTCTTGATCTGATTTGGTACTGCAATTATTTAATGACCCCCTCCCCTTCCTACTCCGCTGAAACTCCCGCCAGTGGGAGGCTTTTGTGGAGTGATGTCTTCCATATCCATCATAATATGATTTGCAACTCATTAAATGACCTGTAATTAATCTAGAATTAGGAATGATATGTTGTTAATCATTCCCCCTACTCTAAGGTTCAAAGCGTATTAGACCCTGATTAACTGATTAACCTACAAGATGCCGTAAGAATGAGGTGATCAATTATCATTCCTTTTTAATTGACACGATCCTTTGACTCAATCTTTTTGCGGATCCTTTGTACTTTGTAGTTCTTCTAGTGTTTCGTACTAATAAATACATTAATAAATACAATCAATTTGATATTCTCATTAGCACATCACAACTTCACAATAATTTAAAATATAAATTATTTTCTAAAAAATGGGGGATGCCCTCATCCTCTCCTTCAATAATAAATTTCAAAAAAATATAAATTATATAAAAAAATGGGGAACACCCCCATTCACCCCTTCTCAGAGTTTCTAATAATCCTCCGTCTTGCCCCGCCCCTCCTGGGCTCTCCAAAGCTCCCCCCTAGGGGTAGCGCCAGCTCAACTGTCTCAGCTGAGCAGCTGTCCTCAGTGTCCATTTCCGGACAACCATCTTCCGTGTTCAGATAGCGATCCCTTGCCCGGATTATGTTTTGCAATTCGACAATCACCTGTAATTAGTTTAGAAGTAGGAATGCACTTTGCCTGATCACTCCCCCTAAACTAAAAGGTTCAAAGCTTGCTTGTTCCTTGTTAACTAAGTTACAGTAAGAACAAGGTAATCAATAATCATTGAATTCTTTTTGAACTTACATTATTCTTCTGTTCCAGTCTTCATTTTGCTCTCTGCAGCTCCTCCAAAGCGTCTACCAGCATCAGAGACAGTTGTCTCATATTCTTGGTAGAGGTCATGGTCCTAACCATAAGGCATTGGGAGTTAGTTACCACCTAAGTACTAAGTACTAATGACTGCAATAGAAATTGTAGTAGCAATCGCAGAATTGATTATTAATTATCGAAACTAATTATTCATTGAAGAGTATTTGGTCAATCACGAAAAAGTACTGAATAATCATTTAAGCAGAATTCTTAGTCACTACAATAATGTAAAGTAAGGATTCAATGCTTCATATAAGTCACAGCATACACAATTTCATTTATAATTGTACTTGCAATTGCGAATCGCTGAATCAAGTATTAAAGCAATAAATGAAAATTTGTTTCTATATAAAGATACTACTCCCAATATCCTAATAGCTAAAGAGTCCTCTCCGGATTCCGAAAGGCTCCTAACTGGTTTAGGCCACGCTGTAATGCTGTCCTAGTGTAAATAATAATAAATAACAATATATTACATCAAATTACAATAAATTACAATATCAATATAAACATTGAACTGTCTACTTCTAGCGTCGATTCTCCCATGTAGCTGTGTGGCCTTCTCGGAACTATCGCCGTGTCCTTTTCCAGTTTCCGTGTCCTTTTCCGCTTCCTCGTGGAGGCATAACCACTGGTCCGAAAGGGCGTGGGTTCGTATCCCACCGAGACCACCAATATGTAGAAAGCAGGGATGTACGTGGTCTGAGCTGAGCGGCCAAGGGGGCGTGCCGAAGTTTAAGATTAGAGAAGAAGAATGAGACGAGATTTGACGTATTTAGGAATGTAATGTAGAAAGCTCTTCTGGTAAAGCTCTTCCGACGTGATCTTTCCTCGTTCTCTATAAATCTTCTAACTGCCTTATCCACCCCTTTTTCACCTTATCTGCCAACGCTCCGTCCTCCCGAAGTAAGTCCACTGGGCCCACTGTCTCCTTGGAGGTAGTCGCAGGAAGATCCTCTCACTGTGACATCTCCAATAAAATCTGTCTCTTCCCTTTTCGCTGAACTTCCTCGACCCTTCCAAATATTCCTCCCTCCAAGAATCTTAGACACATCTTTCTTCTCTTGTTCTTCTTCAACACTCCTCTCCCGCTTGATAATGAAAATTGAAGTCTGCCTCAATGCGCTTTTAAATGATTACAATGCTTGAGGAGTGAGTTGGCACTCATTCAAATCCAGCTACTTGTACAAAAACCGCCTTCAGCATCAATTTGGCAAATGCCTGTGATATGAGAGAATACGATTCGACCACGGAACTAAATGTTCATTTATCATAAGGGTTTACTTTTAGTAGTTATCGTGTCTAGATTAACTGTGAAGTGAAGGTGACTCTTTATTACACAGTTATATGTTATCTTTGTAACTTCTTCTCTTCTTTAATCCATTGTGTTGTGAGTGAATGCTACCGAATAGTGATTCCAGATCATCTGTATATGGCCCATCAACAAGCTTGGCAAGTGCCTGGGAAAGGTAGATGCTTATTTGCCCCCCCCCCCCTTATTTACTTATTTGTAGCATTAAATGTTTATATCGTAAAAACATCCGTACCGTTTTTTTTTGGGGGGGGGGGGGATCCTTTTGACAGAAGTACACCGCAAAAACCATCGCTGGATTTAACTTCCAGTACTTATTTAGATTGGTTTGAAATTGAATCTGTGTGTATGGTAGCAATTAATATTTCTGTTCTTGATATTGGCAGTGTTGATATTTGATTATTTGATTGTATACTAACTTATTAAACAAATAAACTTTATCATGGAGGCATGAATAGCTTTGTGAAATAAATTGTTTCGAACATAATTTACTGTTGATGAGAAAATCCTTAGATATAGTTACAAGTTTATTCAGGTGTTATTACTGCTATTAAAAGTATTCCGTACTCAGCAGAGCTGAAATAACCAGGCTCTAAAACTAATAATAACAGTTCACAGTGGACTGCCTTTGGATTGGTTTCAGGTATAATAATAATTACTTTGCTGGGGACTGATTGTACCATATTATATTATGTAACATATATCCCTTGTACAACTTCGTCCACACAGTTAACTGTGAATTGTTGCAACTTCATAATCTTATAAAAGCATACTGTACTCCGCTTTTAGATAAAGACTTAAAGAAGGATAGTATGCATCTCTGCTACTGTTACCACCTTCCGCGGCTCATTGCGACGATTGTCTGCGTTCAGCAGAAAAGAAGCGTATCAGAACGTTTGAGGATATCTGGGTATGAAATTAAGTAGTGATTAAGCCCATTCAGCCTGATGGTATGCAATACGTTGCTTTGCCACACTTCTCACCACAGTAAACCACCTCATACAACTGAACTCTAATTATAGACTTCCTTCTACTCTCCATTAAAAATCAAATGAAAGGTAATATGACCTAGTTTATGATTAATTGATTGTACATCACTACCAAAGTTTTTCTACAATTCATTGTGTTGTGATTGAATGCTACCGAATAGTGATTTCAGATCATCTGTGTGAGGCCCATCAATCAGCTTGGCAAGTGCCTGGGAAAGGTAGGTGCCTATTCCCCCCCCCCTTATTTACTTATTTGTACCATTAAATGTTTATATCGTAAAAACATCCGCACCGTCTTTGGAAGGGGGCGATTCATTTGACAGAAGTACAAACTCTGGTTTGAAATTGATCCTGTCTGTATGGTGGCAATTACTATTTCTCTTCTTGATATTTGCAGTGTTGATATTTGATTATTTGATTGTATATTATCAACCAAATAAATTATCATAGCAGCTTTGTGAAATAAATAATTCTAATCATAATTTAATGATATTGGAAGAATCCCTCAATATATCAATTTCCCACCTGGTATGTTTATTGACTTATTATTAGCAGTATCTGCTTTCCGGTACTTCACAATATTCAAATAACTAAGAGTTTAAATAACTAACTGTACACAGCGGAATGCCTTTGGATTGGTATCAGGTATAGTCATAGTTGGCTTTGCTGGGGACTGTGACATAATACTGGCTTTCTGAAGAGTGTCTCAGCTCTCGGCCAACATTTCTAGCGTGGCAACGGACAATTATAAGGGTCTCTCCTGTCCACTATCACGTGTTTTGTTTGTTCCGGAATACGGGCTATTCGGACAATCATAATTTCTAAGTTGAATATCAGCACTTCTGGCAGTATCATCATAATATAATCGACTTCACGTATTAATATTGATGTGAAATAACTAAATAAGTAAATAATAACCTTCAGGATGAAGTCTATTTAGATTCCTTATTTCTGCTTCTCCGTTGTCGTATGTTCTCACTCCGCAATCATGGCTAAATGGCTCAAAGTATGCGACATCAGCTCTAGGCAGTTTCATTATGCGTAAGGACTAGGAGGGAAGATCCTAACTTATCGTGACATGACGTGAGACCTGCCGCTTCGTCACGATTAGTTTGAACAGGTGATGCAAGATGTGACACGTGAGGAGTCAAGATTAACTGGGGTTTAATGTTGTAATTGATTATAGAAATTGTAATAGAAGCTATAGCTAAAATTAAACGTCATGAGAGTTAATTGTTTAATTGAAATTTGACTTAATGAATGTTGAATGACTATTATCAAAAATAGTGAATACGAATATTCGCGTATTTTCAATATTCTCCAAAGTTGTTTGTGTTCATTTCGCTATGATAATCTTCGCTTTCTTTCTTTTCCACCTTTTAATGTAATGTGTGAAAGTTTTGGAGAAGCCCCTAATTTTGAAAGTCACTGTGTATTGTGTAGATTTGGTTTTGTAGTTCACAAAATACAAAGGAATTTCACACAACAGCCCATTCTCAATCTCTTTACCATCATCTGAGTCAAAATTATTTTCTAATAACAAATTCTAATGGAAAATCTCCCCAATACCTAAGCTGATTTCTGAACATGTTAATAAATTTGCATTTGAGTTGAAATCGTAGTTTAGCAAATATTATGAACACGAGTGCTGACTCTCACTTCCGACTAGAACAAAGTGGAGAAATAGTGATTCGTTTCGTCGTTGTCCTTTGTACCTGTTGTCGTAGCATCTTTTGACCTTTGTCGCTTTATTCTCCTCTTTCACCTCACTCCGACATATTGACATAAGTATATTGTCTATTCTTCCACGCTTTCCATTTGATCATTAGGAAGTAATGAGATTGATACTACGTCCAAAATATAAGTCAATTCCTTCCATGAAAATTCGTATGATACTTATTACTTAATCATTTTATGGCTTGCATTCTTAAATTAAATGATATTATAATCCGACACTTTCATTTGGATTGATTAAAAAAGAAAATAACAGAAGTAAGAATTAAAAAGAGAAAACAAGAAGAAAAGAAAAGAAAGAAAAGTAAAAAGAAATGATTTCAGGATAGGAATCAAGAAAGACAGGAAACAAATCAGTAGAAGTTCAAGAAAAGAAGTGACCAAGTTTGCACGGAGAATGGTTTCAATGACTGGTGGTTTATCTTGATGGTCAAAATATATGGGTAGTCACTGTTATGTATATTCTTCTTCCAGGTCGTACAGAAAGTCAGTTTCAGTTCCTGGTCGGCTATCTTTTCCATTCCAAATTTTATGATCGCTTTATGCGTGTACTATCTTTCCATATGCGAGTGGTTTTCCCTGTGATGTAAAATACCTGTGTTTCATTTCTTTTGGAATGCATCAGCAATACAAGCTGCCACCGGTGGGTCATGCTAAATTCGACACCCTTTCTACTTCTGCTCCAACTACAGGAAGGCATGGTGAGTAGAGAGCCTGAAGTAAGTACTGGTCTGAGTTACTGATGTTGTCTCGTAGAGGTTCGCCCTGTGACCCGTGTAATGCGTCGGGGAGGTGGACATCTACGAGGAAATATCTTTAGATAGTACATTGAACCACCCCTGGGCATTGGCAACCAGTTTGGCGCTGGTGTGTACGGACATGAATTATGTCCGTATACAATGTGAAATTGCAGATTATGAAAAAAAAAGCCAGGTATAATCGTCATTATTGTTCATACTTAATTCAGTAGCATCTGGGTCCGATTTAAATTAATATATAATTTAAGTATCAGTTTATTGATACTGAGACCCTCAGTTTTGGAGCAGTCATGATCTGCATTATAAATTCCCGTTGCAAATCTTCCTGGGCCTGTTTAAGTTGTTCCTCTATTCACCGTGAACAGGAAATGCCAAGCATACTCAACGCATTGAGACATTCAGGACCTCATTCAGAAGCTGAATGAGGTCAACCAAACCATTAAAGAAGAAACTCCGTTTTGAAGTTACCGTCCTCCTCAGCACCTCTTTAGATGTGGTGAATGGTCCCCTTTTGTCCCTGTTCAATCCCACCTTCAGACTTAATCCTCTAATCTCCTTCTTTGCTCATCTATTCATTTCAGCACCTATACAATTTCTCAGTCGTGCAAAATAATCATCTTATGTTGGGCACTGACATTCATATTCTTGAGTAATGGGTATGGTCGATTGCAGAGATAATTATGTTCAACTCAAAATTGCTAAAACTTATGTTTTCAAAGATGGTTGCTCCTGATTTAAACCATAAATCATTGACAACTGTAATCAGAATTAAATATTCAGTATATTATGAACATCAAAATTATATTCTTTCCATACTGCAGTCCAGTGAATCGATGTTTAAGACGGGATGAGATTAAGACTAAACTCGATTGATGCTGTCTGCACTTTGCAGAACGGATGGCCACATGCTGGATCTGTTTTCCTCATAGTTACTGTATTCTGTTGAAATTATTAATTATTCTAATACAATTTAATACATGGTGGCACCGAGATAAACTCTAAGGAATAAGGCTGCTGGGAATATGACGGTCTGCCCTATAGCTTTGGCTCACTCATTTCTTGAATCTATTGAATCTATAAAGCTAAAGAATGTACAATCGGCAACAATTTAAAAAAAACATCAACTTCTCTTCATTGTCTGTTACTTCTATCATTTATGCTTTTGTGTATCCCTACTACTGCATCAAAAACCATGATCTTTGTTTAGACAATAATTATACGTATTTTTAATATATCTAGTGTTATATTACTGATGAAGTTCGCCAATAACAGACTGTCGAACTGGCGTCTGGCTCAAGTCACAAGCCCTGTCGTAGAAAATGTTTTCTTTACCGGGGTAAATGTCAAATTTTCAAAGTCAATGTTACAATCTGAATTGGTTATTAATCCCAATTCCCGAATTGTCTAAGCAATATCCCTGTCATAACTTTTAATATCGCACAGTTAAGCTTAGTTCTGAAAATTAAATTAGAAAACACAAAGATCTAGAATTACGGATTGAGGAGCCCAATAACGACCCAGACTGGTGACAAAAAATATTGCTCACCAGATTGGATGAAATATTATGGTACATCACCGTCATCGCCTTCACAACCAGCTTTACCCGACCTGTCCAGGTGTCAGTAATCAAATTATTCATGGAAATTCCATAACTCTGAAGCAATGGGACCTGTAGCTCAAGTCAGGGATGATGGGACCTCTATGCCAAACCTCAGCCCCCCTGACCTGGTTTTCACCACTCATTTTTACACCTACTCCCTCTTTTTCTGGAAAAGAGAATAAACCATTTATTGTGTGAATTCCTTTCCCTTCTTTCGATTAATTTTGCCACTCTAATAATATTCCAACATCTCCAATCTTCATGGTAATAATCTGATTCCTACTTTCTCATGTTTACAATTTTAGGACTATCTCTCTGTAAAACTTCTATTTCTTCTGTTCTTCTTTTATGGTTATTAATGTCTTAATAATGTCTTATTAATGTATTCCAGTCCCCACCACTGTAGCACTGTAACAAGAACTATTACCTGTGTTGACTGTTGGGACTATAACGATTGAAGCTGTTATATTTCTTGTGAAATTCGCCATGAACTGGCTCCACTAGGGGGCGCGCTCTGCTGTGTGTTTGATTGCTGTATTAAGTTATTATCAATCCCAGATATAAGTATTTGTCAAAGCACTTGACCATGACGTCAGAACAGACCTCACTACGTTTTTCAGTGTTTGCTTGTTAGACCTTGGGATTAGACAAGTAGAAAGAGTAGAAAAAATGTAGTTCGGCCATAAAGTTTGTTGATTTTCTTCATTAGCTCAAATTCCATTGAATTCCTAGGTACATTGTACATGGCTTACAGGCTACAGTACTATAGGCTGCATTAGTTTGTGCCGGATGCCGTAAGACAATTTGCTCTTCTTTATGGCGCATTGCAAAGTAAATAAAAACCTTTTGAATAGAAGACTGTGGTGAGCAATCGTAGTTGATGAGACGCTGGAGTTTTTTGTGTCCTAACGTCGTCATGATAGCTTTGGTGGGTACACTGTTCTGCAAGAGTCTGGTGGCAAGACACTTCCTCAAAGATGTGTTACTGATATTTCTCCCTGTAACATCTAGCTTCGAGGCAGACACCATTCTGGGGACAATCTTTCCCACCTCGTTGAGATCCATTCTGCAGTTAGCATACCACAGGGAACCGTTACGAGAGGAAAATATATCAATTTCATAATAATAAATAATAATTATAAATAATAATAATATCAATTTTTCAGCACTCATTCTAGAAATATGAATAAACTGAATAATAAAACAACAGAATTCTGAGAACAATGTTATAGTATTATAGACCAGTCTCCACGCTCAAACAATATGATACTAGGTCCCTCGGACTTAAATTGCCATAGGTTGCATCATAAGCTCAAATTTGATTGTATAAAGTAGTGTTGTAAAGTTTAAAATATGAATATGAATAACTTTCAATTGCAATAGTTTGTGCCGGATGCCGTAAGTCAATTTGATCTTCTGTATGGCAATAATGCTCATTTTTGTGGACATTACAAAGTAGGGTTGCTTGAATATGTTATAGACCCATTTTATTGGATATAATACCACCCATGAACTTTTGAATGGATAACCTATGTTCCCCTTCTTCCCAAAATGCGTTCTGAACTTCTTTTCGAATGTTGAGTCAGCCCTGACCTGTATTCTATATATATTCTGTCTTTAAATGCTTCACAGCGGTCTTGGGCAGTAATATTCTTCTAAAGGCTGAGCCGCCCACCTTACTGTAATACTGTACTATTTTAAATCTTCTTGATAATGGTTTCGGCTATGCCATCGAGATTTCTTCTTGTGTAAGACAGATTTTCGATGTAACATTACATATCAATATTTCGTTGATTATGCTCCAGTTTACCAACTTCTCGGATCTCTGCACTGCAAGTTCTTGTTTCTTTGCCTGGCGTCTGAGAGGGTAATTGGAGTCACGAATCTTCATCGTCTTGACTTAGCATGATTCAAATTGTGATTGTATGGAAGAAGCACACTATATTTCACATAGATACCTGTGCGATGTTATGACTGATAAATAAAAACATGAACTCACTCTACCATTAACTGATTAATCCATAATAAGGCTGGATCGAGAGAAGCAAGCTTTCTTAATTCTGAGAATAAAATTTAAAACGGAAGGAGCCATAAATGATGTTATTAAATTATTAAGGTGTTTGGCTCATGAGGATCGGAAATCGGAATTCTACTCGAGTTTCGGAATGTTTGTTTATCAATGTTCACAGACACACACCATAATATGTAGCAGGATTGCTTGTTCTTGAACTATTTTTGCAACCAATTGAAATTGAAGAGACAATCTTAAATAATTACTGTTTATTAATAAGTGCCAAATAAGTGTCATAATATTACCTTGGAGACTGGGCGCAAACCAGTCGTTTTCTCGAGGCTGTTTTACTGATATTGTTCTGCAAATGTAGTCTGATCGCTATCAGATATTGTATCCAAAACTTTCTGGTGTCGTTACCGACATCAAGATGACGTGTATGTATGGCTCCATTCACCAACATAGGTTGTTGAAGTGGGGATCTTAGTGAGTTGATTAATTCACCTGTGGCAATATGCACGGCTGTAGCTGTGTGGTATTGTGTCTTATTTTCATTTTGTTCGCCTAGGAGGTAATTAAAACCTCTTGGCTCCTTTTTCCACTATCTCCAATTTAATTTTTCCCCAGACTCTTCGCACGACGTTCTCATGAGATAAAATGACGCACTTACCTCCAGACGCCCCACCAGACGCATCCACCTCACACGAAGGAAATACGAGGGAGCCTGGGGACAACTGTAACTTTCATCGGTTCATCAAACTCTTCAGTACGATGGCTGCATGTAACATTGTAACCATCTAACATACTAAGTCGTGTATTGTTTTAACTTCAGCTATACCGATTCTGAACAGAAATTTCAGGCGATTGAGGGTGAAATTTTCTTATATTTCCCCCTTCCAAGTTTTGATTTTCTGAAGCAGATATGTATTGTGTCCATCACTCATGTTCTTTTACTTTACCCCTTCAGTAACTCAGTTTTGATTTTCTGAAGCAGATATGTCTTTTGTCCATCACTTAATGTTCTTTACCTCTTCAGTAACTCAGTGAGATAAAAAAGGAATTGAATACTAATAAATGTAGATTTCGTTGATTCATAAATAACAGATTTCCTAAAATGGGGATGAAATGGTCTATGACGTTCAAAAACCCAGCTGTTATGAGACGTGCCGAAGATAAAACATTCGGTCAAAGGCCACCCTCTGTCTCACAATGGCTTCTGATGAAGCCCTTGTCAATTTAATTTCATATTTACATGGACTGTACGAATGTTTTAATAATTAATATCAGAATCTCGTTTTAATAAAAATGATTTCTGAGAATTAGACATGCGTTTCCTAGTTCACGAGCTATTCCTCTATTCGAGATTTTTCTTAATCCTATCTTCCCAAATGTTGTCCCTCGATGGTGTTAGTATGGGCTCCGGTGGGATTTGGGTCAGTTGCTCAGTTTGACTGATAGTGGGCTGAACTTCCGAGGTCTATAACTTCATTATTTAGACCAGTGTTCCAGAATAAACCGTGGTTTCCTTCTGATTCTGGTGATCTATATCATTTCGTTCAATTCGCTCTTTGTTCACCTAATGGGTTGAAGACTCTTGGCTCCTTTGTTCCAATTTCTCCCATTTCCCTAGGAACAGTCACTGCTCAGGTGATCACATGTGATGTCGTGATGAGTTGTTTCTCCATCCAAGTTGTGACTTTATGTGCCACGTCTCTCTTGCGCCCTCAGATTGTTCTTTACCCCTTCAGTTATCAGTATTTCAGTGCGATTAAATCGAATGCAATACAGAACCAATAAAATATAGAAAAATATAATGATAAGTAATGCCCCGTCTGGCTACAAGTGTAGCACGTGATGAAGCAACGAAGGTTGGGAAATGTCGATATAATTGCAAACTAGAATGAAACTCGCTTTGGAATCGGAACACACTGACAACATATCTTTCTGCACTTATTTATGCAGGGTGAATTATGTCTACTCTATTGCTGCTGTCTGCATTAGGCATTCCTCACAGCTCACCCCAAATCGCAATATGGCAACGTATCTGAGAATGGGGCGCTGTTTTCTTCGTGATTTTTCCTTCTCTCCATCACTTTGGTAATTAACTCATTTTATGATAGTTTGCCAAGAACTGGCTTCATATCTCATAGCATATCACAATATATAATTCTGAGACGCTGATATATCATCTACCTTATTGATGAAGTCTGCATTATGCATTCGTAACAGAATACGTGTCCACACGTACCTTAAGTTACGTGATAGATGATTTACCTGCTAGGAAAATGCAATAGACTGCTGTGGAATATTCTTATTCTATTCTATTCTTATCATCTATCACGTTCTGCTCGTTAATAAGAACAATTCCTTGGTCCTTCTATCCACTCTTTAATTGAATTCTCCTGACCCTCTTATTTAAAGGATGGGTATAGCAAAAACTTCCGCGCATGATTCTACTTTTCTTAGTTGTAGAAACTGTTCGATTTTCATCATAGGAAACTAACGGGTTGTTTGGGCTAGTATTCGCTGGGCTACCAACACTTTTGATCCAATTGCCTGTTTGATACTTTACGAGATCAACATTAGTACTTATGATCTTGTCAAACTGTTCAACAAAAATTTGCGCAGTCGATGCTACTGTATTTCCAATTCTAATTAGCTGACCTTGTAATAGAATTGTACTCGCTTTGGAATCGAAACAATCTGGCTGCATATTTTTCTGTTCAGGCGGGATGCTCATTCCTTTACTGCTGTCTGATTCATGCAAACATCACAGGTCACCAAAGATCGCAATATGGCCACGTGCCTGAGAATGGGGTGCTGTTTTCCTCGTGATAATTCGGACGTTGAAATTAATTTAAATATTATTCACGGTGCCATCAAGATATTAAACTCTTGTGACTAGTAGCTTTTTAATCCGGCTGCTGTGGACTATATTTTACCACGGGCTGCTCAGTGACTGTAGTGTCTCAACAAGATCACTTTTGACCGATTTAATGATTAAAAAAGTATCTAATGATATTTATCCAGGAACTGGCTTCTGATTTTATATCATAATATAGCATGATAATAATATTTTATTTCAGAGATGCTGATATATCATCTTTGTTGGGGATTGTCCCTTATTGATGAAGTCAGCATTAAACAGTCACTACACATACATGGCCACATGAACCTGGAGTTCCGTGAAAGAGGATAATGCCAGCTAGAAAATGCAAAAGATTGCTATGGAATATCTTCTATCACGTGCTGCACAGTCAACATAAGATAAGATGATTCCTAGGTCCTTATTTCCTCATTTCTTACTTTGCACGGTGGAATTACTTCGATAAATTCTTAAATTTATGAATTGTATCTATTCGTCCAATATAGTACTACTATTCTATCTTTGTTTGTATTGCAATACTGATCTGAAGTTCGCATGAACTATTGAACTGGCTTCAGATCACACGCTCGGTCGAATGTAACTTTTGAATTTTTCAAAGCAGATGACCATGACGTAATCACAGCATGCTTCTCCGTGTGTGTGTTCCTGAGACTATCAAATTTGACAAAGTAGAATACCCCAGCTGTTCTTTCGAACGCAGTCCTCGAATTTGTTATGACAGCCAGGTTCAGCAGCAAGGTGCTTCCCGACCTTCGTCATACCTGATCCTCTTGTTTTACCCAGCCGTTCTCTCATGTTTTTTCTTTGGGAGGCTTTCAATAACGGTCTTCTTGAAGCATATGGGATCATATTTCCAGCCTATTGCCTTATTTGTCGAATTTCTTTTATATTATGTTTCTCTTATGATAATTTTTGTGTCTCCACCGAGATCTATTATAATGTTTGGGTTATGAGCCCTCTCTTGTATTATTAATTCAAGTTTTATAAAAATCAGACTACGATTCAAATTATCATGTCAGGTATCTTTGTCAAACAGAGCAGAGATACTTTTCTTTTCACCACATTGCAAACACAGCAAAGATACTTTTATTGTCACCATATTACAACAATGATCCATGCTATCGAATGTTTACCTCATTGAAACAGTCTTCAGCATTTAGTTTACCTTTCTACTCATTTCTCTTGACTTTTCTGGTAGCTGCACTTGTGTAGCACCTATGTAAGTAGCTTTGAACGACTTCCTTGAATATTATAACACTCATATTCTGAATTCTAGTATCCAGAGCTGCACCTAATCGATGTTGATGATTGACTATAGTTCATCCTTTTATCCTCACTTCTTAGCTCCTATCCCTTATGATTAGTAAATTTATTTGTTAAAAATTACATTAAACAATGCCTTTCATGAGTGGTCTGTTTGCGTGATCACTTTTGATCAATTGTTTGTGTGAACATGTTGAGCGATATATGGAGATCAATTTGGAAATTAATTGCTGCTGCAATATTTAGGTAAAAGTAGACGCTATGCAAGGTGGGGTTGGACTGAATTAAGTTCAGCATTTAATAATGAAAAAGAAGAAAATAATAAGTGTCATTAATAAGTGTCAAATTTATAATAAGTGTCACTACAATAAGTATTTTGACACTCCCGTTTCTGTGTCGGACATAATATTTTTATCGGATTTTATTTTCTGGCTCGTTCTCTGAAAACTTCTTAACGAATTTTCAGGTATGGTTCAGGCAGATGTTAGCTGATCTCCCGCGAATACGGTTTCCACAACCTGTTACGCGTTCTTTCATCATTTCATAGCATACTACCATTATTACAGGTTGTGATTTTATAAACCAGGACTTTCTTGTTATCATCACTTTGTTTCTGCTTGCGTAGTATCTCAGTGCGATAAAAAATGGAATTGAAAACCGATAAAACGTCCATATTGACGGAACGAACTCATTATATCTTTCGTTGATGCTCTGATGATAAGGAGGCGTTTGATAGTTCTTCAATTTCAAATCAGATTACAGATATCAATCCTCAATTGAGAAGTAAATTAGAAAAAAGTAGTATCTACTATAATAAATGAAACAGTGGAGTCAAACAGGCCGCCGTGGGCAATACGGTTGAAGACTTGCGATTTTTGACCAGTTTCGCTTGCACAAGTGCAACACGTGATGGAGCGACTGCTGATCATGCCTTCCGAACTGTAAGCAGCTGTTGAAACTTCTCATCTTGTAATTTTAATCACTTTTTACGACCATAATTCTCTATAAAATCTCTTTTATTTTCAGAATCCTTCGTTAGCCTGTTAACTTGATATGTTGCACATTGGTTGGACATTCCGATGCAGGGTTCCCTTTATTGCCAACATTCCTGTAACAGCAACGATCTGCAGACATCTTTCTGACGTCTTCAGGTTCTGTTCATCTCTATTTAAGCAGAGTGTGAACGCACAGAAGATTCCTTCTTTCGCACACCCCCAGTTCGGAAGAGTGTGGGTTCGAGTCCCACTCCTGTCACCAGTGGTGTATAGGGGTCAAGTAGAGTAAAACTAACCAGAGCTATAGGACAAAACAGCATCAGACATCCTATGTTAGGTTGTTGAGTGGTTGGATATTACAAGGCGGTGCCACACTGGTGACGTGTGAAGTACCTGCTGACTACCATTCACGTGCCACTACTCACAAATCAACTTACGTCAGAATAAGGGTTATTTCTGACTGGGGAATGTTCTACTCATGGATAGAATTCATTTCCCTGTTATTTTCTTATTATTTGTTTAGCTGATATTTCAATACGACTCAGATGAACTCCGGAGTCTGGGCTGTGATCTGACCAATCTTTTCTAGAGGTTTTTTATGAAATTTTCGCTTGAGTAGTGTTAAGAGGAAGCGAAAGGGATATATTGGACCACGTATATCCCATACTCTTATAACTCTTTCTCCAGATTCTTCGTTTGATATTTATTTCCGATTTCCCTGCGATACACCAGAGCTTTTTTATAACATTACACTCATTTCTCACGGTCCATTTTCTGAATTATTCGTTCAATCGTTCAAATTTCCAGTCTCTTCCTACAAATCAACCGACAATTTCGCTTCGTTTATCTGCTGAATCTTTGGTCCTTCCGAACACTGCTTTGCTAAACTCATGGGTGATTGGAACCAAACTGCTTTCAAGCCTGACCCTTATAATTCTCCTGGTTTATCTCTGTCATCTGGGCTGTCTTCTGAAATTGACAGCGGCAATGCCCTGTATCTGAAACACTACCAACTTGTCTACTCCGCCTCCATCGTTATCCTCATGCAGCTTGGCTTCACATTCTTAGAGGTATAGCTTAAAATTATATTTACAATCTTATTAGTTTATTACACCAAATTATATTTTTATGTCAGATCGTTAGAGAATCAATACTTCAATAAGATTAATTATATTACCAAGGTAAGAATTGGAATTCTTACCTATTCATAATCTTTACCAGTTGAGAAACTGGTTGACTCAATGCATGCTCTTTTATTTAAATTATTTTATATGACCTACAAACCACATTACAGAAGTGCTACACCAGTGATATGCCATAATTCAGTAATGGGTTTCATAGGTATCTTATGTCTGTTTCATTGGTAGTATCTATAGTAAACTCCTCCTTCACCAAGGTTGGTTCTGTTCGGGTGCAGTTCACCAAGGGTATTCTCTTGAAGAACATGGTCGACATGATCATCTCAGCTATCATGTATTTTGCTATTGGTAAGAAGCTGCCCTTATATTATTACACTTTTGGTAATTAATTGTTAATGTATTTATTAATTGAAGCCTGAAAACACATTAATACAGTGTGGGGTTATTTTTTATCACAAATTGACACGCTTTCAAAATCTGCTATGTAATCTTTGGATTTTCAATCATGCCCGTTGGGTGATCAGTGATGAATCAGCTGGAAAATAACACCTGTTTGGCAGGGTTTGGTCTGGCATTTGGGGATGGAAGTAGTACCGGCGGTGTCTTTGGTACGAATAACTTCTTCCTGCAGTCCATAGAAAATGACACCAATATCCACCATTCTGAAGCAGGTATGCTTTAAGAGGTTTTTAATGATTTGACCTGTGGTAAGACGCTACTGAGCTGCTAAAACTTTATGCTGATATAAAACGTAATATTTGCCTTTTTAAATTTCAGTTTACCCTCTTAGTCTAATAGTTAATATCCGCTAAATTCGTTATTTTCTCCATGTTAAAATCCTGGAGATCACATGCAATGACCGCATGTACGTCCCTAAATTGATAAATCGAAGTTTTAGAGTCGGCGAGGAAGTTAGGTTTTATCTTGCCGACATTCGTGGATAACAAACATATTCCTCATAGATATTATTTTATCTAACAGATCCTTATTGTTTTATCTAAAAATCTAATTTGTATATATTCTTATATTGTGATGATGATACATCCATTTCTGTATCTGTACGTCACCAAAGTGGCATATCCTCAATGGTGTTTGACGTTTGTTGTCATCTGACATTTGTGAGAAGGCTTCAATGAGCGGTCTTCCCTAATAAGAAAGGATTTGTTATGCTGAACTATCCTAAGGATGAAGATTTAACTTTGTAACTTCAGAATATTATTAAACATGGTCTTTGTGGGCATGTACACAGCACAAAAAGAAGGAATATTGCTTTTTGAAACAATTGATTATTAGAATTTAATGATTTGATTTATTTACTTTACAATTGAAAATATATAGATACCTGATTGAACATCTTGGATTGAGGAACGAATGTCCAGCCCTCTCTCTGTTCTCAATTTTGACTCCACTTCTTCTATTCTTCCACGAGGAAGCTTCTGTAGATCTTTTTACAATTTGCTTCTTTGGGTATCACAAACAGCCCATTAACAGCTGGAAAATAGAGATTGGGGAATGTGTTCGATTGCCTGTAAACATAAGATAATATAATGATATGAAATTTAGGAGGGGGGGGGGTCAAATTGAGCTCTTCGTGAGTTCACGAGGACCTTTTGTAGAATCCAGAAGTGATTCCTTTTTTCAAGATAAAATAAGATTTGTTATCTGCGTTTTAATTTATTCTAACAATGTACTAGCTATAAGTAATAATTACCTATGAAAGTATCAATATGCGAGTAATTGAAACGAACGAACTGCCAAACTCTGCAGGAGCCAGGAAGAAGACACCAATTATTTTCGTTCTTTGAACTTTTGAATGCTAAGTACTAATGCTAAGTATTCGAATGTCGTCAACCCATGAAAATATCTAGTAATTATGAGGGCCTCATAATTACTAAAATATAAAATATAAACTTAAGTTTTCTTCTGATGCTCCCTGCTGAAAAGAGGCTGCCTTAATCATGTTAATTAAAAGCCAAAATACTGTGGAAGAGCCACATGACATACCATATGCTTACGCCGATGCTTACGTCTACTCATCAGAAAGAACTAAATAATTTAAACATATGGTTTCTGCGTACTTACATCGACCTCCATTTTTACGTAAAGAAGGAGGTCGATGTAATTCTCTTCGTTCTTTAAATAGTCAAATAAAGAGGGTGATTTCAAGAAATCGATATATTCACTTCAGATTTTCAACTTGATTCCATTGTTAATAACTTATTATTTGAAACTCAATAATATCTTCTTGTGTTCTATATGCATACATATATGGCTTGTGGCTTGTATTTTCTCATGGCTGAGATTAATAGATGCTACAAGCAATTTTTAGCCATTCGTTGTAGACTTTATTCCATAGCTGTGAAAATCTCTCTCAATGCTTTATCAATGCTTTATAAGCACTTCCAGACAGAATCTTTGTTTCAGTCCCACTATAAATCAGCTGGTAAACGTCTTCTAGTCCAGAGTCTTCCATAAAGTATCCACTGCAGCTTAGGGAACTTTTTAGGAAGTGTAACCCTCCCAAACTTGCAATTACAAACATTTCTCGGTCTGGAGTGGTATTCTTGTTGCCTATTTCCCCAGTGGCAAGTTCTTTGTTCCTCTTACGAGGAGTTGTGTAGAAAATCCACCGAAAATCAATGATACTCGATGGCAATAAATTCGGCATTCGTTTTAGGGGATACTATTCTTGTTTCATCGTGTATTGGAGTATTGAGAATTTCAAATGTATCAGGCTTTGCCTCATATATTTGAAAATGATCATCTTTACTTTACTCAACTATTGCATCAGTGTGCTTTTTAGTTTCTCTTCTGGGCAGTGATAGAAAAAAAATTAACTTTGGGTCCTAAATTTGTTAAGAAGGTTTGTTTTGAACCATGAAACAGAAATTTTTGGAAAAAATCATTTTTAGACCCTGCTGTCCCCCAAAGAAGAGCTAGCGTAGTGAAAATTCCTGACAAGGTCATAACTTTTTCATTTTTTGAGATACAAAAACCATAGAATACTCAAAATGCGCAGAATCATCACATTTCCCACCCTAGAAATCATCAAAAAGTGCATCAGAAGCTCTTTTTTGAAGATATGAAGCATATTTCGGGATGACTTTAGTGATTTTTGATAATTTCATCTAATCATATTGTTTATTTAAGATGAATTCAACTGTTCTAACACGATTAAAACACCATCTAGAAGGGTATTGAATGTTAAAAAGCTTTGGCAAGCATGTAAAATGGTAGATTGAGTCAACTAGAGGCCATATTGTCTGCATATTTCTATGTTAGGCAAGGCACATATTATATTATGCGCTTTGCATTAACTTTGATGCCCTACTGTTTTTGGGTCATATATCACTCACTAAAGTACTGGGGATTGTTGCTCAGTACATCAGGCTGCCTCATAAAGCCATAGAAATGTTTCTGCACATGACCACGGGCTGGGAAAAGTGATTTGAGTATAATCTATGGCACCTTGATTGGCATGAATAACAATTAATGACATCCTAATTGTTCATGCATGTGTGTCAAACTGCCTGCAGAATGACAAAATGGCTGTCACTTTATTACTTAAGGTACTCATCCTCGGTTATTGCTTCACTTGGTAAGACCTCAATGTGATCCAGCTAAAAGAAGGGAGATGGAACATAGCTATCTCTAGCTGATCTGTGACTTGTTAAACTGCTATGATCTATACAATCTGGGTTCTGATTGAGGCTATTGGGTGCTGGTGGGTTGCTGTTCCTGTATGGTCCAGAGCTGGCTGTTGGGTCTCAGCAATGTATGTAATCGATAGTGGATTATGGAAGGAAATATTGTCATGTGGATACATGATAAAGACATATTAATCTCCGATTTTCTCAGTATCCTAGAATTGAAGAACACATTGACCCAGCTCTTGATCCAGGAAGTGTTATGACTTCCCCAGAGGTCATAACATGTGCAGAAACATTTCTATGGCTTTATGAGGCAGCCTGATGTACTGAGCAACAATCCCCAGTACTTTAGTGAGTGATATATGACCCAAAAACAGTAGGGCATCAAAGTTAATGCAAAGCGCATAATATATGTGTCTTGCCTAACATAGAAATATGCAGACAATATGGCCTCTAGTTGACTCAATCTACCATTTTACATGCTTGTGCAGCTAAAAGAAGGGAGATGGAACATAGCTATCTCTAGCTGATCTGTGACTTGTTAAACTGCTATGATCTATACAATCTGGGTTCTGATTGAGGCTATTGGGTGCTGGTGGGTTGCTGTTCCTGTATGGTCCAGAGCTGGCTGTTTGGTCTCAGCAATGTATGTAATCGATAGTGGATTATTCAATACCCTTCTAGATTGTGTTTTAATCGTGTTAGAACAGTTGACTTCATCTTAAAAAAACAATATGATTAGATGAAATTATCAAAAATCACTAAAGTCATCGCAGGTGAAGCACAAATCAAAATATGCTTCATATCTTCAAAAAAGAGCTTCTGATGCACTTTTTGATGATTTCTAGGGTGGGAAATGTGATGATTCTGCGCATTTTGAGTACTCTATGGTTTTTGTATCTCAAAAAATGAAAAATGACCTTGTCAGGAATTTTCACTTACGTGCGCTCTTCTTTGGGGGACAGCAGGGTCTAAAAAATGATTTTTTTCCGAAAATTTTTGTTTCATGGTTCAAAACAAACCTTCTTAACAAACTTCGGACCCCAAGTTAATTTTTTTGGGAAAAAGTCCAAATTATGTTACAGCCTAATCTCCAGGCCTGTTTCTGACGTCTTCAGGTTCTGTTCATCTCTATTTAAACAGAGTGTAAACGCACAGAAGATTCCTTCTTCCCACAATACGGTAAATATTATGTTGTCGCCCACTCTCAGTTCAAAAGAGCGTGGGTTTGAGTCCTACTCCTGTCACCAGTGACGTATAGGGGTCGAGTAGAGTAAGACTAACCAGAGCTATAGGACAAAGCAGCATCAGACCTCCTATGTTAGGTTAGTTGGGTGGTTGGATATTACAAGGCGGTGCCACACGGTGACGTGTGAAGTACCTGCTGACTACCATTCACGTGCCACTACTCACAAATCAACTTATGTCAGAATAAGGGTTATTTCTGACTGGGGAATGTTCTACTCATGGATAGAATGCATTTCCCTGTTATTTTCTAATTATTTGTTAAGCTGATGTTACTCAGAACTCCGGCGTCTGGGCTGTGATCTGACCAATCTTTTCGAGAGGTTTCCATTTAATTATCGCTTGAGTAGTGTTAAGAGGAAGCAAAAGGGATATATTGGACCACGTATCCCATACTCTTATAACTCACTCTCCAGATTCTTGGTTTGATATTTATTTCCGATTTCCCTGCGATACACCGGAGCTTTTCATAACATTACACTCATTTGACAATAGAGAAGTTTCTAACGGTCCATTTTCTGAAATATTCGTTCAAATTTTCAGTCTCTTCCGCAAAATAAACCGACAATTTCGCTTCGTTTATCTGTTGAATCTTGGATCCTTCCGAACACTGCTTTGCTAAACTCATGGGTGATTGGAACCAAACTGCTTTCAAGCCTGACCCTTATAATTCTCCTGATGTATCTCTGTCATCTGGGCTGTCTTCTGAAATTGACAGCGGCAATGCCCTGTATCTGAAACACTACCAACTTGTCTACTCCGCCTCCATCGTTATCCTCATGCAACTTGGCTTCACATTCTTAGAGGTATATAGCTAAGAATCTAAGATGAAACTTTATTACCGAGATAAGAATTGGAATTATTACCTTTTCATGATCTGTACTGAGAAACTGGTTGACTCCATGGATCTTTTATTCAAATTATTTTCTATCTACAAACCACATTACAGAAATGCTACACCCATGGTCCCATGATTCAGTTATGGGTTTCGTTTCATTCGTTTCATATGTTGTCGCTTTGATAATATCTAGAAACTCCTCCTTCACCAAGGTTGGTTCTGTTCGAGTGCAGTTCACTAAGGGCATTCTCTTGAGGAACATGGTCGACACGATCATCTCAGCTATCATGTATTTTGCTATTGGTAAGAAGCTGCCTTTATTACACATTATTTGGTAATTAATTGGTTATGAATTTACTTTTAGCCAGAAAACACATACATAAATACAGCGTGGAGTTATGTTTGATGGAAACGCTTTCAAAATCTGCTATGAATCCCAGTTTCAATCATGCCCGTGATCAGTAAAGAATCAGCTGGAAAATAACACCTGTTTGGCAGGGTTTGGTCTGGCATTCGGGGACGGAAGTAGTACCGGCGGTGTCTTTGGTACGAATAACTTCTTCCTGCAGTCCATAGAAAATGACACCAATATCCACCATTCCGAAGCAGGTTAGCTCTTAGAGCTTTTTAATGATTTGACCTGTGGTAAAATTGTTCCTCTTACGAGGAGTTGTGTAGGAAAATCCGTCGAAAATGAACGATACTCGATGGCAATATATTAGTTGTACTAGGGGATATTATTTATGTATTATCGTGTATTTTAGTATTGAGAATATTAAATGTATCGAGGCTTTGCCTCACATATTTGAAGATCGTCTTTACTCTACTCGATTATTGGATGAGTTCCATTTTTAGTTTCACTTCTAGGTGAAAAGGCTTTAATTTTGTACAATCCAAGTTACTTCTGAGTAACCTCCTGTGTCCCAGCTACTTCTTCATTACACTAATTACATGAGCTGTAAAATCGCTAAAATATGGTTAACAATTTGGGTTGATCTAATAACTGTAAACTTTAATACATTGTGATTCTTTTTATACCATCTAAAAATTTCTTGGTTGTTTAAACATTGTAATTAAACAATTTAATAATGATTACTTTTTGCTGCCTTGAACTGCTTGACTGGAAAATCACTGGTCATAAACTTGCAGCTCTTCCAGCAATTCTCTTGTTCTAGCAAGTCTTTAGGTTTGTGGTCCAGGCAGCAATTCAAGTCTCCGATGGGACCGACAATTTGATACAAATTCTAACATTTGATCCAAATCCTGTTCATGGTTGTCCATTCCTTTGTCCTACTTTGCCTCAATAAACCACTAATTTCTAGTTAAAATCAGACCATATAAGGGTGTATTGGCGAATTATTTGGCGACGCCAAACCTCATTTTACCGAGTACAGTTGGTGTGTACTGATTTTACGGGATTTAAATCTCAAAGTCTTTACATACATGTCCCTAGAGGCCTTACAATTTACTTGGTCAAGCTTCAGATTCCAGGGACATCCCTCGTGATGGTTTTATGACGGACGAGTTACTTTTGAGCGTGATTAAACATATTGTTGTGGCTGATTCACGAGTCCGTTTCTCAAGTCAACTACGTTATCGTGACTCCTTAATGATTGTTTAACTGATTGTTAAAAACTGATTATTTAAAAATGGAATAAATAAATCTTTGCCGAAACCAATATCGCCTCAAAACATGTAAATGGCAGATATGGTTAAACTGGTTTCGATGATTGCATGCTATTTTTCTGATATTATCTTGTTTTTTCTTGTGTTTATATGCATACATGCATACATACATGCATGGCTCGTGCCTACTATATTCCCATGGCTGGGTTTAATAGATGCTACGAGCAATTTTTCTGCCATGCTTTACGGCTCTTTTCCCAACATAGAACAGTGTCGAGTGGGAAATTATCTTGTAATGATAGGCATCTCCAGCTAGACAACGTCCAGCGTGCTCCATTTCTTATATCCGGAGCAGCTTAGGAATCTTTTCTGATGAACGGGTGTATTGGGAGTGCTCTGGTTTCCTTATTCCCGATACATACTGGGGCCCTGTTTGCATCAGGTCGTGGTAAGGCCCAGTAAGCAAGTGCTGGCAGTTTCTTTCTCCTCCTCTTGCAATTAAATTTCCTGCTCTTCCATTAACAATAATTATTTAATCTCTAGAATTTCGTACAGTCATCATTAGCAACTTGTAAATAACTTAATGAAGAATTCACTATACAGTCAACGGCAGGAAGTTCTATACTCCGCCTCGTGATTGAATTCTCATAGAAACAATCGTTCAACACTGGAAATTCAAAGTCTTCTACAGCACCAGTACAGTTCCTCAAATTCAGAAGGTTGGATGCAGTCAAATCCAGGTTTTTAGCAAAAACTTGGTTGTCCGCTGTTTCTTTGTATTTCTAAGGTGTCCCGGACACTGTCGAAACTTAATAAGTGTATTTCAGAGCATATTAATTAAAGCACGTTATTGTCAATGATAAAATAATCTAACTATATTTGCCCTCATGCTTATCTAACCTTATCTAACTTTTTATCGAAAAGTAAAAAAGGAGTGGTTGGAAACTGAAGTGAGAATCGCTGAAACTTGGCCTCCCGTTGCTTTCTTGTATAAGTAATGCATTTCGAACGTTACTTAAGGTTAAGTCTACTTCAAAGCAATCAAAGCATATTTAAGCATATTCAAAGCATGTTTCCATTGAGTCGGTTGACTTCCGCCCTTTTACTGTTAGAGTCCCATCATAAGTCTTCAAACTCTTTAGAAATATTTCCAATATAAAATATGGTTGAGTTTTGGATGCCCCTCACTGATGTTATTTGTCCTGCCAGCTTGGATTTAGCCTCGTTGCAATCTACAGGGTACCTGTAACCGTGTAACAATTCCACGGGCGTGATAACTCAAGGTGACTGGAACTATCGAGTATTAACCTTTGCAATTCTTACTGTTTACTCTTAAAGCTTATCCTCTTATCTACACGAAACTCATGAAGTACAGGTAGTGTGTACTAAGCTCTAACTATTGATTTTTTGAAAAAATTTATGCACGTGGTACATTAGTACGTTGAATACCATTCAGTCAGTTATAAGGGCACGCCCCCCAAAATAGACTGGTAGTGTCGCAGTCTTGTTCGGCTGTCGAGTGAAATCTGTTGAATAAATTACCAATTGCGATATTTCATCATTATTTTCTTCTTCTCAATGCTTCTTACTCTCCCTGATCCTTTGAAGATATTCATTATTCAGTAATAATCGGCAGTCTTGAAGAAAATTATTGACTATTATTGATTTGAAAGCCGCGCCCTGCGATTCGAGGAAGGAAAGTACTGTAAGTTTACAACTTTACTAATCAGCCTCATCAACTGTTCTGCTTTTCTTCAGTAATATTCCTTATATTAGATCCAGACTGTATCCGATTGCTAATTGGTCAGTGTATGACTGAGTCTGTGACATGAACTACTTTTCACTCTTGGCGTTCCAATAGATGAATGAATATCGCATATTAACATACTTATCACTGGTAGGCTTAAGGCTTATTTCATAACCCAGTGGGTGTGCATTCTCGACCATTTGTTCATAATGTCTATTCTCATAAACATAATATTATACAAACTTTGAACTACACTACGCATAGGCAGATTACCGTGTCCCTCTTTTCTTGCAGCAGGCCTCTATCACATCCTCTACTGATTCCTTTTTTTAGGATTTAGCAAAGGAATTTTCTCGCTTTTCAAAGTGTAGAACATTCCCCACAAAGTGGGTTCATAGTCCACGTTAGCCTTTGATTTCTTATTCTTGCTAAGAAAAAAAATGATGAAACTAATGGCATGTTCACTCCGATAGACGAATGAAATAAACTTATTAATCATCACCTGTAGGCGAGGTGCTTACTTCACAACCCAGTTGGTGTGCAGAGTCGACCAGTCTATTATCTTCTGTTTGGTTTGGTTTGATTGTCTCCATGTCTTCCAAATCTCTATTCTCAAACATAATACTATCATATAAACATGTAACTACACTTCGGTTTCGTGCTGGAGTATTTGATATGGCGCGGACACTGCTCCGTATTTCAGAGAATAGTCATCAGTAAAAAGAAAATTTCAGTAAAAAGAATTTTGTCGTTGAATGATTCATTGAATGATGTCGTTAAATGTCGTTGGATGACGTCATTGCTCTGCTACTGTAGAAAAGTAGAGTTAAGGTTTGTGCTTAGTTTTATGGAGTAATTCCAGACTTGTGGTCTGAGCTGAGCTGAACGACCGTACCGAAGTTAACAGAGGAGGAGAAGAAATGAGACAAGTTTTGACGTATTTAGGAATGCAATATAGTAATTCAAACGTACACTATTTCAACTAATGATTATGCAAATATCGTGCGACTTGACTTAGTATACGATATGGTTCACACACCCAACATAAAAATATCAAATATGATAAATATAATTTAACAAATATAATAAATAGACAACAAATATGAAACTAAAAAGCAGATTACCCCCCATGTAGCAGTGACCATGGTGGCACCACTGCCGTGGGCGGGTGCCTGCGATTGTATTTCTCTTCACTCTCACTGCCACCAGTTCTCGTACCGGTTTACCCTTTCTGTTAATTCTGTTAGAAACGCTAGTAGTTACCGGAACAGAGCAATTCTCTTCCTTCAAACAAGTACCTTATCGGTCATAGTCATCACGGACATTACAGTCACGCTGAGCACCTCAGCACGGTGAATATTAAAAGTTCCAGGTAAATTACGTTTGCTAAGGTAGTACATCAAAGCCAAGCTTTACTCTCATACCAACTCACTGTGAAGGTCTCCCGTTGCTCCGTATAGGCGTATATAGTATCGGGAATCAAGTAATGAAATTGGACTTGTGAAATTCTTATTCATTCTTACAAGGCTTGAGCTAAGACATTCAGAGTAGTCCTTACTCTGAATGTATCTGCTAAAGCGTGATCGCCCAGGGATGATTTACTTTCAAAATGCTTACATTTTGATCGCGGTGTTTCATTGTGACTTAGCAGAATGTACGGCTATGGTTACAAGGTTGAAGTGAATACCTACTCTTTCATCACCATACTGCTGTGAGTGGAATAGGCATTCCAATTACTGTCTTTACTACATCCATCAACTTTTCATGGAGAGTTACACAAAATAAATCTATTATTCATTATTGAAATAATGCCTTAACCCGATGGACCTGATTCACTGTGGTAGCTGTGTACGGCAACCACCAGCTTTTCACTGTCTTCCTATTGACAGAGTCGACCTCATTTGTTTGTAGCCGTTGGTCGATTGAGCTCGTTGAATTCCTTTTTGAATATACTTGGGGAGGGAATTCTGGACCTGAAAAATAAGGTCATCAATGTTTATCTACGATTACAAAGTATAATCGATCTTCTTTTTCTCTTATTCTCTTAAATCCATGACTAAGGAATCCAGTAAGTGTAAAATGATGTAATATAAGGTTCTACAAAATATACCTCTACAAAATATACCACTTAATTGTGAGATGCAACGGATTTCCAACAGCAGGGGTTTTGATTCCGATCAGTGATCACAATAATAGGTATATGTTCAATATCAGTAAAAATAATTTGAGGGATTGAGAGAACAACGGCCCCAGTGACGCGGAAGGGAAACAATTATATCCACTCGCGTGCGCTTTTTGAAGACATTTTAGGTAGCGGGCGCGCATTGCCCAGTAAAATATCTGCACGCTAAATTTGATATACCCACCGGATATAGCCTGGCCCGCGAGAGCAGTTTTGCGAGAGCAGTTCGGTTGCAATATAGCCCGCCTCTTGGAAGAAAATATTTTTTGGTGCTAAACTGGCTGAAATCATTGAAAGTGTCCACAATAACAATTTTAGGAGCAAAATCTCGATCATGAGGCAAAAACCTGGCTAATACTGTAATAGGAAGATTTTTGTGGAGTTGATTATAGGCTAAAACATCGTGGCGATTAGGAGTTAAAAGTCAAAACACTGAAACAGATATTCATCATGATCATTGTCCAGCAGCGTAGTGAATCATGAAATTATGAGAAGTAGTTCAACTTCGAAATAGAATTAGATAAAATTGACAGCAAAACAAGACACATAGGTATCGATAATTAATAAGCATTCAGCAAAATATGTGTTCAACAGTAGACAAAAGTCGGATCAAACATAGAAAACAGTGAACTGCAGTGTAAGCACTGTAAGCAGTGATAGCAGCAGCTCAAATCCTGTGAAATTCTGTAAAAGCAATCATTTCGAGAAAGAGAAGTAAAAAGATACAAAATCAAAAACGAGAGAATGAAATACAATATCATGAAATAAAGTTAGGAATTTGCATTTGTGATGATCATTAATTGCATTGCCATGTTGTCATGGTTACACATTCTTCAGAAATAGCAAGAGGTGAGTGAGAGCAATACGTCATTATCATTAGTAACAATGGTGCATTACTTTTTCTCACACACAGCGGATACGATGTAAAATAAGAGTCGCCTAATTACCGCGAGACTCTGATACATTGTGCAACTTCCCGTGAGAAAAATTTTGAGGGACATCTTACCTATTTCATTGACTTACCATATTCAACCATGGTAATTACGTCATTCTCATTTGCCCATTATAACAGTGCTGCAAAAACAGAGTTTCCCCAAATGTAAATACGCTCATTTTAACCCATTTTCTTTCATCGTTTTGTGTCTCCTTTCAAGTTCTGTTGTACTTGTAACTGATGCGTTTCACAAAGTGACATGCTACCAAGATTAATCCATTTTCTCCTTTGTTTGTTTTTCCAATTATTGTTTATTTTACCAAGATTGCTAGCGTTTTAAGTTTAATTAACAGCATCTCTCGATTGCAAGACCTTTGAGATGAGGATCCATGCTTTGATTCGATTCGCCTTCAAAGATTTTCGCCCTCGTGCCCTTCGGGCCCTCGGGCTCACAACTTCTACATAAGCCTTGCCAACCCCTTCGATCTAATACTTACGAAACCTACTCGTGTTTGTATCGCATTTGTATAAAAATTGTTAATTAAAGAAAAACTTCAATATTATTGTTGCAAATCCTTCCTGTGTGTTCAAATCTCCGGAGATTTACTTGAACTTTCAAATTTTTTCATCTTAGATACCTACACTCAGTTTTTTTTATAAGAAACTGTCTATAAGAAACTTAGCCTAGGATTTCCGAAAATTTAAGAAACTTAGCCTAGAATTTCGGAAAAATTAAGAAACTTCACTGATTTACAATTAAGAAATTAAGAAACTTCTAGCCTAGAATTTTGAAATTTGTGTATAAAATCCTATTGCAACTGAAATTCTTTTAACATGATACGTCTGGCTTCTGGGGGCTGCGCCCCCAGACCCCCATTTTTGATTGTGAACATTCCGAAACTAATCTAGTACTTCTATTGAACTTCTATTACAGTATTACACTGGATATGTGATAATTGATCATAATATAGAATAGAAATTTAGAAAATGAATCTTTCATGATTTTTCGGTTTAAAGTAACACGCTAGATACTAAAGCACAAAACAGAAATTTAGAAATTGTTTTGCGACAGGACACTATTACAGTTCCATATCTATTTCCAAAAGTTCCAAGCATTATAGGATTTAGATATTATTATCTAAATTTCAAAATTTCAAACTTTTTTGGAAGAACATTTGATGAAGATCCCTGAACATTATTGTATACAGCTGCACAAATCTTTTAAGATAGATACATGCTTAAAAGTGTATAATTTAACTGAAAATATCAGAAGGTTCGATTCTAATCCTCGACTACAGTCTACACAGTAGGTTCCTATGTTGGAAATTTCGTAGACATTTTTCGTACGGTATGTCGGTATGTAGAATTAAGAAACCGATTAAGAAACTTTTAGGCTCAAAATCGTGAAAAAATAAGAAACTTGTAGCCTAGGATTTCAATAAGTTTCTTATAAAAAAAACTGAGTGTATGCCAATCTCCCAAAAAGCTCACGCGAGTGGATATATACCATATACTCCTCGCCTCATGGGCTGAATTTCGTATAGCACTCGGGCTCTTCGAGCCCTGCGTGCTATACGATATATATCCCACTCGGGCTAGCGCCCTCGAGGGATATATTTTCATATCGCACGCGCACGCGCGTGCGATATGAAATTCAGCCCTAGAGGCTGCGGGTATATGTATATAGATACTTCTGAAGTGAAAAATCCTGCAGCGCCTACGTTCCCTGTTTCAAGCCTCGTATTGAGGTCCTCGTTGTATTTGAAATATTGTTTACTGGCAATGGAGGTAAGCGAACAAATCTTTTATAACGCTGGTTTCCAGCTGAAACGCGTATTATGATACTGATCCATTCAAATGGGTTCGCATTGGTTTCCATGACAATTTAGGTCTTGGAACTGTGGCAGAAGGGAGCATAGAGCCCTGCAACAAACTTCTTTCTTCGTCGGTTTAGCAGTAGTGTCAGCCGCCAGACTTGTCAGATGGAGAATCTTCATGATTGCGCAAAGCACCTATAGGTGAATTCATATCCTGTTCTGGAGCACATGCTACTCAAGGCTTTTTCATTGTGCAAGACTTGTAAAGAAAGGCGGCACATTGGTAGATATTGTCCAGGTAACAGAAGCACTGTTGCAGGATAATGATCTTGTTGCCAGCTGTTTTTAAGAAAGTGAGAACTGGTGTGACAGAAACATTCCCTGAAAACATGAAATAAGTTCATTTGGATAGAATTTTGGAACTTAGAGCTTCATGATTACATGAATTTGTATCATTCTGTTCAATTCATGAGTATCGTTATCATCATCACATTTTAGTATCAGCTAATCATTCAATTATAATAATATTATTATTGTTATATTTGTGTTTATCATTGCATTTATATATTTTGTTGGGCCAAATAAATAATGGCATATTTGCGCGTCGCACCTGGTAAATTGAAAATTTGTAAAAACCCCCAAAAAACCCGAGAAGGTCTTTATTAGTTTCTTCCATCTTTTAGAGAAAATTCTCATCTTTCTAATGGTACCAAGGATTAGGTCGGCCTAATGAAACGACCTTAAACGACCTTAAACGACAAACAACCAGCCTCTGCATGAGTCCTAGACCATGAACGATATGTTTTTTCTTGCTTCACTCCTAGCTGATGTTATTTGTCCTGCCAGTTCAGATTTAAACTGCCAGCTGTCCCACAACTCTGCTGGGTCACTGCAATCATCAATCCTTGCAATCCTCACAGGTCTTGAAATAGTTTGTCGATGAAGCAAATTCTTGGGTTCATTTAGAGTGTACAAAGCTGAAGTCCGCTCTCACCTATTGATTATTTGGCAAATGTTATGCACGATATACGTTAGAACGTTAGTTCGTTGAATGCCAATTTAAGTAAGGACATGCACCCTGTAGGGATACAGGTTTTTACAGTTTACTTCGTACAGTAAATTCTGTTCAATAGATACGAATTGGGGTATTTCATCATTATTTTCCTCTTCTCTATTTAAGTATTTAATTCTCTCGCTCTCCCCTGACCCTTTGAATATAATATTCAGTAACTATCAGCAGTCTCGAAGAAAACTATTGACTATTAATGACTTCAAAGCTGCGTCCTTCGATTTGAGGAATGAGATAACTGTATAACTGTTTAACTGTATAACTGTATAACTGTATAGTTACAACTTAATTGTGACAAGCTTCCTTTTCATATGCTAGCTTAAGAACCTGCCGGTTGAACACTTGTTGGTTGCTGATCCAGAGCGGTGGAGCATTCTAAAATAGAGCTGATATCTCCCTCAAGCTCCTCATTTACTGCGTTTCACCGTGACCTTGCTGATGCACAGCTACGGAGTAAGGTAAGGTGAATGGACAAATCTCTGTCCTCCAGGTCCTTTCTTCATGCATAGAAGGCCTCTTTATCTTTACAGAGGTTTTTACAGTTTCGTTTGTTGAGTGGAATCTATTGAATGAATTACGAATTATTGCGACATTTAATCATTATTCTCCTTTTCTCCTTAAATATTTAAGTTTTTAATTCTTCTAGCCCTCCCCAGACCCTTTGAATATAATATTCAGTAACTATCTGCAGTCTTGAAAACAAAACTTATTGACTATTATTGACTTGAAAGCTTTGGCCTGCGATTTTAGGAAGGAGAGTACTGCAAGGTTACAACTTAACAAATCAGTTTCATCTGCCTTTCTAATTGTGGCAAGCTTCCTTTTCATATGCTATCTTAAGAACCTGCCGGTTGACCACTTGCTGGTTGCTGTTCCTGTCAATAATTTAATCCACGGCGACGAGGTATAATCCATCTTATTCTATCCCTCCTCTCCTTTCTCTTATTCTCTTGAATATAAGGTCTTCCACGATATGGCAATATACATCATGGCTACTCCGGGATCATCTGGGGATATCATCCCTCACAACTCATTATTCTTGTTAAATTGTCATACTATTTGAAAACCTCCTCGATCAGCAGTCGGTGCAGCTGACTTCAGGAGGATACAGGCTATTGATTGAGCTACTAGTTTGCTTCTAAGCAAAATTGGGTTGTGAGGTTGCTTCTGAGGCGAATTGAACCATTACCACTCTGGTTTGTGACCCTCCACGGTTTCAGACCGGTGTTTTTATTAGGCCACATTTTTTGTTGTCGGAGAGATAATCCGATATTTGTGGTACAGTGTCCTTTTTGTTGAAACACAAGAAACTAACAGTGCCTGAAGCTGCTCTGATGGTGGTGCTGTCCTAGCACTTACCTCTCTGTTATTGCTTGAGTTCCGGTGAATTGCAGATAAGTCCGACAAAGCAAATACTGTGCCAGTTTTTGCTCGGCATCAAAGCTAAGCCTAGCTCACTTTTTATTATTAGCTCACTTTTTATTATTGGAGCTGTAGAAGACACGATGTATTCATTATCATGAGCATTTTGGTTTACCAGTGTGCCTCACTTCAGATTCAGTGTGTCCCACTTCAGAACTTTTTAACTGACTTATTTACTCACATTGATCAGTATCTAATTCTACTTTCGAGGTAATCCAAGTGATCTTCTGTGCCACTTCTACTTATTTATATCACATGACTTGCTGAGTGTAAGCGGAAAGCTCTGATTTAAATTTAATGTCACGTTTTTGAAGTATATAAGATGTTCTTTATTCTACTGTTATTCTACTTCCATTATCTACCGAGACTTTGCAGGCCTCAACATCACCAGTATCAGGAACTTTGTTTTGTCATGTAGGCTGAACACAGAACTGACAACAGCTACCAGTAGTGACTCAGTTGTACGGAGAGTTGCAAAAAGAAGAAGAGAAGATGAGATAGGTGACCAAGGATGGGTCCCTACTAAGAAGATGAGAGAAGCGATAGAAGACATTGAATTCGAGAAGAAGTTTATGGCAAACGTAAGGATGGCTTGTGATAAACGAGGGCTTGACAAAGCTAAAAGGATCAACTTAAACAAGAAGAACATAGTGAAGAGGGCCAAAGAAATCACACAAGAGGAAAAGATAACGAAGATTCTCAACCTGTCACAGCAGAGTAAATGGATAGAATGGGAGCAACTCATCAATCTTGATCTCAAGTGGAAGGAGATCATGTACAGCTTCTCACCCTCCATGCTATCCTTCTTACTCAACTCAATACAGGATACACTGCCCCACCCAGTCAATCTAAGGAGATGGGGTAAATCACAGGAAGACAAATGTACACTGTGTGGGTGGCGGTTCTGCTCTCAAGTGCATATCCTTTGCAGCTGCAAAGTCGCATTGGATCAGGGTAGGATCTCGTGGAGGCACGACTCTGTGTTGAAGGTTATAGAGAAGCACATCAAAATCGCCCTACTAGCAACAAAGTCTGGTGGCACTAAGAGAACCAGTGAAAGAACAATGGATAAGAGTTATCGGTCATTGACAACGTCATTCGTGAAGCAGGGAACTAAAGTCGTAGCAAGAAGGAGTTCAAAGACAGAGAAAGCGTGTTGGTTGAGCAACACTAAGGATTGGATAATCCTGAAGGACACCAGAGACAAACAGTATCAGATACCACCCCAGATAGCTGCATCACCTCTTCGACCAGACATGTGTATCTATAGTATGGCAACTAGAGCATGTCTATTTGTAGAACTCACATCCCCATTCGAAGATAACATCTCAGCATGGAAGATCAAGAAGAGAGAAAAGTACAAAGACTTAGTAGAAGATGTAAAAAGAAATGGTTGGAATGTTGAGCTGAGAACTGTGGAAGTAGGTGCAAGAGGGTTCGTAAATCTGAGCTCAATGAATGTTTTCAAGATGGTGGGACTAACACAGAAGCAGTGCAGCAAGGCACGGAAGGAACTCTCAGAAGTGGCAATAAGATGTAGCCACTTCATCTGGTTGAACAGGAGTAACCAGACATGGGAAGCACCCATGAGAGTGGTAGTATAGAGAAACGGACAGTTTGTAAATACAGTTACAGTTGATGGATAGATGTATCATTCTTTACTAGATGGACAAGACCAGGATGCCCTATGATGGCGGCCGACAGTGGATCCTGGTTAAAGCCATTCGGTGACTCATAGGGCTGGAGCACCCGGATGGCGTTGTTCATCACCTCATTCTTCTCTCTCAGGATTTGCTTATTGTACACACGCAGATCAATCACATGTACACAAACATGAATCAGTATCAGAAACAGGGACCTCACTTCACTCACGAAAAGGTAAACATCATTAACACTTATTTATCTTGGGGGCTAGTATTTCCAGATTAGGCACGCCTGGTAACTCAGTGATGGTGCAACTAGCTACAAGAACACGTATCAGTGTATTATTTTAACTTGCTTACGTATGATTAACATCCCTAAAATTGATTAAACATTAACACAATATATTAATTAAATAAATGTCTTATATAGTTGGTAACGTGGCGGGGTCGTAGGACAGTGACTCTTGTCCCCAGGATCCTGCCCCTCCCATGCACGATGGTTTGACGGACAAATTCTCTGTCTCTCAGGTCCTTGATGGTCTTTAAGCACCGACCTTTTTTCTTTGTACGAAACAGCACCCAACTTGTTGCCTGGTACCTACTAACCCTAGATGGCTCGATCAGCTCAAGGGTAATCATGTCGGCCCTCAGAGCCAGGCGCTCCAGAGCGGTGGAGCATTCTAAAATGGAGCTGACTTCTCTGTCAAGCTCCTTCTTTACCACAATATGTTGTATTTGGTCTTTGAACCAAGCCCATCATTTACTGCCAGCTGAATTTGGTCTTTGACCCAAGCCACACCCCTTTACTGTCTGCTGTATTTGGTCTTTGACCCAAGCTACTTCCCTCGTTGGAATAAGGACCTCTGACATGAGATCCTTACTGGCGACTGGCCAGCTGCTTCCCTGTTTCTCTTAAAATTGTCTTTAGAATTTCTCAGTTTGCTGTTCTTTCGGGCATGATTTCAGCCTTTACAGGTATTGTCAACCAGGCGGTCCTGTGTCGTGTTTCTGTGTCATTGGCATGGCTACACACACAATCCTGTTCGTTTAACGATTATAATTAACAGTTGAGTACCAATTGTTTGAAAATTTACTTTTCCGTGTTCCTCCACCAGAATACCCCTATTAATTCATATGCAACTTTCCATTCACCATTTATATCTCAATGGCAAGATGGCTCGGACAAAGTTATTCTCAATAATCTCGTTAATGAATTATTTAGCTATATTTTACTTGGTGCCAAAAACTATCTATTGCCCATCTTTTTTATCATTCAATGCCTGATGTTTCTGGCTTCCAATCCTCCCACATAGCACTACCGAGTGTTATCTCTGAGGCAGTTATGTATGTTCAATGAACCACATCCCTAAATCTTACTTCCCGTGTTCCTGTGTCAGTTTCTGACCTTGCCAAGGAGCACGTGCACATCGGTAGACTAAATCCCGTTTTCCAGGTGTGTACTCTGACTTTCATCTGAAGTACTTGCTTCAGGTGGATGATGGATGCTTTATCGTTGTTGAGTGGTTATTGGCGTAAAGGAGGGACAGTGGCACATAACAAGTCCGTGCACTGCTTCACTCACCAGCTGAAGCGGAGTGACCCTGCTGTTTGGGTGAACTGTCTGGAATGAGGTATCCTTACTAGCGATTGGTCAGCTCCATTCCCGTTTCTTTAAAAATTGTCTCTAAAAATTTAACATGAGTCAATCCAAAGATATTCAAGGTTTACTGTTTTCTGGACATGATGCCTCAATGGCTCGGTCAAAGTTATTCTCAATAATCCTTTTAATAATGAATTATTTATATCTATATTTTACTGGGTGCCAACAACTATTAATTGCCCTTCTTTGTATCCTTTGTCTTATTTTTCTGGCTCATGGCTTGCAGTATGGTTCGTTTCTGCACAGTTGCTCACAGATCGTCGTGTTTTCATAACATAGAATACTTCTGTTTCAATCCTCCCTCATAATATCTACCCAGTGTTATCACTGGAGTTGACTGTTCGGGTTCCTCCACGAGAATATTAAGTATTTAAAAATATAATTCAAGTCTCTCATAGACACGGATAGCGGTTATTTTTATCGTATAATTCACGTCCCCGTCTACGTCATTTTACCTTATTACTCATTCGAAGATGTCAGCGCCCCTCTTCTTCTTCACTTCTGCTTCATTGTGGTACATGACCAAAATTATCGTGTGACCATCATCCACAAAGCTCTGTGAAACTGCAGGCCTGAAACATGAGGCAAGTGTCAAATTTCTATGAAGTGGTAACCTTGTGTTGCGAATTGGTAACCTTGGGTTGCGAGGTGGTAACCTGATGTTGCGAAGTGGTAACTTGGGGTAGCGAAGTGGTAACCTGGGGTTGCGATGTGGTAACCTGAGGTTGCAATGCACATCGCAACCCCAGGTTACCACAGCCCACCAATTGGTGGTCTGTCCACTGGGGAAGAGTTTTCCGGGGCTATTTACCTCAATCCTCCTCCCCTTCCTCTCCCTTTTTACAAATTATGAAATCAATTATCTAACCCAATACCTAAAAAAATGTGTATTATATTATGTTGGCTGACGTTTCTGGCTGGAATAAAGATCTTCCCCACACACAGATTGTCTTGTTTTGATGATATGACATACTTCCGTTTCACTCAATCCTCTTGGAGGGTCTTCCGATCCTCCCACATAACACTGCCGAGCGTTATCTCTGAGGCAGTTATATACAAGTAAAATGAACAACACTCTAAATACTTGAATATCTTTACTTCCTGTGTTCCTGTTTCAGCCTCATACCCTTGCCAAGGAGCACGTGCACATCGGTAGACTAAATCCCGTTTTCCAGGTATATCCTCTTATTTCCATGAAATTCTTGATTCAGGTGATGAATGCTTTATCGTTGTTGAGTGGTTGTTGGCGAAAAGAAGGGACCGCGGCCCATAATACGTCCTCACACTGCTTCACTCACCAGGTGAGACAGAGTGTCCCTGTGGTTGGGGTTGACTGTCTGGAATGAGGTATCCTTACTGGCGACTTACCAGCTGCTATCCGGTTCTTAAAAAATTGTCTCTAATAAAAATCTAACATGAGTCAATCCAAAGATATTCAAGGTTTGCTGTTTTCTGGACTTGATGCCTCAATGGCTCGGACAAAGTTATTCTCAATAATCCTTTTAATAATGAATTATTTATCTATATTTTACTGGGTTCCAAAAACTATTAATTGCCCAATTTTGTGTCCTTCGTCTTAGGTTTCTTGCTGGCAGTATGGTTCGTTTCTGCACAGTTGCTCACAGATCGTTGTGTTTTCATTACATAGAATACTTCTGTTTCAATCAATCATCTTGGAGAGTCTTCCCATAATCCCATCCTCCCACATAATATCTGCCCAGTGTTACATCTGAGGCAGTTGTGTTCATGTAAAATTAACAACCTCCCTAAATATTCTTATTTCCTGTGTTCCTGTGTCATCCTCATACCCATGCCAAGGAGCACGTGGGCAAAGCATAGATTTCACACCAATTTCACAGTCTATCCTCTTATATTTTCCATGTGAAATTCTCAATAATTAGAAATACTCAATAATTGATAAATTTGATAAATTATTAATAATTAAAACAGGCTACTGCTGATCAAACTCCTTGAAAGAAAAAGTAGAGATCCCGAACCGGAACGTAGTCACTTGTCATGTGCATCGAATTTCATCGCTTTTTTGGGGGTTTCTCCAAGACTCTTACACTGGACCTAATTACATTCGGTCTGTTTAACAGGTTGAGATTGCTCTGGTTTTCCTAATCGCTACACACTGGGGTCCTGCAGCTGTTTGCATCAGGTCGCGTTGCCAAAAACTATCAATTGTCCATCTTTGTATCCTTCAATGCCGTTTCTTGTGGGAAGTATAAAAATTATATTATATATATTGGCTGACGTTTCTGGCGGGAATTATGGATCTTCCCTACGCACAGATATAGAATATTTTCGTTTCAATCAATCCTCTTGGAGGGTCTTCCGATCCTCCCGCAAAATATCTGCCCAGTGTTATCACTGAGGCAGTTATGAACATGTAAAATGAACCACATCACTAATATAAATACTTTAATATTCTTACTTCCTGTGTTCTTTTGTCAGCCTCATAGCCTTGCCAAGGAACACGTGGGCAAAGCATAGATTTCACCCCGTTTTCACGGTATTTCCTCTTGTTTCCATGAAGTTCTTGCTTCAGGTGGGTGGTGAATACTCATAACCACCTTATTTTGACCGTTGAACGCTGGCAGTTTCCCTTATGTCTGTGTGCCGGATGGAAGAATTTTGAATAGATCTTATCCGCACACAGATCGTGATGTTTTCATAATCATAAAACTTACGTTTCAATCAATCATCTGTGAAGCACCCCATACATAAACAAGGTGAACTGAAAATCCCCAGTCCATGGGAAACACCATCATGTTCAAAACAAACATGGTACTCTCGGTACCAGTTACATCACGTACTTCCGGGTTATCACCGGGTAAAACACAGAAATGCTCGTGACACCGTAGAAATGGTGTCTGGAAAAAACCATTGAGGGGATGAATGGTAACAAAACAACTGTAAATCAGGACAGTTTTAAACTACACGTCAGTTAACTACATTTCAGGATAGACACAGTTTGAGGAGCTACTACTTCTTGCTGCCTCTTAAGTGGTACTTCCCTCTGTAGGGTTTTGAAAAGGAGGTGGCGAGTTACATTCACAACCTGTTGAATGTTTTATTTTGCTTGACTCAAAGCTCTCATCTCAACAAAATTAACAAAATTATCATATTGTCTGTCCAAAAAGTGGGAGGCAGCCGTCTGTGTCGCCTCCCCCCTGGCTTCGCCCCTGTCTGTACCCATGGCTGTGTCCTCTGTAGTTATTGGATTTCCTGTTGTAGCCCTTGCTGTAGCTTCTGAAAACGAACTAATGAAATCAGTAGTTCTTTTCTATTGCTTTTCAGTATTAAAATAGTAGTACTAGTTGTTGGATTGAACTATACACTTTACAGTGGTTCTATGGCATTAGGTGGTCTGTCATCTAACTTGGTTTTAAATCAAGTACTCTTAACTTGTACTTCATCATATTCTACAAATAATTTCATTGAATTAACGGGACGTGATAAAAGTAATTATTAATGCACTGGGTAACCTCTCGGAAATGAGTGTGAACTGGAGTTTGAATAGTATGGTACACAGAATTTCTTTCCTATACCAAAAAGAGTGATTTTCATCGCGTAAAACGAGTGCACGCATTCTTCGAGTAGTCAGTTTGATAGTTTTATTATCTTAAGTTGATAAGTTGCTGGTTCAGTGGTTCTGCTACCTTTCTTGGCTTTAAAAACCAGTTCTTCTACTCTTAACCTCAAAGAAATTTCTTCTGAATATATGTTCTTATTATTGATGCACTGGCGAATATTTTTTCCTGGAATTGCAATATAAGTCCTTATTTTCAGCTTTTTCAGATCAAAATTGCCGTGTCTTGAGCGTGCAAGGCCATAAGAAACACTATGGGCACTGCCATGTTTTCCGTAGCACTACGGAGCTGATGATTCTATAGTATCTTCATTATTCCTGTCATTTGGCCTTGAGTTTGAGTTAAAATTCAATGTTCAGTTTTACTCAACTTCTGTAAATGCAATGTATCACTTTACTTCACTACTGTACTGTGATCTTTCTATATCACTACCAGGTTATTAAATTTGCGAATAACAAGTCAAATAAGTACTGCAACATGGAAAATTTTCTGTTTTGAATGCACCAACACAATACCAAAACTTACGAATTTAAACCTTGGGTGTGTGTCCCTCGAAGGGACTAAGGAGACTATCGGCTCCGAACTTCGGACAGTGTAACTCCAGGCGTAAATGGGGGTCCCTTTTACAACTCTTATATCAACTCATTAACTCTTTTAATTCTTCCTTAAGTGGTTGCTTTTTACTGCAGTTCAAACGTGTTTGAAAACTGAACTCGGTCAATTGAGATCACTGTCATTCGATGTTCTCACTTCCTCTGCTCGCAAACACTATTGAAGTATTGAGATCAACTAAAAACTAAAATTTGACGTTCTGAGGTTGAAAGAGTTTATTTTTAACACACTCATTATTTAACTACAAAGAAAAATCCCTTCATGTGGAGACTCTCTCTTTTTACGTTTTCTCTTTTTTGATCGTACACGGGGTCCGTGTTATAGGTTTCCTCCTTTTAAATGGTTTCTGCTGTCCTGGGGTAAAGATCGCAAGTACCTGGGCAGAGGCTGTTAAATAAGCCCTATTCAGGCCAGCTCCTTCAGACTTATTCATCATCTTCATCTTCCATCTGGTGATTATTTGGAGAATTTCGAATAATGCATACCGCAATTATAGGAACCTATCACTTGGTGCAATATTCTCGGCCAGTATGCATTGTACCAATTATTATCAATTAATCAGTTAATCATTTCTATGTTTATAACAATAAATCTTGAAATATTGTCTAGATTAATTATTCAAGAGGGTGAGAGCTGTTTGCAATCGATTATATCTTTCCAGAAGTAACTTTCCTACCAATTACCCAGTAGAAATTTTAGTTTTATTTGGGTGTACAAACGAGTACATACCATGGATGTTATATAGCTCTTTCATGTGTGAGTTGATGAGACAGTGACATGATCACAATTTTATCCCATACGTCCCTACTTCCCTAACGCACATAATTTGAAAAAATAAAAAACAATTTTTGGCTATCGAAACTTTTAAACTCTCAGAGCAGACGTTAAAGCAGAAAAGCCGTCGTTTTTGATGGATGGGTTTTTTAGACTTGGAATCTTCGCACTAACCAGGAATGTCTATGTCCCCACACGGACATCAGCCCCAGAAAGAAGTCTACGTGCCCTTCGAACAGTTTTAACCCCACAACTTTCTCTGCCTTAATAACGCTGAAACATGTTCCGTTTTTCCCTTTACAACGCTTCAAAATCTCTATTTACTTCGTGGTAGTGTTCTTCTTACGCAGCTACGTCTCTACAACCCCTACTATACACATCTGCACCATACTGCATAGTGAAGTTGTGGATACTGCTAGTATTCCACTAGTGTAATGGGACTGACGTGTAGCCGCAAAAATTTCAGTGTTATTGACAGTGGATTATTACCCCTACCCGTTTTACCATTTCTATGGATTGCGGAGAAATCCTTCATCGTCATGTTGAGGCTGGGCTGCAAGTACTTGAGAATCTCCAGTACCTTACTCTGCACCTGGTTCTGTGTCTCGTCGGTACTCCGGTCAGAATAGAAACATCTTTCCTTGAGTACTGGTCCAGCCGGGTGAAATCTCCTCTTAACTCCGCCATACTCCTCTTCATGTGCTTGTTATCCTCGGTGAGTTTCCGAGTACAGATTTCTGACACTCAAAGGTTGTTGTGAGGTTGACCTTGAGCAGCTTAGCAAGTTCAGATATTTCCGTCATTTAACCAAGCCAAAGTATATAATTATGATAATCAGTCAAAAAACTTTTATTCTAACTAGTTATTTTTTGAAATGGTACCTTTTCTTCCGAGGGAGGCTGCAGCCCCCCCCCCCTCTGTCTACGGGCCTGGTTCCGTGGTATCTGATAACCTTCCCACCATACCTTGTGTGGATCCTGACTTTTATGTGATACTTGTTGCGGGATTTACGATGTTAGCCCCATCATCAACTCCCCATAGTCTTACGTTGTCAGACTCATCATTTAAAATATTAAATTATTAAGTTTTTATGTTTTATTTGGCGCGCGTGGAGAAGGTCCGGCAACACCTGACACCTCCCCACTCATCTTGCCTTTGTGGTACTTTGCATTGTCTGTTTACTCCGTTTAGTAATTAGTCGTAATGTTCTCCTTGCGCAGAAACGTTTCTTAGTTTCTAAAACCCCTACAGAGCTGCGCCATAATAAAGTAGTGGAGACTGCTTGTATTCCGCTAGTGTCATGACGATGTAAGCCCCCAACATCTTACCACTCATCAGCAAACTCCATTCCTGCTTTAGCGATTAGCACTATTCATTACTTTTTTACTTAGTATCGTCTGATAACCTGCTTACTATACCTTGTGTGGGTCCTGACTTTTATGTGATACTTAATGCGGGATTTACGTTTTAAGCCCCATCATCAGCTCCCCATAGTCTTACGTTGTAAGACCCATTATTTGAATATTTAATTTTATTTGGCGCGCGTGGAGAGGGTCAGTCACCGCCTGACAAGCTCCCAACTCAACGTCTCTTCCTGTTGGCATATGTTCAATCTCTCTGGTACTCCCTATATCGTGTTATTTCTACGTGTGAAGTTGATATGTCCCTCGTATTATTTCAGCATTGAGTTTTGGTGGAATGGTGGATCTCTACCCTGATTAGGCTGAATCATCATGGTCCGTTTGAAAATGGACCGGCATTAGCCACGCATCTATAGACACTTGGTCCCCGCATATAAATCAGCCCCAGAATAAAATCTATGTGCCCTTGGAACCCTCTTAACCCCAAAAAGTGGTCACTCTCTGCCCTAATGACGCTGAAGCATGTTCCGTTTGAGAACGGTCACTTTACAACGCTATTTACTTTTTTGTACTTCGTATCGTCTGATAAAGAGATGATGGGCTTCTCAACTGTACGTTTAGGTCATGTCTTGACGTGATACTTGTTCTCGAAAGGGCAATTTTTCATGCCTCACTGGGAAAATGGTACATGAAACCGGTTTTGTTGAGTTTTTCTTTTTTTAGTAACCTGTCTTTAACGGGCAGGAGAGTAGCTGTAGGTAAACAGATCATGTGGGTTCCATTTTCTAGAAAATGTAATAATTTCAAACAGCATTTCATCATCAATATCTATGGTAATGGATGCGACCTTGCTGGTCGCATCATCAATTGTTTCAGTAACCTCAGGCAATCCTTGTTGGCTTCTTTGTTTGATGCTTTCTGCCTCTTCTTCAGTGGCTGTCATGTCGATATTTTCCCCAAGCAGTTCATCTTCTGCAATTTCTTGTTGGTCAACAATTATAACTGTGATTTAACTGGGGATACATACAGTATGATTATATTCTATTTAATTTCACCTCTTAATCAATGAATCTCGAACTGATCACTTCTTGCCATTATTCGATATTTGAGCAATTGCGACTATCCGAGGAGGGATCTCGGGGGTTTTGCCGATTCATTCCATCTCTTTTTGCGGCTGTTGAGTGTTGCTGTCCAGGAACAGAAGTTAATCTTTTTCTTTTTAAGTCTGCATGTTTTCACCGGCATATTATCATACAATTGTTCTCCTCTGGTGAAATCAATACCACATAGTATTGACTCATGTGAGTCAAAACCATGAAACCAAATATATCTATACTTATGGATTTGAAGTACGCACTTTCTTGACCTACTTTGGACATTGTCCATAGCAGAGGGGTCTCGGGGACAATGCAGCTATGATATTGATATCCCATGCTAAATTTCTCCTGGAGGATCTGTAAAAGACGAGGGCAGTGAATCTTCTGAGTTTCCCGATTTTCATCTGAGATATGCAGCGCCTCCGAGCAAGTTGCTTGCTTACTTGCCTTAAATCCCTGCTAGGATCCACCTGGTGGATTCCACCACTGCTCATTTAACTGAGAAGTGCAGTGCTACTCTTTGCATGAAGATTTTCATTTTATTAGATTGAGGTAGATGATACAAGTGGAGATGCTCGGTGGAGATGATCTCGTCGAGTGACCAATCTTGATAGGTTTATTGTTAGTGTACAGGGTTTAAAATTCTGCAATCATTGTGTCGAATTATAAGCATAATTTTTTATTTTATTATTTCCTTATTATAACTTGAATAGCAGATACCTTTCTGATTCTTTTACCTCTCCTCACCTCAGTAATGTTTTCAATGACACTTGAGATGAAGTAAAATTCGATATTTTCATCCACACCAAGAACCTTGCCAGTCTAGTTCATCAATAAACCCTGGAAAACCCTTCTCTAGGACACTCTTTAGGAATCCCTTCAACTTTATGACTTTCTGAGACTCTGAGAGCCCGCTGCTTTCTTTCCCCGAGGTTTCTGGGTTCCGCCCTCCTATAATGGCTGAAATTGTTAGATGTAAAGACCATTTCAGACTTGCTTTTTCTTGCTGATCGGGTTTAATATTTTAATAATTAGCACCGAGGAAATTTCCAATTTTTGTGCAGAGTTGTTCAGTCAACTATAGCTCAACCGTAGCAGTAATGAAATCAAAGATTTTTATTCATTCCAGTAACTGTCTATTTATTGAATTTCTACAACAAGATTCAGGGGCATCATGAACCCCAGCCCATGTTGACTCAAAGTATCAGTTTAAGTGCTGTAGTTTGGACCAAAGACTCAGGGTTAAGTATGATTAGAAAGGGCAAAGTAATAAGAACGACTCTGCTGTTCTTTCCTACATAGTGGCAAACAGGTTGTAATTGGCCTAATCTTTGGAAATGTGTTGTGTCTGGAGGATTAGCTTAGATTTACTGATTCCACTTTTTAATAATGATTTAACATTTGAGTAGAGTTTACTGTTTGGGTTCTTCCACGAGAATATTATAAAAGTATGAAAATATAATTTAAGTCTCCCATTGACATGGATAACAATTATTATTATTATCATATAATTCATGTCTCCATAACATCTTCAAGCATATTATGCTTAATGATGGACGATGATGTATCTCTTCCGGTAGATCTTTGGTGAGAGAAGTGAAGAGTTATGCTAGTACCGTTCCATCCTGGGTACTGTTCATTCTCTGTTTTTCATTCTCTTTTCTATGGGAGTTAGCTCTCCGAAGCGCTTTTGTTCCGTCGTTTAATCATCATACGAAGGATGGTTTGAAAGGATTGAGCTAGGGTGGGAGTGTTTATAAAGGAATAAGGAGCTGGAGGAATAATGCGGGGAAATGAATTACATTCAACGCAGGGAAAGGAAATGAGATAATTTCAAGGAGCATGGAAACACAAAATATCATGTGCAGCACATGTAGAAGTCAAAAGTATAAATACTATCATATAAAAATAATGTCCATCTATCATTCGTTATAACAATCTTCAGCAAGACTGCGGATTTATGATGGGACATTGTAAGTATTCAGAAACTTTAGGACTTAGATGATTGCCCCTCCAGAGAATGTGATCATATGAAACAAGTTTCCCATTGACATGAGCCATGAGGAACATTTATTCCCAATTATCATTGAAATAAATTAAAAACACGTATACGCAACATCTTCAAGCATTATATCATGCTGATTGGTGGTGTAATCATCTGGATAGACGACAGCTATCATCTTTGATATATCTCGGAGTGCTGTCTGTTGCCGAGTAATACCACTGCTTAGTGCTTATATCAAAGAATAAATAGATGAACAAATAGTATAACAGGGGGGGGGGCCAACCCCCATAAACCCCCGGTGGATATCGAAAAATGGCAAATGGGGGTTTAATTTTTGGGGGTTTATGGGGGTTTATGGAGGCTTAATTTAGTTAAATTTTGCTGTTTTATGACTGATTTTGTTCACGATTTTTGGCATTTTACGGAATGGTACCCTTTTTGTTGACGATTTTTTGGCCTTTTTGAAATGGTACCATTTTTGTTGATGAATTTCGGCCTTTTCTGAAATGGTACCATTTTTCAGCGATTTTCAAGCCTTTTTTGAAATGGTACCATTTTCTGTTGTGCATTTTCGAACCTTTCCTAAAATGGTACCATTTTCGGCCATTTTTCGAAATGGTACCATTTTTTGTTGACAATCTTAGACCCTTTTTTGAATTGGTACCATTTTTTGTTGGCGATTTTCAAGCCTTTTCTGAAATGGTACCATTTTTTGTTGACGATTTTTGGCCCTATTTTGAAATGGTGCCAATTTTCATTGAAGATTTTCGACCTTTTTCTGGAAAATTAAACCCCCATAAACCCCCAAGTGGATATCGAAAAAGGCAAATGGGGGTTAAATTTTTGGGGGTTTATGGGGGTTTATGGGGGTTGCCCCCCCCCCCCCCTATAACAAATCCAGAACTTGAACAATACTCAGACTGGTGTTCTCTATGGAATGTAAGGTGTTAGTAAATCAATAATCATAATATTCAAGTAATAAATAAATCAATTGATATGAAACAATCTGTATTCCTGTTCCTGGGCCGCTTTGACCCAGGGAGGTCGGCGCGGAAAGGGGGTGTTTCCGGAATGGCACGGTAGACGACGGTTTCCACACGAGCGTTCTCTCCTTGCGGTTTTCACTTCTTCTTGCGGTTATCTCTCCTTCTTCCGGTTTTCTGAGTGACTCAAGTGACGAACTTGAGTCACAACATGCTCACCCGAGCCTGACCGATAACTGATTTATTCGGGAAACTACTTTTGTATTGTCAATTTATTCGGACGACCATTGATTCGGTCGAGACGTTTAGTAGGCGTAATCTTCCCTCAAGTGGTAGAGACTTAGAGACACTTATTCGAGTGTCTCAGTGTCTACCATTGACATCCAATGATTCGAGTTATTCGAGACGGGCGGACATCTAATACAGGGAGTCGTCCCTTATGTGGTTGAGGCGCTGATTCAAGTCTACCAGAGTTGAAATCTTGCCACGTCTTGCCCCAAGAGGCATATCCTGCAGATCCCTTTGAAGACTGCTACAAAAATGAGAAGCAGGGGAAGTGGGAGCTGGATCAATGGGTATGGTTGTTAAAAGAGCGGAGCTCTTACTGGTGCGGGACTCACCGGCATGAGTAGGAAGCCGGGGCGGACCGAGGTGGCCGGAGTTGGGCAGCATGAGCTGGACTGGATGGTGGCAACCGGGATAAGCCCAGGAGGTCAGAGGACCCTGGCAGAGTTGGAGACCGTGACCCCTGGAGGCGGGGACCACTGAACCGGAGGGAAAAGTGGAACTGTGCTCGGGCAGTGGGAGAAGGAGCCAGGCCAGTGAGCCCTGGAGGTGGAGGCAAGGAGGGAGTGGCAGGGAGAAGAGGGATGAAGTAAAAATGAAAAATATTATAATGTAGGTCGAGAAAGCACCAAACTTTCGTAATGGATGTCGCAATACAGATGAAATAATTCAACATATTATACAGATCTTTTTTATGACTCATATCCTAAGAGGTTTACAACTGGTATCAAATTTTACCACACTCTACGTAGAAGAAATAATCGGTAGTGTCGAACTGCGCCGTGAAGCTCCAAGACCGAAGACGGATTTTCACACACCCCTGCCACCTCACCACTAAAATTCGTATCAATTTCTTCTTTAATTTGATGTACCATTTATTAAATGGCATCTTCTATTCGTTTTTCTCTTCCTGTGCCTTTTGAAGAGTGACGCTGGTTTCCTTAAAAGTGGCGTTTCTTTGCTGAAAAAAAGAATACATGTAGTTACATTTTTGATTATCTTGTACTCTTTTAGGTTTCTTACCACTGGTACAAAGAATCCAGTGCTTCCTAACGTTGTGGAGTATATCAGGATTACATCGCAAACGGCTATAAAGTTTTGAAATTTAAATCAACTAAGTTTTTATAATAAATCGAATCTCAAATCAAATATATAATTATTTAAGTCGAAGTGAATACAGGCTTTCAGGCTTGGTATTCCAGAGCTGCAGCTGTAACCATTTCTCATCGAAAGAGATATCTGATAGTAGATCGAGAGTTTTCTTTGTGCCATTTGACCCCCCCTCCCTCCTGAAATTATGTCCCCCGACTTCCCCCCCGACAGTTCAATGCTTTTAATTGTTATTCGATTAACAATTAAAACCTTCTTGTTGAGATTTGCATTTAGCACTGATTTCATTTTTTTCTTGTTTCTTTTAGTGTAAGGTATGAGTACCACTATTAATGTTCTGAAAACCAATTTGTGTTGCTAATAATGTTGCTAATAATGGTATTCTCATATTTTCTATTTCCTTTGCTATGTCTCGCGTGTCGGGTAGCCATTCATCAGACAAACTCTCATTATTTCGGACTTCTTGCGGTTTTCTGAATGACTCAAGTGACGAACTTGAGTCACGACACGCTCATCCGAGCCTGACCGATAACTGATTTATCCGGGAAACTTCTTTTGTATTGTTCATTTATTAAGAAGACCATTGATTCGGTCAGAATTTTAGTACAAGTAGTCGTCTCTCAAGTGGTAGAGACGCTGAGCCGAGTCTACCAGTGGTTCAATCTTGCTACATCTTGCTTAAGGAGGCATGTCCTGCAGATCCCTTTGGAGACTGCTGCAGAAATCCAAAATAAGAGAAGTGTCGACACAGCAATTGTTTATCCGCCATTTCCTTCAAAGTTTAACCCCTAAATCAATTTCTTTTGTATTGCTGATATGTCACGATTCCAAGGTCCTTAGTGGTGATTCCACAGTCCACTGTCCATAGTCAAGATTGGTCGGTGAGTAATTATTGAGGAAATGCTTGCGAACCAATTAATTGTACTTCGGTATGTACTTCTGTTTATGAATTAGTTTTTGTAAGATTCTAACACCTCAATATTTCGTATATGAGGGAGCTGGGAGAATAATGCGGGGAAATGACTTTCATACAACGCAGGGAAATGAAATGAGGTTATTTCAAGGAGCATGGAAACACAGTAATATTATGTGCTGCACATATAGAAGTAAAAATAATAAATATTAGTGTATAAAATTAATGGTGTCCATCATTTATCAATCGTCACAAGACTCTGGTTCAATGATGGTGCATATTATGAGCAGTAATGTGATTCAAGTCTCCCATTGATCGACATGGGGAACAGTCATTCCCAATTATCATTTATAAATTAAAAACATGTCTCCGCAACATCTTCAAGCATTATATTATGCTGACTGATGGTGTAATCATCTGGATAGACGACAGCTATCATCTGTCTTCCTGTTCCTGGGCCGTTTAGCCGGTGGATCTTACAGGGGATGTTTCCGGAATGGCACGGTAGATGCCGGTTTCCACACGAGCGTTCTCTCCTTCTTGCGGTTTTCTCTCCTTCTTGCGGTTTTCTGGGTGACTCAAGTGACGAACTTGAGTCAAGACATGCTCACCCGAGCCTTACCGATAACTGATTTATTCCTGTATTGTCAATTTATTCGGGAGACCATTGATTCGGTCGAGACGTTTATCAAACTGTTGCAGAAATCCAACGTTGGCCCACTTATTCTAGAGGGCTGCTGGCATCCAATGATTCGAGTGGCCACTAGCCACTTAGTCGAGAGTTTACCATTGGCATCCAATGATGCATGAGCCAGTAATTCGAGACGGGCAGACATCTGATATAGGGAGTCGTGGTAAGGGCGCTGAATCAAGTTTACCAGAGTTGAAATCTTGCCACGTCTTACCCCAAGAGGCATATCCTGCAGATCCCTTTGAAGACTGCTACAAAAATCCAAATAATGATCAAATTACGGGGAGCCGCTGGATCAATACTTATTTGAGTTCATTTTATTCAGGAATTTATCTTGGAAGGTGTTTCTCTTATTTCGGATTCTGTATTTCTGCCTCATTGTTAACGCTCACCAGTCTCTACAATCTTGCTCTGGCTTAGGAAATTCGGGGCAACTAATACTGACTTTCTTACGGAGTTTCTACCGGAGTTGGGCAGCATGAGTTGGAGTGAAGTGGGGTAACCGGGAAAAGCCGAGGAAGTCAGAGGACCCTGGTAGAGTTGGAGCCGGGACAGTGACCCCTGGAGGCGGGGACCACTGAACCGGAGCGTGCACCAGCGGTGAGGGTAGAGTCGGAGCAGGGCCAGTGAGCCCTGGAGGTGGAGGCAAGGAGGGAGTGGCTGGCGAAAGGGAGAAAGGGATTCAGGGATAAAGTAAAAATGAAAAATATTATAATATAGGTTGAGAAAGCACCAAGCATTCGTAATGGATGTCAAAATACAGATGAAATAATTCAACGTATTATACAGATCTTTTCTACGGTTCATATCTTAAAAAGCTTACAACTGGTATTTAATTTTACCACACTCGACCGACATAAAAGGTTTAATCGGTAGTGTTGGACTGCGCCTCGATGCTCCAAGACCGAAGACGGATTTTCACACACCCCTGCCACCTCACCACTAAAATTCGTATTAATTTCTTCTTTAATTTGATGTACCATTTAAATGGCATCTTCTATCCGTTTTTCTCTTCCTGTGCCTTTTGAAGAGTGACGCTGGTTTCCTTAAAAGTGACGTTTCTTTGCTGGAAAAGCGAATACGTGTAGTTACATTTTTGATTATCTCGTACTCTTTTGAGTTTCTTACCCCCCGTTCCCACGGGTACAGAGAATCCAGTATCTCCGTACGTTGTGGAGTATATCAGGCAAGTTTTCTAAAGTTGTGGAAACTGTCAAATAGAGACTTCTGTTTTCAGTCGATGAGTGAGCCGATGCGGACACTTTCATCGAACTCATCAGTAACTACGACAAATGTCTCAGCTATATCCCAGATTCCCTGTCTCTGCAATTTTCCATGCACTCCAGTTTGAAAGTCTTTTTAATTTTCTACTTCCTCGAAGAGCCACCAAGGTGGTTCGTAGGGGGCTCGAGGTCAGTGGCAGCGGTGGCAGCAGTGGATGCCATGGTGGCAGAACGGTGGTGGCCGTCAAGGGCCGAGACTTCTTCACCAGCTAATAGATCTCCCACAGAATAGAATAGAATTACATCGCAAACGGCTATAAAGTTTTGGAAATTTATATCAACTAAGTTTTTATAATAAATCGAATTTATCTCAAATCAAATATATAATTATTTAAGTCGAAGTGAATACAGGCTTTCAGGCTTGGTATTCCAGAGCTGCAGCTGTACTTTCAGGATCGAAAGAGATATCTATAAACATAGAGAGTTTTCTTTGTGCCATTTGACCCCCCTCCCTCCTGAAGTACCATTTCAATGGCATCTTCTATTCTTGTTTTTTCTTCCTCTGCCTTTTGACGAGTGACACTGGTTTCCTTAAAACGGAATTTTCTTTGCTGGAGAAGCGAATACGTGCAGTTACATTTTTGATTATCCCAGACCTTTTGGTAGATGTTAGTTTTCACAAGCATTGATATTTTGTGTCTCCTTAAGTCCTTACGTTCTGCAGTATATCAGGTATGTTTTCTGAAGTTGTGAAAACTGTCAAGTAGTATAGCATCCTTGAGACTATTATCAAAAATCTATTTATTTAACGATATAAAAAACATGGTTTGGTGCGTTGAAACAAGTTGAAGTAGAAAGCTCCATACTCGAATAACTTTTCTCCGCTAATATTATGTCAGTCCATAAAAAACAATGATGTTTTAAAATATCTGATTCTGAAACCTCTCCATGTCTTCACTGAACAGTGCCAGAAACAGATCTTACTCGTTTCTGTATCTTACCTCCGTTTCCTCGAGGCCTGACGACCTCATTCACATTCTGCATGTCAGTTACAGTGAATCCAGAGTCTTGGATTTTTTGAGAACCTCAGGCAAGGTTTCTGAAGTTGTGAAAACTGGGACTTCTGTTTTCAGTCGATGAGTTGGCCAATGCGGACACTTTCATCGAAGTCATCCTTTACTACAACAAATGTCGTAGCTATATCCATTATCCAAGCTTCCTGTCTCTACAATGTTCCATGCACTCCAGTTTGAAAGTCTTTTTAATAATTTCTACTTCCTCGAAGAGCCACCAAGGTGGTTCGTAGGGGCCTGCTTTCTGGCAGCGGTGGCAGCGGTGGTGGGTATCCAAGGGTGTGAATCTCGGGAAAGGACAGCTTTCGCTGCTGGGTTGGTTTCTGGGAAAACTGGGAATGCATAGGACGTAGGTTGTGCGTACAAGGCGAATTTACGATGTTGGAACATCAAACGTTGTACTTACTAATTTCTACTTATAAATCCCCTGACATTGTCGTCTTTTTCTCTGCTGGAGGTGGGTTATATGTTCTGTGAATGTCAGGCGCTGTTGCTTACTTTTGTTTCTGGGGGAGCGTCCCATGTTTCAGCTAGAAGTCCTATCCAAGTTTTCTCATGTTCTTGCGGGAGCTCATGTTCTTGCGGGAGCTCATGTTCTTGCTGGAGCTCACTGTTCTTGGGAGCTCATGTTCTTGCGCTCATTTTCTTGCGCCTCCGTTGAATCGTCTTCTCCAGAGACTTGTTGGAGATGGAGTCAGGAAGGTTGTCCCGGGAGTCTCCTACTATCTAATGAGGTTTGGTGGCGGTGTCTGTGGAGGCAAACCACCAAACGAAGATCAGGGCTGGAGCTTTCACGAAAAGCTATAGTGTTTTTCAGAATAAGGATCTTAAATTGCTTCATTAATTATCAACCTACTTCATACTCTAATCAGATTAGATGTACAATTAGATGTACAATTTATAGATCGACTCTGGCTTCCTGCCAGGGTGTCAAAATCCACTTCAATTGTCTTTTTCCTGAAAATTAACGAAGTGAGACTTTCTTCTGCTTTTTCTCACGACAAAGTCTCGAAATGTTTCCTAACTTGAGACTTTGAGCGTTTATCTAGTGATCTGCAACAGGATTTTGTGATATTTCACAGGGACTCTTGAGCCACCACCCCACTAAAATTCGTATTAATTTCTTCTTTTTTTGATGTACCATTTAAATGGCATCTATTCTTGTTTTCTTTTCCTGGGAATCCAGAGTCCCTGAAGTTTTTGAGAATCTCAGGCAAGGTTTTCTGAAGTTGTGGAAACTGTCAAATAAAGACTTCTGTTCTCAGTCCATGAGTGGGCCGATAAAGACACTTTCATCGAACTCATCCACATCCTTAACTACGACAAATGTCTCAGCTATTTATCCCACCTTCCTCTGGGCTCTTTGTCCGTTTGCAATAGTCTGCAACGACGAAACCTAAATGAATGTCCACATATTTGGAGGCGATCTGTCTGGCAGAGTGGTGGGTGGCGGTATGTAGGGTGAACAAAGACTTTGACTGACGACTGCGCATCACACATATGTACAATGAGCGATGCAACAACCCTCCCTTCATCTTGTCCTTTTCTTCCTTCATTGATTTATGATTCTCTTCTCGCAAAATCAGTAAGGTCTAAAAAAGGTGACCCTAGAATCTTGGTGGCATCTCATCCGTCTTTCCATAAGGTCTCCAATTGTTGATTCCACTTTCATGTATCTGTCTCGTGTGCGAATATGGGCTTGAAGTTCTTTGATAATCTGTAATTTAGAATTAGGAATGGACTGTGGACAACCATTCCCCCTAAGCTCCCGCTTTTCAACTTCAAACGAATAATAATAAAAATATTGCTCGGTATTATCGACCATGATTGGTGTGATGACTGATGACGGGATAATTCTAACAAATGATAAAGCTAAATTTCTTCTAATTGTAAATTTTATCTAGGCTAATGTAATCACATTAAGGTAAAAGAAGTAAACTATGAAATTATATGAAATATATTCAAATTAACTATTCAATCAATGTGCAAATCTAGGAACTGTAATAATTATATCTGATTACAATAAGTCTGACGGGTATACACTATACATTGTAACATGAACAATAATAAAACATTAAGGCATTCATTAAAAACATATTTTCAATCAATTCTAATCAAAGCTCTAAAACGATAACAATTCCAAACTAATTTAGTTTTAAAAACAACCTTATAAAACTACCTACAACGTTTTCTCCAAATTCCTGAAAACTGCTAGTTTTTCTAAACCTGAATTAATTTTTCCATTGCTCTCCTACCCGTTCCAAGTTCGTTATGCTGCAGTAGCATTCCGGAACCTAATCGTAACAAATGCCCTATTATTCATTGTAATGATTAAAAATAATAATGTATTATCGAATACAACATTAATTGACGATGATTTCTGTGATTACCGATGATGGGATTGAGCTTATTAAACTCCTTTCTTTTTCTTGCTCCAGCGTTAGTTTTCCACTGGGCACTGCTGAATGCAGCTACCATCGTTAATTTTTATTGTTAGATTTGATTTTGTACATTCTTGAAGTAAGGAGTCGAGCATTCTGTCATCCCCAGATAACTTAACTCTGACGTCTGGCTTCTTATGCTCTTTAGATGCGTTGTGCTCTTTTTTGGTCACGAGTAGTTAATTGTGCTTTGAGACATTGAAAGAAAGATATTATGATAAAACGAAGAAGTCTGGAAAAGCTAAAAATACAAGCATAAATCACTACTTAAATATTTTCCCTCGTCGTGATACAGACTCAGTTTAAACTACCTTTTAAAATTACTGACGCACCTGAATGATTTGGTAAGTCGAGCACCCATCGCTTATCAAGGTAAAACTAAAACACCGTAGGAGAGACTGGTCTAATTACTCATTTCCCCTTTAAACCGTAAACCTAACAGGGCGGTCAGGATAAGATCCGTCATCTCCTTGATAAACGTGGTATTTAACTCGTCTGACTCTTTACTCCACCTTGCAACCGTTTATGGAGTGCATCATTTTGTGAATTAGAGCGTATTTATTAGAGCGTTAACTAACTTTAACTTATTTTAGTAAACTAACTCATAATTTCAGCTTTTCTTTTCTCCCACTGATCTAACTTTTTAACTCTTAATTTTAGAGTATGATGAGTGGGCTGATCTGAAAAAAGCTGAGTTTATCTGTATTCTTTTTGGGAGTCTTGAATAGGTTCCAACGGAGTGAGTCAATGCTGTTTGGTGGGATTGTCACTCATGTTTGGATGGATCTTATTTAACTAAAAATTATCGTAAACTAACTAGTAACTAAAATCTCTTTTCTTGTTCAAAGTTAATTTATAAATAACTCAAACTTATCGTTAACTTCCTAAAATCTCTTTTCTTGTTCAAAGTTAGATTCATAACTAACTCAAACTTATCGTAAGCATGGAATCTCTTTTCTTGTTCAAAGTAGATTCATAACTGAGGTGCCTACTAGGATTGGGCTTGGGTGTTGCTGTGGTGCCTTCCCAGGGTTATATTTTGGTCATAAATCATTTCTGGGTTGGCTCGAACAGTTGGTCGAGGGAGGTACAACTGCTTTCAGTCAGATTCTGGAATGGGGTTTTCCACTGATGAGGTTAAAGGGGAAGTTTATTACACCAGGATTTCTTGATATTTTATATGGTCTCTTAACCCGCTACCCCACTAAAACTCGTATTACTTTCTCCTATTTGATGTACCATTTAAATGGCATCTTCTATATTATACTTCGCGTATTAGTAATCCGCCAGGCTATGCATCTTTTCTTTTCCTGTGCCCATTATTGAGTCTAACTGTTTTCCTTGAAACGGACGTTTCTGTTCTGGAATGCGAATACGTGCAGTTACATTTTGTATTATCTCAGACCCTTTTGGGTTTCTTACCCCCGTTTCCACGGGAACAGAGAATGCAGTGGCCTATAGCAGCTCAGGCAAGTTTTCTGTAGTTGTGAAAACTGTCAAGTAGCATCCTTGAGACTTATGTTGCCAGTCGATGAGTGAGCCCAGCTTCCTCTGGGCTCTTTGTCCGAAGAAGCTGAGTTGTCGAGTTGATCTTTTTTTGCGAGTCTTTGGGGCTCTAACAGAGTGAATCCAGCGATGTGTGGTGGGACTGTCACTCATGTTGGGATGGAGCTTATCTATTATCGTTAATTAACTTAAACTTATCGTAAACTAACTAAAATCTTTTTTCTTGTTCCGAGTTAAATTGTGAATTTGGTGGAATTGTCCCTGATGGCATAGAAATAATATTTTTTTAAACTTATTGTAAGCATGGCTTGGATGTTGCTGAGGTGCCTGCCCAGTATCCAGGATGAGCTTGTGACTGTAGGGCAATAGAATCGCCTGAGCGGGGGTTACATTTTGATCTTTTATCATGTCTGACATATCTGGGTTGGCTTGAACAGTTGGTCGAGGGAAGGTATAACTGCTTGTAGTATTCTGGAATGGGGTCTTCCCCTGTGAGGGTTAAAACTTAAAGGGAAAGTTTAGTTAAGATTTTTTTGCATAGATATTCTAGATATAAGGGCAATCAGTCGTGCTCATAAAAGTACGTTGGGATGTCTGAGAACGTCAGTTTCCATTAAATACGCTGGTTTGCTGGGAGTAAACTCTCTCTTCTCTTCTCTTAATCTCTCTTCTCTTAATCTCTCTTCCCCCGCAGGGTTCGTGTACCACTGGTCGTACTGCGCTACTGCTGCTACCATCGTAGCCGGGGCCATAGCAGAGCGAACCCAGATAGCTGCTTACTGCGTGTACTCGGTTATAGGGTCCACGGTGGTGTACCCCGTCATTACACACTGGGTGTGGTCACCCACGGGGTGGGCCAGCGCTATCAACCCTAACAGGTTACTGATTCACTTATCAAGATATAGGTTGAAAATATGTAAATTCGCAGTTTATTTTTTTGGAGAAAAGGGGATCTCAATCTTATGAAAGATTTTTGGGCGAGTAACAGTGTGTTATCGGTTCTTATTTCACGAGAGGCAGTCGAGTGTGATAAGCTCCTTATACCACGAGTTTCTTATCTCTCTTATCTCTCTGATACTAATAACTATATCAATCTCCCCTGCAGGGTTATAACGGGAGTGCTGGATGACGCGGGAGGGATCTGTGTGCACGTGTGCGCGGGAACATGCTCCCTAGTCGCGTGTTACTTCGTGGGACCTCGCCAACACCGTCTCAGCAGAGACGGCCAGATCGCGAAAGTGTCAGCACTGTTTCCTGGCAAGATTTGTTTCATCTTTATTCGAAATACCAAAATTTATCCTTCATTTTAGACGATACATTTGCCCAAATCACTAACTTAATGGAACGGTTCAAACAGTTTTGTCCGTAGGATTAGGCACGGCTTAAACTTTAAACTCGCCCCAGGAAAGTGATACCGAAGCAGAACCAGTCGTTCATTGTGTTCGGTATGTTTGTCCTCTGGTTCTCCTGGTATGCCTTCAACGCTGGTCCTGCCATGTTGGCTGGTAGGTATCTTAAAAAATTATACAATTTCTTATAAATTTTTTAGACAATTAATTTAAAGGCAAGAGGGTTTTTCTGGGGTGCGAAATGCCCTTTCATATTCTTCCCACCTTTTACCCCCACCCCCTCATTCCTCAATCATTCCTCAAACTCTCAAAGGGGTTAATCGCAACCCCTTTCTCTCGCATTGCGTACATGTCACGAAGTCTGAGACCCTTGTTCTGATTTCCACATGACAACCTTTTATACGCGCGTGATATTGAGACATCTGCGCAAAAAAGCAAGCGCGCGCGATTGTGTGCCATTTTCATTTGATCAGTTCATTCGATCGACGCGTAACGATGCAGGTGCCTAAACATACATGGTGCCGCTCACCCGGAAATTTCATGACAGCCCCCATAATTTCTCTCGAACTTGTTATACGTTTGTTACAGGTGGTACTGACGAGGGACTGATTGGTCGTATTGCCGCTTACACGACCATGTGCGCAGCCTCCAGTGGAACCACCTACCTCCTGCTCAGTGTAACTCTCAAGAAGTTAGTCTCTGAGTTCACCATTCACTCATTACCTGAGATACTCAAATAAAACCATCATCAGTCTCAGACCAACATTTAAATGAGTCTCTGAGTTCACCATTCACTCACTACCTGAGATACTCAAATAAAACCATCATAAGACCTTCTAATTCGAACTACATTTACCACCTGCGTTATTGCACCAAATCAAATGGTTCTAACCCCAACCCCTCCCTCTACAGGAAGATACCGGAGCCCTGTGACCTGGCCAATGGTATCCTAGCTGGATTGGTGTGCAGTACCAGCGCCTGTTCTATCACCGAACCTGCCTTAGGTACGTTAGAATGCGTCAAAATCAATTGATGATTTCTCAAGAATAAGCTAGATTAAGGGGGGGGGGGGGTTCAAGCCAAATTTTTGGGAAAACACGTTTCTGAGACAACGGTTGACCCAAAAGGTATACCCCGTGGGCCAACTTTTTGGCTGGGTTTGGTACCCCCAGACCCACTGGCGCCGCCGTGGCGCCATGCCCAAATATGGGCACAAAATGGGCATATTTTTTTCAAAAGCAACTTGGGCGGGATCTGAGGTGTGCAATCGACAGATAATGGTCCCCCGAGTTACCATAAAAAATTTGAAGTCGATATCTCAAAAAATGGCTGAGTTATGGCCGAAAAACGTATGCCCATATATGGGCATACGCGCGTCGCGCAAGCCAATTTTGGCCCATAACTTGGGCAAATATCAATATTTTTGAATGAAACCAACTTAATTCGATAAATAGCGTTGAATTATGTATTCTCTGCAAGTTTGGGGTTGATTGCTGCTTAAATGGCGATTTGAGGTCCAAAAAACCTCTTAAAAACCACAAAATCGCCATTTTCTCAGTTCACGTTTTTTCGAAAGTGCACTTTACTCAAACGCTTATAACTTCGGCTACGATTGATATTTTTGCATAATTCTTTTTTTACGTGAAACAAGACTAAAATCCTCAGATACAAATGGACTCGGATTTTTGAGTTAGGCCTTCAAAAATTTTTGGCGCCAAAAGCGCCAAATTTTTGGCAAAAATTTGGCGCTATTTATCGAATTAAGTTGGTTTCATTCAAAAATATTGATATTTGCCCAAGTTATGGGCCAGAATTGGCTTGCGCGACGCGCGTATGCCCATATATGGGCATACGTTTTTCGGCCATAACTCAGCCATTTTTGAGATATCGACTTCAAATTTTTATGGTAACTCAGGGGACCATTATCTATCGATTGCACCTGGATTCCCACCAAGTTGCTTTTGAAAAAATATGCCCATTTTGTGCCCATTTGGGCATGGCGCCACGGCGGCGCCAGTGGGTCTAGGTACCAAACCCGGCCCAAAAGTTGGCCCACGGGGTATACCTTTTGGGTCAACCGTTGTCTCAGAAACGTGTTTTCCAAAAAATTTGGCTTGAACCCCCCCCCCCCCCCCCCCTTTAAGGGATATCCGTAGTCTCTCTGAATTCTTATACCCACCTTCCAATTTCTGATAACGATTGGTGATATCAAAGCATGATTCAGCTAATCACGCCTCCACTTCACACCCCCTCTGCCTTAGGAATAGTAGTGGGCTCAGTAGGCGGTCTGATCACACTGCTCGTTTCCAAACTCATGCTCTACCTAAAGATTGACGACGTGGTTGACGCTGTAGCCGTCCACCTTGGGTGTGGTCTCTGGAGCGCTCTCTCCGGTCCTTTCTTTGCAGGAACGCGCAAGGGTGATCTGGAGATATGCGGTATTTTCACAGGCTGTGCCACCGGCTGGAAGATGCTGGGAAGTAACATTCTCATCACTTTCCTCACTATCGTCTACGTCACTGCAATCATTGCTCCGGTGTGCTTCCTTCTCTCCAAATGCCGGGTACGTGCTCTTTTAAAGTGTCCAATATTAGTTCACTTTTAGTTTCAGTAATGAATAATCCATGCGGAGTCATTAGTCATTAGACCATTTCATATCGTTGGGCCTCTCTATAGTTATAGTATTATTAATGGAGTAATGAATAGTTATGTATCAATTTTCAGATACTGAGAATCGGTCTAGAAAGTGAGAAGAGTGGTGTTGATCTTGTTGAGTTCCACGGATCTGCCTACAACAACGAGCTGCAGAGTTACCGACAAACGCGATTCAACAATTCCACTAAAGCTCCCAGTCCTAGGAAGTCCAGACGCAGTCAGAAGAAGCCTCAGAGCAGTGTTATCGAAATCGTGGATAACAATCACAGCAATGGTGAAGTGAAGGACGCTGGCGCGATTGCCATTGAATGAATTCAAAAAACCGTCTTGCTGTTGCACTTGAACGGATTGTCAAATTGTGAGATTCCCTCAAATGTCAAAACAAAATTATTTAACTTTAAAACATTTGATAGCTCATGGTCATCCTGATAGGGTTTGCCTTTTTTCATACCTGTTTTGGTAAGTTTGACTGGTTAATTGTGTTTTGAATTTGATTTCCATACGACTACGAGTATCAGTAATAAATATCAGTATGAATCAGAATATTTTCAACTTCAATGTTAAGAATCGAATGTTCCTTCTGTAATTTGTATTTGATCATTGATTATCTCCTTTAATTTTTTATAAAATTGATATGATTCAATTTGTCAGACGATGTCTAACCCGCTGGCGCAAGCCGCGCAGCGGCTTGCGTTAAACGTCGAACAGCTACTAAACACGTGTACGGATACCCACGTTCGCGGCGCGCTTCCTCAGGGAAGCGCGCGGCGCGTACACAAACCTATGCCGAGGTGTGTGTGTACGCACCGCGCGAGCCAAACAGGGATATAAGTGTAATTTAGCAACGTCACCTCTAAGATCGGTATGTGTCCATATAAATTATAAACTCTTTGTCAATGTCAGACGTCCGCGTCTGACACCCCGCCTTAACACGTATACCCGCCCCTGTTATCATCGCGCGGCGCGTACACACACCTATGCGGGCTTAGGAATGCACTTCCCTAGTTCCCTACGGGAAGCGCGCAACGCAGACAGGGATATACGTGTTTAGCAAAGAGGGTTGCCACGGCTGACGACCACATGCAAATGCAATGTTCTCTTCATCAGGGGCATTTCGACGCTTGCTGGTTTGTTGCGTTCATAATTTGTCTGACGTCGTCAGGCGCGCGAGGGGGTCAGGCAACGCCTGACAATTCATTGCCCTAACCAGGACCCTGGTTACGCGCACGGTTAGGGGAAGACAATTCATAATTGAGTGGTTCTCAATTGCTAAACTTGTATATCCCTGTCTGCGGCGCGCGTACGCACACTTATGCAGGCTTAGGAAGGTTCTCAACTAAAGAAAGAAAAAATGATAACAAAAATTCAAAATGAGCCAGATAAAAGTTGTCATTGTGCCAATTGTCACCAAACGCAAATTGGTAATCTAGGAGTGCTTTTTTTAGTCGACGTTTAATAATCATAATGGAGGTAGTAAAATCAATTTCCGATTTGCGACATTTGATCCAGAGGTTGGAGGATTGGTGGTTAAACAGAATAGAATGATTTAAACTTACAAGTTTGTCATCACGGGTTTTCAACTCTTAAGTGCTAAATTGGCATGGTATTCGAAGTTTCATAGCTTTGAAAAGCTCAAGTTGGTAGTGGTATTTGTTAACCCTCAAGGCCAACAACCACTCAACCACGATAAAGCATTCATCACCTGAAACAAGAATTTCATGGAAATAAGAGGCTATGCCTGAAAAACGGCATTTAGTCTACCGATGTACCCGTGCTCCTTGGCAAGGTCAGAAACTGACACAGGAACACGGGAAGTAAGATTTAGGGATGTGGTTCATTGAACATACATAGGTAACTGCCTCAGAGATAACACTCGGCAGTGTTATGTGGGAGGGTCGGAAGATCCTTCAAGATGATTCAGACAAAGGAAACGAAGCTGGGAAATTGATAGTTTCCGGCACCCAGTAAGATATAGATGAATAATTCATTAAACGGATGTCCAAGCCATCAAGTATTTAATCAAGTAATAAATAATAAATGTGAATAAATGAATAAATAGTGAAATCGATAAAAAACAGGATAATGTGTGTGTCCAATATTATCCGGGTCCAGCCCTGATCTCCGAAGCAATCTGCGCATCTACTTCCAACACAGACAAAACAACCAATTTGATGATTCCAACATAGGTCATTGTAGGATTTAGATGTAATGCTTTCAATTTTATAATTATACTTTGAAGTGTTCACTTCAACTGAATATCAGAATAGTTCTGTACGCTACAGCAATTAATAGCAAGTAGCTATAATATATCGACAAAATGAGTATGATGTCTTTGATGGTATTCTGGCAGAGGAAAAATCAAAGAATCCAGGAGAAAGGATTTATTATCCACATATCGGTATAAAATCATCGATAAAAACCAGGATAATGCATGTGTCGTGTGCACTGTGCCTCCACCCAGTAAAATATAGATAAACTGGAATACAAGGCAGAATGGACATCAGAGCCCGTTGTAGACCGGGAGGAAGCACAGTTAATGTGGAGAGGGTGGAGGACCCCTGGCAGGGGCTGCTCTGCATCAGGATCAGCAGAGTTTTTTATTTATTTTTTAAACTTTCGTAATATCGTTGTTTTATTTGTTTCTATATTTATGATGCTCTTTTATGGTGGAAACTTGGCGGAATAATTAGGTAGGATAATTTGAGTGGAGGGTCATCTGATTATGGGAGGGGGGAGGTGACGTGGCGACAAAAATTCACGATCCAACGACACGTACGGCAACAATAGAAGTTTATTGTAAATCATAACAATATACAAATAGTAGTTTATTATTTATTTTAATAGTAGTTTATTGTTGCTTACTATTACTGATATATCAGCGATTACTAATCATATTTGGGACAAAGACCAAATACAACAGACAGTAAAGGGGTATGGCTTGGTTCAAAGACCAAATTCAGCAGGCAGTAAAGGAGGAGCATGACGGAGAAGTCAGCTCCATTATAGAAAGCTCCACCGCTCTGGAGCGCTGGCTCTGAGGGCCGACACGATTGCCCTTGAGCTGATCGAGCCATCTAGGGTTAGTAGGTACCAGGCAACAAGTTGGGTGCTGTTTCGTACAAAGAGAAAAGGTCAGTGGTTAAAGACTTCTGCAGATAAGAAACGAGCAGCGAGCTACTCCACCTGAAAGGACACCATCAAGGACCTGGAAGACAGAGAATTTGTCCGTCAAACCATCGTGCATGGGAGGGGCAGGATCCTGGGGACAGGAGTCACTGTCCTACGACCCCGCCACGTTACCAACTATAAGAGACTTTTAATTAATTAATATATTGTGTTAATGTTTAATCAATTTTAGGGATGTTAATCATACGTAAGCAATGAATAACAGTAGAATAAAGAACATCTTATATACTTCAAAAACGTGACATTAAATTTAAATCAGAGCTTTCCGCTTTCACTCAGCAAGTCATGTGTTATAAATAAGTAGAAGTGGCACAGAAACTTACTTGGATTACCTCGAAAGTAGAATGATACTGATCAATGTAAGTAAATAAGTCAGTTGATTAGTTCTGTTGATGCTGATCCTGAAATGAGGCACTCTTAAAAGCCCAAATCCGGATAATGAAAACGTCGTGTCTTCCACAGCTCCAATAATAAAAAGTGAGCTAGGCTAAGCTTTGATACCGAGCAAAAACTGGCACAGTATTTGCTGTGTCGGACTTATCTGCAATTCACCGGAACTCAAGAGTGGTAAGTGCTAGGACAGTACCACCTTCAGAGCAGCTTCAGGCACTGTTAGTTTCTTGTGTTTCAACAAAAAGGACACTGTACCACAAATATCGGATTATCTCTCTGACAACAAAAAATGTGGCCTAATAAAAACACCGGTCTGAAACCGAGGAGGGTCACAAACCAGAGTGGTAATGGTTGCATTCACCTCAGAATCAACCTCAACACCCAATTTTGCTTAGAAGCAAACTCGCAACTCAATTAATAGCATGTATCCTCCTGAAGTCAGCTGCACCGTCAGTTGACCGAGGAGGTTTTCAAATAGTATGACAATTTAACAAGAATAGAAAACCTATGAGGGATGATATCCCCAGATGATGTTGGAGTAGCCATGATGTATATTGACATATTGTGTAAGACCTTATATTCAAGAGAATAAGAGAAAGGAGATTGGGAGAAGGGATAGAATAAGATGGATTATACCTCGTCGCGATGGATTAAATTGTTGACAGGATCAGCAACCAGCAAATGTTCAGCAGGCAGGTTCTTAAGATAGCATATGAAAAAGTCAACCAAGATAAGACTCGCCACAATTCGAAAGGCAGATGAAACTGATTCGTTAAGTTGCAACTATACAGTATTCTCCCTCTTCAAATCGCAGGGCGCAGCTTTCAAGTCAATAATAGTTAATAATTTTTTTTCAAGACTGCTGATAGTTACTGAATATATTCAAAGGGTCAGGGGAGAGCGGAAGAATTAAATACTTAAATAGAGAAGAGGAAAATAATGATGAAATATCCCAATTCGTATCAATTGAACAGAATTTACTGTACGAAGTAAACTGTAAAAACATGTATCCCTACAGGGTGCATGTCCTTACTTAAATTGGTATTCAACGAACTAACGTACTAACGTCTTAACGTATATCGTGCATAAAATTTGCCAAATAATCAATAGGTGAGAGCGGACTTCAGCTTTGTACACTCTAAATGAACCCAAGAGTTTGCTACATCGACAAACTATTTCAAAGACCTGTGAGGATTGCAAGGATTGATGATTGCAGTGACCCAGCAGAGTTGTGGGACAGCTGGCAATTTAAATCCGAGCTGGCAGGACAAATAACATCAGTGAGGGGGGGGGGGGAGCAAGAAAAACCATATCGTTCATGGTCTAGGACTCATGCAGACGCTGGTTGTTTGTCGTTTAAGGTCGTTTCATTAGGCCGACCTAATCATTGGTACCATTAGAAAGATGAGAATTTTCTCTAAAAGATGGAATTAACTGATAAAGACCTTCTCGGGTTTTTGGGGGTTTTCACAAATTTATCGGGTCCCCCTATTCAATATTTAAGCTTTTTACCAGGTGCAATTCGCAAATATGCCATGATTTTAGATTGACTTGCCCCAATAAAATATAATGCAATGATAAACACAGATATAACAATGATAATATTATTATAATTGAATGATTAGCTGATACTTAAATGTGATGATGATAATGGTACTCATGAATTGAACATAATGATACAAATTCATGTAATCATGAAGCTCTAAGTTCCAAAATTCTAGCCAAATGAACTTATTTTCATGTTTTCAGGGAATGTTTCTGTCACACCAGTTCTTACTTTCTTAAAAAGAGCTGGCAACAAGATCATCCTCATATCCTGCAACAGTGCTTCTGTTACCTGGACAATATCCACCAATATGTCACTATTCTTTACAAGTCTAGCACAATGAAAGAGCCTGGAGTCGCATGTGCTCCAGAACAGGATATGAATTCACCATAAGTGCTTTGCGCAATCATGAAGATTCTCCATCTGACCAGTCTTGCGGCTGACACTACTGCTAAACCGACGAAAAAAGAAGTTTGTTGCAGGGCTCTATGCTCCCTTCTGCCACAGTTCCAAGACCAAAATTGTCATTGAAAGCAATGCGAACCCATTTGAATGGATCAGTATCATAATACGCGTTTCAGCAGAAAACCATCGTTACTGAAGAGTTGTTTACAAAAGATCGATTGCTACAAACAATATTTCAAGTATTACGAGGGCCTCAATACGAGACTTGAAATAGGGAACGTTGGCGCAGCAGGATTTTTCACTTCAGAAGTATGTAATTGTTTCCCGTCACTGGGGCCGTTGTTCTCTCAATCCCTCAAATTATTTTCACTGATATTGAACATATACCTATTATTGTGATCGGAATCAAAACCCCTGCTGTTGGAAAACTGTTGCATCTCACAAATAAGTAGATTTTATCCTTCAGGGGTATATATTTTTATTATTTTGTAAAACCTTATATTACATCATTTTACACTTACTGGATTCCTTAGTCATGGATTTAAGAGAATAAGAGAAAAAGAAGATCGATTATACTTTGTAATCGTAGATAAACATTGATGACCTTATTTTTCAGGTCCAGAATTCCCTCCCCAAGTATATTCAAAAAGGAATTCAACGAGCTCAATCGACCAACGGCTACAAACTGTGGTTGCCGTACACAGCTACCACAGTGAATCAGGTCCATCGGGTTAAGGAATTATTTCAATAATGAATAATAGATTTATTTTGTGTAACTCTCCATGAAAAGTTGATGGATGTAGTAAAGACAGTAATTGGAATGCCTATTCCACTCACAGGAGTATGGTGATGAAAGGGTTGGTATTCACTATCACCTTGTAACCGTAGCCGTGCATTCTTTTAGGTCACAACGAAACACCACGATCAAAATGCAAGAGAACTCCGTTGGCAATGAGAGTGAATAGAAAGACAATCACAGGCACGTCACCCACGGCAGTGGTGCCCCCATGGTCACTGCTATATGGGGAGTAATCTGCTTTTTAGTTTCATATTTGTTGTATCTTACTATATATAATGCGTGTTGTTAATATATATATATATATATATATATGGTAAGTGTAATTTATGTAAATTCTTTTTATCTGACAATACAGTTAAAATTCAGTCTTTAACTACCAAACAAATTCATAATATTTATCAGTCTATTTCGTGTGAAGATGAACATGTAATATATGTAATAACTGATTTAGTATGTAATAAACAGAATGTAGGTAGCACTGATAGCACTATGAAACTTCGTTTCTCCAATCACAAAAGTCACATTAAGAAAAAGGTCAACAGTTGTAGGACTAATCGTACTCGACAACTATACTAATCGACTCGACTATATAATATCGCATATCGACTCGACTACTCAACTTCATTACTCAACTCGACAAATACAATATCGACTCGACTATTCAACTCGACTACTCAATTCGACTGTATATCGACTCGACTACTCAACTCGACTACTCTACTCGACTAGATTATAACTCGATTCGACCACTCGATTCGAATCGACTACTCGACTCGCGACTATTTGACTCGACTACTCGACTATTGGACTCGACTCGACTCAACTATATCGACTCGACTATTCAACTCGACTACTCGAATCGACTGCTCGGCACCGAGCAGTCGATTCGAGTAGTCGAGTCGATATTGTTGAGTCGAGTCGAGCAGTCGAGTCCAATAGTCGAGTCAAATAGTCGAGTCGACTACTCGGCTCGAATCGTCACTTGACTACTCGACTCGACTACTTGACTCGGATCGACTCGAATACTTGACTCGGATCGACTCGAATACTTGACTCGACTCGACTACTTGACTCGACTCGACTACTTGACTCGATTCGACTACTTGGCTCGACTCGACTACTAAAGTCGACTCAACTACTCGACTCAACTACTCGATTCGACTCGATTGCCCAACTCGACTCGACAGTCGACTACTCGACAGTCGACTACTCGACAGTCGACTACTCGACAGTCGACTACTCAACTCGACTGCTCGTCTCGACTACTTGACTCGACTTACTACTCGACCGAACTAGATTATCCCGACAACTCGACTCAACTTGACTATATCGTCATATCGACTCTACTCCTCAACTCGACTACTCTACTCGACTACTCGATTCGACTACTCTACTCAAATCGCATACTCGACTCGACTGGTCGACTACTTGACTCGACACGACTACTTGACTCGACTCGACTACTTGACTCGACTCGCCTACTCGACTCGAGTCGACTCAACTACTCGACTCGAGTCGACTGGACTACTCGACTCAACTCTCGATTGCCCGACTGTACTCGACTCGATTGCCCGACTCGACTCGACAGTCGACAACTCGACAGTCGACTACTCAACTCGACTGCTCGTCTCGACTACTTGATTCAACTACTCGACTCGACTACTTGACTCGACTCACTACTCGATTCGACTACTCGACCAGACTAGATTAAAATTACCCCGACTACTCGACTATTCGACTCGACTCGACTATATCGACTCTACTTCTCAACTCGACAACTCTACTCGACCACTCGATTCGATTACTCGACTCGAATCGACTACTCGACTCGACTACTCGACTCGACTGATCGACTCGATTCGACTACTTGACTCAACTCGACAACTCGAGTCGACTCGACAGTCGACTACTTGAAAGTCGACTACTTGACAGTCGACTACTCGACTCGACTATTCACCTAGAATCGACTACCCGGCTACTTGTCGATACGACTACTCGACTCGACTACTCGAATCGACTGATCGACTCGACTACTCGATTCGACTACTCGACTCGACTACTCGATTCGACTACTCAACTCGACTACTCGAGTCGACTCGACTACTCAACTCGACCACTCTACTCGACTTATTGTCTCGACTCGACTACACTGGACTCAACTAGACTACTCGACTGGACTACTCGACTACTCAACTCGACTCAACTCGAATTATCGACTCAAATGCTCGACTTGATAATTCGACTCGAATCCATTCTATTTGCTAATAATTGTGAGTACAAATACAATAATACTGTTAAAGAAGCGAGTTGCGATGAACTGAAATCTAATTTTGAAATATCATTTTAAATTTTTTGCTTCTATTGTTGTTATTTGATGCAACCTTCTTCATTTTTATACCAATCAAACTCTCCATTTGCTGCTGATTTGTGTTCCTTGGCTTTTTACCGGGTTGCAGCACTGAGTTGGGTTCCTCCGAAGCATCCAGAAGGGTTTAGGTTCCCAGGGGGAGAAAGTGAGCTTGTACTTGGGATTGCTGTATGTCATGAAGCTCGCTTTTGTCACCTGCTGAAGGACAGGGGAGCAAATCTCGTGTCCTAACAGCTCCGTCCAATGGCCCTCCGTTCCCATTTCCGTAGCATTGAGATATGATTTGTAATAGTTACTTTTGAGGAAGTTCACCTTTTCCCTGAGCTCCGTCACATCCTCAATGGTGAGGTTGTCTGGGTGTTTGCTCAGCTCGGATAAGGTGAGTCTGGGCAGCTGAACTAAATCCTTCCGGCGGTCGTTCAGCGACCACGCGTGCAGATTGTTGGAGTGAGCGATGGTGTTGAAATGCCTGTCTTTGAGTTGGCAAGGCGATGCGATCTGGGTCCATCTCAGCCGCAGTTTCTTCCTCCTTTTCTCTCGGAGTTCGAATGCGTCCTGATTCCTTTCACCTACGGGAGGATAGTCTCTGGGGTAGATTGGTGCTTGTAGGAAGGGTGAGACTGGTTTATCATCCTTCCTTTCTCCTTTTGAACTAATCTTGTTCGATGATGCCATCAAGGGCTTGTTGCTCTTGACAGCACTGATGTATTGGTTCAGCATGGCAGGTATTTGCACGAGCGTTCTCATGTAGCGTTTCTGGAGGTCCGTCGTTGTGTTGAGAGTTTTTGAGTGTTTCATAACATGTTTCAGGGTTTTGGCAGTATTCTCCTTGCTGGCCCGCTGAGCCGTGCTCTTCCCACTATTTTCCCTGCAGTTGTTGAACATGAGGTACCGTTCCATTGCCACAGCGTCCACTAGCAGCTCATCCCAGTCTATGTGAGAGTGATCTGTGACCAGGTTAAAGAGCAGAGCCCCCACCAGCTCGTCAGTCAGCTGGATCTTCAGCATGGCTAGGATTCTGTTGATGATCACTGGACTAGCAGGTAGATGGTTAAGGGTGGATTTCAAGATGGACGCTTGGAAGGACGGCAGGTTGAACTCCTCAGCCAGTTCCCTGATACCCTCGTCATCGTAGTGGCTCTTGATGTCCCAGTCCTGAACTCCACTTTCTGACTCCATATCTGCTTCTCTACATACCTGAGATGAGGGACAATTGTCAAAGCCATGTTGCAGAAGAGCTCGAATGATTCTTGTCAAGACCGTAATTAATAATTTCCAATTTGGTTCAAAGCGACTGGTCAATATTTTAATTTACTGTTGAAATGAATACGTCATATGTGCTTAAATCTACGATGTAGCACTAACCTTACTACAAGATGCGTCAGAACACGAATAAAATCACATCATTTAAACGAAATACAGGGATATTCGGTAAATTGAGACCGTGCACGTGCGATCAAGCGCTGTATCATAGCAACAATCAAATTTTGCGAGGTTTACAACTGAAGCGAAAGTTTTCATCTGATATTTGCCCAATGTTTTTATTCGTTTTCGTTGCCCAGCATAATCACTTGAAATACATTAATCCATAGGTATTAGGAGCCGCCTCTTAGCCCCCGGCCAGGGGCTCTGCCCCTGGAGGACTTCACCCCTAAACCATCAGGAAGCCTGGCCCATGGACCCCAAATCTTCATTTCATTCGCCTAGTCCCCCCAACTAATCACGGCCTTGCAGAACTCATTTTCACAAAAAATGGCATTCAATAAAAAAAACGCAGCAGTAATCCGTGCGCGCGCGTAAAAATTGAAAGAAATGCGCGCCAAAAACATATGAAGCTTATGAAAAATTTATCGCGCCTTCCATCTAGCACGTTCTTCACAAGGACCGAATTGCCCGCTTGAGCCCCTCGCCTACCGCATAACCGCTTTACACGTGACGTGCTCAGTGGTCGAATGCAATAGTCAAATATGAGAAAGTATCTCAAAAAGGTAGTTTGGACGAAATGAGCAATGCGCATTGTCCCATAGCTTCTTTTCCGGCAGTTTTTGTCATATCAGGAACCATCTCTCCAGGCTGATCATTCTTGAACTCTTGAAGATGGGCACCTACAATGTAGGTAGCCGTGATTATCTCCACCCATATCTTTCTACCTATGACGCAGTATGAAAGTTCGTGATGCAGAAGTATACAATGCTGGCCCATGAAGTTAAATGGGCTGAAATCAGAATCATTCACAATCCACCAACCATTTTGAGATGTCAGACATCACACAACGATGTCATTTTCGTACTATACCAACGCGCTTATTATGAAAGTATTGAATTGCTGGGCTAAAATTTTCTTACTTTTACTTAAAGTTTCAAGTTTTGCAGTTTAAGCTTGATTTTATCCAATTCAGCAATGTTTGACTGAAAATTGCGGCAAGTTCAATAAGATATTGACATCAAACTAGGTACCTAGATTCTTTACTCCGAAATTTAGATTTCAGATATATAGGAACTTTTATTATATACAGCGACCAATTGCTGACAAGAAGTCTATAATAGTGAACCTAATTTAAATATGTAGGTATGTAATGTTATTCCTGCTATAATTTTTGACTTCTACCACTGTTTAGTTGATTAAGAATGGATTCTAAACTTTTAAAGTGCGGAAATAACAAATACCAATATAGTTGTCAGTGCATTAATTACCTAATTGGTATATTCAATAATTATTGGTTCAAGGCGGTGCGTTCAAGTAATTGTGCGTAAATTCAGAGAAAGCCCGATTATAGCCTGGCACCTAGTAACACTCAATTTGTCAACTACACCTCTTTCCAAAGTGTCAGGACCCGAAAATATCTGCTTTTAGTAGCAGTGTTCGTAGAGAGGAATAGACGCTCTGATGTCATCACTCTACCACTCTAAGCCATGATAATGACGTCACTCTAAACCATGTCTCATTGGCACACTCCATGTTTTGTTTAAGCTCAGATCCTAAGACAGTAGCCCCGGTTGGTGCGGAATGAAGGGGGCGTAAGATGATTGTATCACCGTATCTTGCATCATGCTCAATCGATGTATAATAAAAACACACGTAATTACGGTGATATAAACACACGCGTAATTAAATTATAGACAGAGTCGTGCTTGTGCTTGATGCTTCCTGGCACGGCCTAGCACGAGAGATAGCTTCACAAAATAAAGCAAACCTTGAACAGGAATTTAAAATAACTTTCACGTATAATCTAAACTTTCTTTTCATTGAAGTAGATGACATAATGCCATACTGTTCTGTTCAGAGAAATGATGAGAAAAGAATGAGTAGATAAAGTAGGTACCTTTGTTAGAGATGATGAAAAAATATCTAAAAATCATGATGAAATTATGAAAATGGAATAAGTATTGAGTAAAATTCTAAACATCGTTTCATTTTGACTGGCTCCAGGCTCTCATCTTCCACCATCTTTGGCCAAAAAATAGGCAGGCGACTGCTTGTGTAATAGCCCCTGGCTATAACACCCCTAGTGGATCCAATTGCAGCTGTGCAGCTCTTCTCTTATGTCTTAAGTCTTAAGTATGTAGGTACTTATGTAGATGAAAACAGTGAAAAAGACACGCCCGCAAGCCCGCCCACTATAATAAGTGAGCAGTGTCAAATGTCATAATATACGGGTTTATTATCATTGGATCAGCATTCCTAATGACCATGACACTCAATATGCTAGCTGACATTGACTGATGGGTATTTAATGCTTCGATAATTTAAAATGGTCAATTCCTCCATGTACAATGTGAATATAACACTGAAGACTGAATAAAGGTCACCTCGACACACCGGTTTACAGTTTGTGTTCGGAAATTAGGCGGTTAAACGTTCGCAATTCATCATTCTGACCGATGATAATGACGTTATTGCCAAGCTCCAATAATTCCTGAGCGTGAAAACATCTGTCAACGAAGAACCCTGTTCTCAACCAGTGGCTCTAATAAGCTCTGTTATCAAAACAATGTTCAAGCAATGAGTGTAATTTAAGTGAATTATTTAAAAATTTAGTGTTCTGGAAGGCAGAAATTGATCATGAAACATTCATGGTCGGGCTTTTATTCTTTCAGTTTATCAATAATAGGTTCAGATCTTGAACCACTTCTAAAAAATTGCCATGAGTGATGAGTCGTGGTGATTTTGGATCTACTCCAACAATCCAGTGGAATTCCTCACAGGAAAGAAAATGAAGATCAGCAGTACCTACAGTTGGCACGGTATCAAGTGTGCTAGTGTGTAAAAAGTATGCAAAAACTTATGAAAATTTAAAACAAGTGACCTTGGTATTTTAGAAAAGCTCTATGTTCTCACACGGGGGACCTTGGGCAGCCGTGGATAATTTTTTTTCGACCTTGGCATATATTTCGATTATTTGCTTCTTTGGCCAAGCGAGAAATAAGCTGTGTCAAACCCCACATCTGGATATTAATTTGTCAGATTGATCGATGATCTGGATTCTAGATACCTTGATATAAGGTAACAAAGGTTTCCTTTCCTTAAATTTGTCATAAAGTACGTTAATATTAAATTATCTCTAACCAGTTGATATGAATCATGATCGCATCGAAACTTCCTTGTTTTCGCCTTCTAAATCATCAAGTTTGATTCTGGGATACTTCCCTTCAGAACATTAATTCTTCCACTGTTCAAGTCTACGTTACAAACATGACAAACCGGAGTCTACCGGTAGTTGCTGCAGTAGCATGTACAAAGTTACACTCAAGTTCGACTAACAATTTTCATCCACCAGCGCCTGCCCTTCAGCAGTTCTTTCCTCGTGGTTCTGACCAATGAAATCATTGCAATGATGTCACGTGCTGTCAGTAAGGTATGCAATCCGCCAGTCTATAATAATCCTCGACAATTTGTCAGATCGCCCTGATCGATACAACCTCCCCATTGCTACAAGTAGTCCTAGAAGGAGCAGTATAATTAAATACAAATAGTTACAATAAATGTCACGTGACATGCATCTCTGCTTGGAATGTGGTCACGTGACCGAGCTCTGACCAATCACAGAGCGGGATTGTAATTAAATAGAATTGCTGTGCGAGTCTGTGCCATGCACGAAACTCCGCTTTTTCGATGACTTCAAAGGGCCAGGAAGCAAGATCACGTGATGACGAGGTGTAGTCAGTCTCAAGGTGCGTGTCGGTTTGTGACGTCACTATGGAAACAAACACAGCTGCGTCAACAAACCGCAACATGAACAATCATGACGTAGTTAGGTAATTATAGATCTTCATCAGCTCCAATGAACTGACTCACTGACCGTGAAAGAATGGCCAACCAAAGACTGACTCCAAAGTCTGAAGAGGTGCCACTCGAAAATCACAATTTTAGAAATCATTCAAGATTGATGATAAATTCTATTTCTGGCGATCGATTCAGCCGTATGAAATTGATGTCGGACGAGCCAGTGGCCATTCTTCAATTTAATTATTTAGATTTTGACGTATTGAAATATCATTGACTTTTAAAGTGATATGGGTTTCGTAACTTAGTTGCCAACTGGGGGAATTCATCTGGAACTGCATACCATTGAAGCCCTCAAAATTCAAAACTGTTTTATTTGCAGTGTAAACAGGATAATTTGACTTGATCTAAATAGATAAATTAACAGAGTGAACTGATATCTCTAATGGTCAATGCCCTTCTCCTATTGAGACGAGAAGATGAGCTATTCGCCAGATAGGTCAATTCGTTCGTTCCTCAAACCTAGTTTCAACAGCTGCCCTCTGACCTTCTGACATCACTCCAAACGTCTGCTTTAATATTCATACGTGACCAAGCTTTAAATTACTGAGATTTGAAGATTTGAGACCGACAATCGCTGAAATGGAGACGGTATAAGGATTATTTAAGGGAGGAGGTAAGTTGAGAAGTAGAAGTATAATATTCTAGATGTAGTGGAAGTTTAGTTGTAGAAGAAGAGGAGATTCCTGAGCATTTGTCAGTTTAACATCCTCCTCCTCCTCTCCCTTTATATCCCCTCCTACACTTGTGATCTCCTCCTTCTCAACTCCCCGCAGTACTACTGATCTGAGTCCCTCCTCCTCCTCTTATATCTTTATATCTAGTACAATATGCGCCAAATGACCCTAGGGACAGTACAATGCAATCTACACACACTCACAAAGACGTACTTACACACAAACAGACCTACTTACGCTTACAAATTATTACACACAATGCTCTATATACAAACGAAATATTATCTACTACTCTACTAGTTAACTCCATTTCAAAATTTTAGCAGTCAAACCAACCACATAACAGCAATGTCAGGTGTACCAAATGAATAATTTGATGAATTAACTGAGTAAATACAACAATTCCTCATATTCTTGGCAATATGCGAAATGAGAATTAGATATATTTAACATGACCATTTGAACTGTTCATTATTATTAATGCACAAAAGTTTTGGATTATTTTCACAATCAATTATATGAGTTTCTGTCCATGAATATCAAAGTCTTTGTAACAATGGCCGTACAAAAGATATCGGCTCAATCTTAAAATCATACATTTATCATGATATTAGAAAGGAACCGAAAAGGCAGTTCGCTAACCAGCTTTAGTAAAAACGACTTCACTCTTCTTATCACTAAGTTTCATGGATTGGATTTAGAGAAATGTAACAATTCTGTGCGGGCATTATCACTTTGTTATTTCACTGGTAACAGCGTTTACAGTCCGCGTGGTAAAAACAGGTGGTGTTTTATCAATTGTCATCTGAGTTTGGTGCTGCACAATATATAATACCATTTTGACGTCATCAATTCAATATTGTAAGTCGTGATGGTAACGTAATCCTTATCAGCCTTTCGTCATACCCGAGTGCTTTTGATGTGTCCGAAGTTCCCATCATTCAAAAGGGAATGAAATTGAGAGCGGTCACATAATAATTTTAGAACCGACTGAGACACAATAACAACACCACACAGCTATATTTCACTTACTTTATTAATGTGTTGCAGAACAAAAGTATATGCGAGGTCTGATGTCATCAACTCACCATTTTAAACCATGATAATGACGTCACATTCAACTGCCTGCAATTCCTGAACTGTCCTCGGGCATAACATCATGCCTTAGTTCTAATATTTCACTTCGGACCTTTTAGGTATTTTAGATTCTCATCATGTATTTAAGTTTCATATAATTTAAAATATCATCTTGTTTGTATTCTTAATAGTTAATGGGTATGTGAGTTCGGGAACATCACTCTACTGTAATATTATTATGAGAGAATTGATAGGAGATTGTGAAATTTCCTCTACCCAAGACAATTGAAGAGGTATTCATTCACAACACACAACGATATAAAATGGAAATGGTTTTGGTCATAGCAAAAGTGAACAATCGAAGGCAATCGATTGCCTGTTCTGAAAATTGAATTGGATTAAATAAACATTTTGTCCACCCCAATGTACAAAATATGGATACTATTCTATTAAGTGTTCAGCACTACCAACTACACTATCGCCACCATATTAGTCTGTCAGACCAACTGACAGTATTGTAACTTGGTTTACGTTAATTTTGATAAATTTGTCTAGACCTTTCCTTGCCAAAAGTTTTATTTATTTTAATAACATAATAAAGCAATAAGGTGGATTTTACAAAATCCTACCCTATTCTACAGGCCTACAGGCCTATCAGCTGTATCCACAAGACAGATTGTAACACTTCAATTTTGGTTTGCTTAGAGAATCGTGATCGATACCAGGAGTATTATCAGTATGGAACGGTTATTGGAATGGTGATAAAGTTCCAAAGGTGGAACAAAATAGATTTACTCCATACAGTTTCCACAAAGTTTGTTCCTCCTGGTCCAGCATAACTCAAATCTACTGCCTTCAAAACCATTTAGGTATGAGGTGCCTTACGAGAAATAAATATGAGGGACAATAATTCTGTGGATTGAAATTTTGGGGGTTCTGAAAATATGGGGATTTTCACAAAATAACTGATTCGTTCCTCATAAATGTAGAAATATGTCTCTGAAGTTATGCTGGCATGATGTGGAATGTTGGACCGGTGGAAAATGAATGGTTCATTCAGAACCTTTTTCAAGAAGTTTCTAAGATCCTTCCCACGGACTAATAAACAATCCTCTCACGTGACACCTTGACATATACCACGTGAATATATCTCACAGAATCATCTGTATACCATGAACACCAGACGGCTGTGAGGGACGTCATTATCATGGTTTAGAATGGTATGTTGATGACGCTGAAGTGACAACGTGTTGTCAGGGACATATCACCTCCTCATTGGAGTATTGGAGGGATCTACTGGTAGCAGAGCTCTGATTAATAATATACGGACCAACTGGGAGGCTTTGTCAAGCAAAGTTCTATAATTAAATAGAATTAAATTATCATAAACTGCAACACATCACAGTGTCTGGATTATTAGAGATATGAGGGAGGATTTCCGATTGTTGATTGGTCCGTCCAAGATCACGTGATAGAAATGAGAGGAGTTGATTGGTGGATCGGAGCAGGTAAACATATTGATTATTAGATGTTCCTAGTAATACAACGATTTGTTATTAATCTGAGTAACTAATAAGCTAATAGTACCTACAAATAGACCCATAATCCATCCCAATACAACTGCTATCCATTCTTCCATTGTTTCTTGGTGATATTATCAGCTAATGTGAAATCAGCTCGTAAATATAACTCATGTGAAAGACAATTGTTTCAAATTAACCCTAAATACACTGTCAAATTCCCTCAAACTAACAAACTTGATATCATTACCAATTTGAGTATTTACCTCAGTACTATGGTAGGGTGTGCTTTGTATCTCATTTACACGTGAAACCAACAAAGGGTCCGTCCAAAATTAACAAATTGATGTCTGATATACAGAAGATTGAAGATACAAATGAATGCTGATTGATATTATACTGATATCATACAGTAGGTCTGATACTGCAGCCGCCCAATGAGAGCTCAGTACTTTGGTAATGTGCCAATCAGTGCGCTTTAAATATGCCATGTGACGTCCAGTTAAGAGGTCTAGACCATTGGGACAAAATACCGAGCGTAGAATTAGAAACATTATTAAAAAAACGTGCATCTAATTTCTAAATAGGAAACATTTGATGCCGCATTTTTCACGTTTGATGAAAGTATTAGTACACTGTCGCCCATTTATCATCTAATTTTCGAGGTGCTTGAGTATATGAATGAATATGGTTGATTTTATGTTCGAGAAAGTGGTTAACAATAATTAGATTTACCGTGAAAGTGTGAAAATTGATAATAAAACAATGCCATTCTTATTACAGCATATTTCTGAGATTAAAGTTAGTCTAAGTCAGGTGCTTGATTATTGATCAATTGACATACCAACTGATAATGTAATCTACAATCATAAACCGGTAGTACAGTTTTTGACGCCGTCTGTTAGACAAAAATGCACCAAACAATTGCTCTTATGATTAGTATCAAAGGCTTCAAATTGGAGGTCTGTTTTTGGAACTTTAGATATAGCAATAATAAATTTAACTTATTATTTGATAATTCGATAATTAATTCAGATAAACGGAAAACATATTTGATCGAGATAAGCCAGGGCTTTCGGTTATTTCTTTCATGAGCTGATGTCTCAACTAGACGAGGAATTACTAATTTTGCATTGCAATCTAGGCGGTTTGCCATCATCAATTCACAACTGCAATCCATGATAATGATGTCATCAACTGACCATTGAACGGTTGACGATGTATCTCGCAAGCCCCCAATATTTTCTTGATTCACATCTACTTAAGATACTTCAAAGAACACTTTATCGGCGGCAATGTTTTGATTACAAACCCGCATAATTATTGTCAATTGATGTACGTCTTTATTCGGACCCTTATTGTAAATGTTCAATTAAGAGAGGTCTTCCTTATCATAACATAGGTACCGATATCCAAACATATTAGAATTGAGAAGGTACTGTACTGAAAGTAGTGCTAGTACTTGAAGATACATAATGGGACGAACGACATTTTATTAGCTAGCTCTTAATAACTTAATAAATAAGAAGGCATTTAAATTTTAAATTGAGATCTGTTTTATCATACCAGGAGGTACCTATCGGAAGTACTTGTGCTCTCTTTCTTGGATAACACCGATGTGGATTACTGTGGATCTTTAGATACGGATATGAGCACGAGGAATTGGCAGCTTCGCATCATCAGTTTAGCATTCTGTAGCATAATAATGACGTCAATCTCAACCAACGTCAATTAGTGTAGAGTCAATAGATCGGATGAGAGACCCCATGGGTACGATGCACCGCTGCACCCATTACCCAATTAGTGGGTATTATTATAAGCGCTCTAATTGGAGTATCAGTAAGTACCTCTACTACATAATCAGCCGTAAACCCAGTGAGCCAATAAATTGATGACAGGGCCAGCAGGACCGGGGGAATGTAAACAAGCGGGATGGCTGAAGGGGGAGTGAAACTTTATAATCAGGGGGCTGGCAAGCCCCCCGCGGCGGTTTGCGAGCCCGAGGGCCCGAAGGGCCCGAGGGCGAGCTTTGGACAACGAACCTTACTGGGCGAGGGCCGAAGGCCCGAGCATGAGCCCGAGACCCGAAAGGTCCGAGGGTGAGCATGGACGGCGGATCTAACAGTGCGAGGGCCGAAGGCCCGAGCAACAAGGGCCCGGGCCTGAGGGCGAGTATTGAACGGCGAACCTAACAGTGCGAGGGCCGAAGGCGCGAGCCCGAGGACCCGAAGGGTCCGAGGGCGAGCATTGGACGGCTATCCTAACAGTACACGAGCCTCCGAGCATCGGGAGTGAGTTTATGTAACTTTGCTTGCCAGCCCCCAACCATATGTTTTCATGGATTGGCCATATTTCACGTTGAAATTTGAGTAAGTTCTCATTGCCGAAATTGCACTAAAATGAACACGGCATGTTTAGAGGCCAAATGTGCAACTGTCAAAATTTCAGATCGATTGGATGAAAAATGGCCGAGTTATTACAACTTGAATTTTGCCAAAATCGAGGGTGTTCTTGTTAAATCGGGTTACGACCATATATATAGATAGGTATATAGGTCAGGGCGCTGGCAAGCGCTCGCGGCCACGTTATGGGGTCTCTGGACGAGGGCATCTGCCCGAAGGGCAGATGCCCTCGGCCCGAAGGGCCGAGGCATCTCGAACGATCAGCAACCCCGCCCAAAGGGCAGGGGTGCCATCGGCCCGAAGGGGCCGATGGCAGCAGTCCCGGCCCGAAGGGCCGGGACTGCTGGCCAGACACAGTCCCAGACACAGTAAAAGAGCCAGAAGTACCAGCACGAAGTGCTGAAAGTCGTAGCAGAACCAATTTTCATCTTTTGAAAAATGAGTTTGCCAGCGCCCACTATATAAAAATACAGTGATTTGCGAAAATCGTGATTTTCGAGTCGCGTTTAAGACATGTTAACGAGCTTTGTTGGACATGAAAATTTGCACAGTTGTAGTCCATTGTATAAAGAACAATCCCTGAAACTTTCATGAAAATCAGTCGCACCTTTTTTTCACAATAAATTATCAAAAAAATCCCGTTTTGCCAAAAATTAGTGTTATGGACGGTACGACTCCTCCTCCCACCACAAAACGGGAAAACACTTCACGGGAGAACCATAAAAGATAGAACCGTAATCTAAACGGCATATGAAACACTAGAATGAGGTGCGTGCACTAGGGCATGTTAAAAATATTTTCGCCAAATCCTTAATTGGATAATTGACCAATTAAAGTAATTATCGCTTATAACTCAGAAAGTAAAAATGATAGCGGCTTAATTCTAACGGTATTATTAACTAGAGCCACAATAACGTTATATGTGTTTAATTTGCGTACCGGTTTTCAACCGCCTAATGAGATAATTGACCAATTAAAGTAATTATCGCGTATAACTCCGAAAGTAGAAATGATAGCGACTTAATTCCAACGGTATCATTAACTAGAGCCAAAATAACGTTATATGCTTTTAATTTGAGTACCGGTTTTCAACCGGCTAATGAGATAATTGACCAATTAAAGTAATTAACGCTTATAGCTCCGAAAGTAAAAATGATAGCGACTTTATTCCAACGATATCATTAACTTAAGCCAAAATAACGCTTTATACGTCTAACTTGAGTATCGGTTCTCAACCGCCTAATGAGATAATTGACCAATTAAAGTAATTATCGTGTATAACTCGAAAACAAAAGATGATAACGACTCAATTCTAACGGCATCATTAACTAGAGCCAAAATTACGTTTTATACGGTTAACTTGAGTACCTGTTCTCAACCGCCTAATGAGATAATTGACCAATTAAAGTAATTATCGTGTATAACTCGAAAACAAAAGATGATAACGACTTAATTCTAACGGAATCATTAACTAGAGCCAAAATTACGGATTATACGCTAATTTGAGTACAGGTTGTCAACCGCTTAATTGAATAATTGGCCAATTAAAGTAATTATCTCGTATAGCTCAAAAATTAAAAATGATACCGACTTAATTCTAACGGTATTATTTACTAGAGCCGAAATTACGTTTTGTACATTAAATTTGATTACCGGTTGTAAACTGCTTTAATGAAATAATTGACTAATTAAAGCAATTATCTCAACTTGTACTGAATGTAGTAAGTTTTTTTGCCAAAAGAGTGATATGGATAGCCAAAAACAATTGAAAATTGTTTGGGTTTCGCAGCCACCCAGTTCCTAAAATAATACGATAAAAATTATTGATATGAATTTTAATCGCAGCCCGGTCGTGGCGGTGCACGGTGGTAGACCACTGCAATTTCAATGTAGTAATGGAATAACAGCTCTTTAATTCATTGTGTAAATCCCTCTTTGACTTTGTCAAGATCGAGCTGTACCTAAACACAGAAATGTGATAAACGTATTGGCCCCTTAATAACTTTGAAGAACGTGAATCGTCAAATCGATTAACTTTGCAAACATTAACAAGATGCACCGCCACGACCGGGCTGCGATTAAAATTCATATCAATAATTTTTATCGTATTATTTTAGGAACTGGAGTGGCTGCGAAACCCAAACAATTTTCAATTGTTTTTGGCTATCCTATATACATATGTATATACATACCAATAGAGAACATTTTTAGGCGAAAAGTATACCCTCTTTAAAGAGGTATATCTCGAGAACCGTAAAAGATACAGTACTCATCGACCCAGCGTTGGAAAGTAGAAAGATAGAGCTTTCTAAAAATGACCTTAAAAACTATTTCATGACATGATAATGACGTCATAATGACGTCACAAAACCAAGAATTTCAAATTTCGATTCCCCAAAAATAGGCGTTTTTCAACGCAATTTTTCGGTATGAAGCTTTCGAGATAGGAAAAAATGCTTCTGATAGCGCGGAAAGGAAATTCAAAGTACTTTCCAAAGAAGTGGTCGAAAAATTCTGAGCTTCTTGGGATCATTGAGATATTTTCGCTTGTTTGAAACACTTTGACACGAAAAAATCGCAAAAAATAGCAAAATCGGTAAGGATGATTGTGAGAGAACGGGACCATCCCAGAACTTCATCTTTGGATATGTTGTTGGTCATAGTCCCAACTGTGCTAATGAATATTTCTCAGATAGTTAATCTAATTTTATGACGTAATTGTGACGTCATCAGTAATGCTAGGTAACGCGAATTTTGTACGCGCGATTTGACGCCAAATTTCAATATCTGAGCACAGAAAAAGGGTGATATTTTTTTCCAAAAACCAAAAAGGATTTGGTTGTGATGGTCCGCGGCGGTTTTAAGGCGTTCTTTACTTCAAAACCCATGATATGGAAAAGAACGCGACGGTGAAAACTGCCGCAACGGCACTTTTTCGAAGCATTATAGCTTCGTGAATGCTGTACAATTTGAAGTGACGTTGCAGCAGTTTTCACCGTCGCGTTCTTTTCCATATCATGGGTTTTGAAGTAAAGAACGCCTTAAAACCGCCGCGGACCATCACAACCAAATCCTTTTTGGTTTTTGGAAAAAAATTGGAACTATCCAGTATTCAAGTTTCAATTACTTATGTCAATACTCAAAAATGTACATCAGTGTCGGACTATCAGAGTTATTAATGAAGCCTCTTTTTGGCTCATCACCAGCTAAACCCAAGTAGATATGATTGGTATCGTTGCTACTGCACGTATGGAACACGCTGAATTCGAGTCGGAATTCAATGGACATGGTCGACGGATGTAACCACGCCCAAAGAATGTATCACCCATAACAGACATGACTCATGAGCATATCAGCAAGTTTTTACCATAAGAAAGGTCCTCTTTCTCCACCTTTTACACAGTAACATTAGTAGAACTTATGTATAAAGAAGTAAAGAAATACAGAAGCCTCGCAGGCAGAGGAAAAGCTTTGCTTGCTAAAACTCTGAAAGAAGTTTGAAGTAGCTCGAAAATCATTCAGCTCATTAAAATAATATGATGACCTAGAAAAAACTTTATGATTGGTACGACGTATGAATTTACATTGTATACTTTTATTGTAGGTACATACGAGAGCGTTGAAAAATCCGCTCTTCGCTCTTTACTTTTCTACATTCTAGATGAGTAGATGAGCATCAGTCAATAAAGTAAATCGCAAACTTTTCAGACATAATGTGGAGCCTATAATTTCAGTCAATCTAGATTAAAAGAGCTTAGAACTGACTACTCTAATTTCAGAGCTCCAACATACATAAAATGTAGCATATGAACCCAGTGTACTTTAACATGTATACATACACACATACAAGACACTTTAATCAGAGAATGGTGGCCTGCCATTGGTAAAAACATATCAGATAAGCAATATGATTGGATGAGCGCTCCATTACAAGTAGGTTTAAGCCGTGTGGTCTCTACTTTGCAATATATCGCACACACATAACGTCTGAACTCTACCCGCTGTGAAGGTAGTAGGTGGCCAATGTGACGTCATTTTCAGGGTATAAAGTGGTGAGTTGATGACACCACACCCCTATTGCTAGCAGGGAGCATATATAGCAATAAAAACCACGAAATTCAATCATAAACCAGCGACTCCTGTGGTTTGATTAATTTTCATTTTTCACGGACCTTATGGACGCACGTTGATCCTTACCTTCCAAAAGTGGGTAGCAGGAGTAGCACTGCTACCGAGGGGATTTTTTTCAAAACCGAGGGGATTTTCAAGTCAAAATCTCGAATAGAAAATTGATAAAAAATTGTATATTTATTTGCAACTAAAGTGTTCTAATAACAACGTAGATCAATTTTAACTGTAAAGATGCATATATGTGAGGGGAATACAAACATACAAAGGGACGTGAGGGAAGTGATCATAAGGTGAGGGCCGAGGGAAGCAGGTAGTGAAGCAAGGGAAGTGAAGTAGAGGAAGATGGTGTAATGGTCAGATGGGCTGAGGGGAATTGAGCCGAGGGGGCATAAACTGAGTGAAAGTAAAGTGAGGGGACTTAAGTAATTAAGATGAGGGGAAGTAAGGGTAATTAAGTAATTATTAAGGTAAGGGGAGGTATGGTGAGGGGAAGTTCGGTGAGGGGAATTAACTAATTAAGGTGAGGGGAAGTATGGCGAGGGGAAGTATGGCGAGGGGAATTACGGTGATTCGTGATGAGATGTAAGGTGAGGGGAAGTGAGGTGAGGGAAAAGCGATATGCCACACAAGAGGAAAATACTGACCATTTTAAACTTTGTAATAATAGATAATTGATAGAAACGCCTTTGGCAAGAAAAGGATTGTTAATCAAATTAAACATTACCAGATTGATCTCAGAGGCAGACTCAGGCACAAAACCTTAAAAATTTTCGCCTGCGGCGGGCTGTTGTGATTCAGTAATGTCACTAAATTGATCCGACACACAATCTCAGATGTAATACATTCACAATTTTTGCCTACGGCCGGCTGTTTGAATCACATTATACATTAATAAACAAATTGATCTTAGAGGCAGATTCACGCACAAAACCTTAAAATTTTGCCTGCGGCGGGCTGTTATGATCCAATTATGTCACTAAATTGATCCTAAACACAATCTAAGGTATAAAATCTTCGCAATTTTTGCCTACGGCCGGCTGTTTGAATCACATTATACATTAATAAACAAATTGATCTTAGAGGCAGATTCACGCACAAAACCTTCAAAATTTTCGCCTGCGGCGGGCTGTTATGATCCAATTATGTCACTAAATTGATCCTAAACACAATCTAAGGTATAAAACCTTCGCAATTTTTGCCTACGGCCGGCTGTTTTAATCACATTATACATTAAATAGATTGATCTTAGAGGCAGATTCACACAAAACCTTAAAAATTTTCGCCTGCGGCGGGCTGTTATGATCCAATTATGTCACTAAATTGATCCTAAACACAATCTAAGGTATAAAACCTTCGCAATTTTTGCCTACAGCTGACTGTTTTAATCACATTATACATTAAATAGATTGATCTTAGAGGCAGATTCACACAAAACCTTAAAATTTTAGCCTGCGGCGGGCTGTTGTGATTCAGTAATGTCACTAAATTGATCCTACACACAATCTCAGATGTAATACTTTCACAATTTTTGCCAACGGCTGGCTGTTTGAATCACATTATGCATTAATAAACAAATTGATCTTAGAGGCAGATTCACGCACAAAACCTTAAAAATTTTCGCCTGCGGCGGGCTGTTGTGATCCAATTATGTCACTAAATTGATCCTACACAATCTCAGGTGTAAAACTTTCACAATTTTTGCCTATGGCTGGCTGTTTTAATCACATTATACATTAACTAAATTGATCTAAGAGGCAGATTCATGTGCAAAACCTTGAAAATTTTCGCCTGCGGCGGGCTGTACTTAATGGTCACTTAATTGGCTCTTGGCTCCGAGCAAGCTTGAAACCGAGGGGATTTTGATATCTGCTACCGAGGGGATTTTCCTTTTTGGAAGGTAAGCGTAGATCTAAGTGAAACATAACCGTGCTACGGTGGCAGACCAGAAATTACTTGGTGACTACAACTGGTATCTATATTCTATCATATAACACATATCAACCTGCTCATGTTTGATCCCATAACTGAAATGTTTGATCCATAACTGATAAACTTTTTAAACTTAAGGGTGTAGCTTGATGGTTTGTACCTGATGGTTTTGATGTGGCATCAAATTAAGCGGGGTTTTAAACTAAGAGCACTACAAGGATTACTTGTGAGCTAAAACATCGAACACCTTTATTATCTTTCATTAGAAATGATATTATCTAAGTACCATTCACAAAGAGCCTCTCTCAACTTAAAGCAGTTAAATTTTATCCCACCGGCTTCAAAGTTTAATGTTGCTGATACTGAGTAAGTATCTAGTTTATCACTAGTCCCCGTTTGAAATTAACATCCTTTGAGTTGAAAACAAATTGGCGGCCCCTATTTCTTTAATCTTTATAGATTAACGCTAGATTTTAAATTAAATTGGACTCTTGTTCAGATTTGAAGTTTGAACTACAAACTCACAGTCCTGCTTCCAATGTAAACATGAAGTGTGAACCCTTGCTAATGTGGCACTGCACCGGTACAGTACATCATGCCATGCATTAGAGGGGAAATATGTACACGAAGAAGCAGAGAGTGCAGCAACTTAAAACATCACTCCCCACTGATATACATAGGCGGTGGTGGATGACGTCATTATCATGACTTAGAATGGTTAATTGTCAACGTCACACTATATATTCAAGCTACTATAAGCTCGTAAGCAACAACTCGAGTCATTTTATGAATTTACCACAATACATATAACCATGTAACCAGCTTTAGAGGTATTTTGGTAGTTCTGGTAAATGGATTTTAAATATTTTGGGTATAATTATTATACGCCAAGCAGAACGAATCGGGAAATGGGAATATATAAAGTCACATCTGGTTTGGCAAAATTCCAAGTGTCTGAACCAGTCTGGAATTCAAGAGGCATGCTTTAATAACTGGACATTTAGATTTTTGAGCATACTTGAATATTCACTGTTATACCTTCGTCCTTCATAGGAAATATTATGATGTCCAAAAAAGTTTGCTCGTTTCATTTTAAGACTTCAAAAATCGCGAAAAATTAATGAAGCGAAAGTGAATGGCAGATTATAATCTTGGTGGCCTCGTGGGAATATGGAAATAAAATAGAATGCTGCCAACTTTGGCAAAGTTCTATAAAGTTACATGCGAACTTATAACTTTATCAGTAACTATCATTATTTTGTTATCAGTAACTATATCATTATTAACTTATCAGTAACAGTTATCAGGGCATTATAAAATCGCTAAATAGCTCACCATTTATCTTCTGACATGTCGGATAAGCAAATATAGTCAGTCACATGACCATTATCGGGGAAGTTATCAGTGATTTCAGTAATAGTTTTATCATTGTGAGTGCTATTGTATGGCGAAGTAATACTTTTAATTTGCAGGTCGTTGCAGAATGATAGGCGGTTAAAAGCACCATCATTATCAAGGTTTTAATGGTGTATGTGTGATGTGGAACTATTATCTACTTTTCATACGTGGCTTGTGCTACTTAAGAACTAAGCACTAATGGGTTTCGAGCTGTTATGTGAGTGACGAGCGTCAGAGAGATTTATTAAAATGATTCACCAACAACAAGAATTCACCATTATGAAATTTAAAATGTTATATTTATAATAAATTCGTTTATTTCATATTTAACAACTAATACAACATGCCGTTATGTGGGTTACTGTGTTAATACAATACCTTTAAGCTTTTAAAGAATTTTAGAATTTCCTAGGAAAATTTTGTATATAAGCCTCTATAACAAAGTGATGGTACAGTTTGATAAACAATTAACAACAGCACTCAGGGCTTCATCTACATAAGTAATGCGCGCAAAGAGTGCGTTTCTTGCTTTCTTGGAAACAATGAACGAGTGTATTGTTTTACTTCGACGATGATTGAAAGTAGCGAGTGAGTCGTTATTAAGGGTTTGATGGTCCTAAGTGCAAGTTTTAATGTATGCAATACTGTACCCCACGACCGACGTGAAACGGTTTAAGCGGTAAAAACGCACGGAGTGCACTATCAGCCGTGAAAACTGGAAGCATTATCATGAATCATTATGTAATGGGAATCATGAATCATAATTCCCATTACTTATGACTTTCAACCTCAATTTCCAGTGTACATAATTCCAGCTTCTCACCACTCCAGTTAAGCCATAATCATTATAATTACTGAAATGTCGTTGTGTGTTCACTTACACACAGACAAACACACACAGCCGTGTAACCACAAGTCTCAATTTAACGTGTTAGTCGGTTAATTACTTATCCAATTAACAGATCATACATACTGCAGCTTGAGACTTCGAGACAAAGTGAACACTGAACACCAGACACTGAAACACTATAAATCACCACAGCCATAATCAGTTAATCACCTCAACCATATAATGATTTTCACACAGAATATCTAGTCGGAGCTGTGAACCGTCTTCAACCCACCATTCAAAACCCTGAACGTGACATCACTATGATGCGAGGACTTCACCCTTGCCTTTGGTGCGAGAAAGATCACAGACACAAGGTTTCGTGCACGCACATACTCCCTGAGTTTCCATGGTAATTGAAGTGTAGTTGCCATGGCAACCAACTATTATTAATACACTCCGGGGTTTGAAGTCAATGCGAAGTGAGGTGTTTTGAAAGAGGGAATGTGAATCTCTGAGCAGATAACAGCCATCAGGCTCAGATAGTCAGATGAGTGTGTTACTCTGTTCAGAAAATTACAAAACATTGAAACCAGTAAACCACGCTGAGGCTGATCTTTACTTTTTGAAACATCTGCTTCGATCCAAGTGGCAAAATACCACTCAGGCCATATCAGACATAAGCCTTCCTAACATCCCAATGAATATATGAATATGTATGGACGTCAAACAGGAGTATCGTGTACGGAATGTTTGGGAGGTTCAAAGGGGTGTCCCAGTCCAAACTCCGATCCCAGTGACTCATCACCAATGATCTGTACTATGATCTCTGCTTCCCTTTGAGAGGTGCTAATCGTCCAATTAATACCACCTATAACACACACGAGTTACTTGATTCAGATGCTGATTAACTTCCAGTGTAAATATGTTGGCTCGTGTCCGAGGTCCCGCAGCAGCACTCAGCAGGCAGCTACTCAAGGTAGGTACTCAGGTCATGAGTGCAGGGGATGTCACGTGACCAACCTGTGGTGGAAGGTAATCGTCTGGGATTGGTTCACAGGGCCCTCAATAACTCAGGGGGGATATATGCCACATATACCCCTCTGTCAGGGCTGGATGCTACCCGCAAGGAACAGGCGCTGCAATATGACGTCATTATCAGGGTTTATAATGGTGAGTTGATGACGTTGCACTGGGTATTATCCATGTCTGGTTCAGAATATGTAGCCCTCTTGGCATATCAAGTAGATTCATCACCCCATTAGTCTGACGTCTCCCACGCTATATTATGTGCTCAATTGTGTGAAGATAATTGATGCTAATTATGCGCTTCACATAATTCCTCAAGCGGTTCCCAGTGACATCAATATCATGGCTCTAAATGGAAAACTGATGGCACAAAACACGTCTGTTTTTCACCCACGACACATTTACTCGAACAGTGCTACTTGAGACCGATCGGTGAAATACTCCCGAAGACGAGTCAAAGAGTCAGAGACACAGTGTTAGCTGAATTTCAATTAAATCTCCCTCCCACACCCTCTCCTAGTAGCAATAGTAATAAGAGCACAATACATCTAGCTGTGATATTGTGGGAGGCGTCAGCCAGCTTGTGGACCTGTAGCCTACTAACCATGGACTAACTGACTAACTTCGAGAGGAGAGAGAGGGGGAGTTGTAATTAACATATCCTCCGGGAGGAGTTGATATTAAAAGGGTTCAAGGGAAGATATATTTCTAGATCTTTAAAATCTGGATTTCAAGATTTATAGAATCTACCTATTATTGACGGCGTATTAGTTTACCTACTGGATCGCGAAGTCGTCTCGACATTGGCTGATCAGCGCGTGAGTTTTCAGTCAATTTGCATGCTGATTGGTTTATGTCAAAGGTACCTGCAGGTAAGCAAATAAGCCTCGAAATAATTTCTAGAATGTAGAGGTGGATCTTGAACTATGAAAGTATGAATTGGTTTGCTGTGATGGAATAATGAATTTCAGCAGGTACTTAACTCTATTGATTTGTTAGTGGTTGCCTAAATGTTTAAAGCATTTGAAGGAAATTATGGAGAAAATGTAAGAACAGAATATAAATATGCATAATTTAATGAAACTGACGAAGCAATTTTCAAGTGTTGAAAACATGGACTGTATAATGATACTTGCTGGTCAAAAGAATATTGTAAGGCAAATTAATACATTGCTGCTTGAAATTTTATTCCAGTTATGTTTGGCAAAGTTTCAAAATAATTATTTATATACATTGCTTCAATTGAGTACAGTCATTAAAAACACAGTTCGAACCATCTTGTTATGAAACAAGGATTTACAAATTTGCTACCTAATCATCTTATTAAGCACGGCAAAAATTGAATTCCAAAAAACTGATGTTCTACTGTGATGAGATTGAAAATCACAACCTTCAAATTAATTACTTTGAAGGGAATCAAACCCAGTATATTTCGATTAAGAGCCAGACGTTTAGACCATATAAAACAATTCCTCACTTAATTATAATATTCATTTCCAATATCCAATCATTAATATTACTTTACTAGATTGAAATCCGAGCAAACGTGTATGATTGTATGCCTGGCCTGTATGGAATGTATAATATCAAATAGCTGTCATATTGGCATAAGACAGTCACGCTTAAATACTGGAAACGGTTGCCGAGGTTACCTAAGTCTTCCTGATAGAAATGGCGTTACTACCATGGCTTAGAATGGAAGATTGATGAAGTTAAACTACCCGCCATGACAGACTGTTTAATATGCCCATCAGAAGACTTTTAAGTACGATTCAAATCAGAGCGTTAGTGGGCGCATGACATGTTCAACTAGCATGGTTGTGATTGAACTTCAAAGCCCACGCTTCCGAAAAGGAAGATCCGCGTTTATAAATAAATTATGAAATTTGAAATATTTTACAAGTTTATTAATTTCACCTTGAAGTTGCAAATTATTGATTTTCAAAAAGCTGACGTAACTTTCACAACTTATCTATAAAAGTTAGAAGATTCAGTTTTCTGATCTTTTCAATGTACTTTGATAAAAGAGCAACAAGTAAACTCTTTGCTGTGATCAATAATCAATTTTCTTCGTAATTAGCTGCAATGAAGTTATTGATCACACATATTTTGCATCAAGTGTGAGTCAAGAAGTGTAACATAATTAATTAAAGAAGATAATATTATGGTAGGTATGGTACATTTTTCTACACAAAGACAATAATTTTATACAAAAGATAGTCGCGCTTCACATCACAGTATTATTGCATAAACCTTAGGGTTTCCATTATCTACTTGAAATCTTTTATCTAGATAAATAGATAATTTTTTCGCCATTATCTAGATTATCTAGATAAACTAGATAATTTTTGACTCCGAAATTTATCCAAATTTGACACAATTTTCAACGTTAGAAATGCACGACTGTTGCAGTGGAACATCATACTATAACCAGCTGTCGGTTATTGAAATGGATGATATTAATGGCCACCAAAAACTCATGAGGATATTAGGATTTTGAATAGAGTTCGGGACATTCATTGCTTCATTTTGATTGAGTTGAAATCAATTATCACCCATAAATTCTCCAATCATAAAGTAACAACATTATCTACCAATTAGTTGCTATTAATACTTGCATTATTCATCGGAAAAGAGTCAATAAATGTGGAAATAAATTAAATTTCATGATGATGGCCTCGGAGTTGCTGGAATGCTGGTAAAATTGAGAATAACTGAATAAAAAATAAGGTATCAAATTCCCTCGTATTAAATCATCATAACAAACCAAAGTTGACAGTTCCTTGACTCTTGAGCTGAATGCATTAATATTGACCGTTTTGTAGGTTACTTTCAAATAATTTCAAGCAATCACTTTGCCCTAGCAGGAGGCTACTTTCGTACATATTTACAGCCTACTTTTTGTCCAAGGTCGTAAATAATTTTACATAAATTGGAAGCAGAATAGCGAGTGTTACGAGTAGGTATTTAACTTTCGTTAAAGTGGCAAATGACGATTTGTAAGATGTGATAAGATACTTTGAACAACGCCTTCTACTCTTCTAATTCTGTACCTATTCATATCAGTTTAACAAAGGTCAAATAATCAGTAAAACAGATAATACTTGAAGCCAAATGCAAACAGCCTGCCCATGAACCTGAGGGCCCTAAACATTGAACTATGTCCATATAGAATCATGAAATGAGTTGCCCAAGTCCTATGCATAGCCATAAATTGTCTTACTACCTAAGATCTCCGAAACAGGTATGAAAAATGAACAGATCAGAAATTTTGAAAATTTGAAATCCTACAATTATTGAAGAAATTCAGGAAAAATGGCGATTTTAGCTGAAATTTCATGGCAAAAGGGATATGAAATTTATCTAGATATCTAGTACAAATTATCTAGATAAATAGATAACGATTTTTTGCAAATTGTCTAGATAATCTTATCTAGATAATATCTAGATGGAAACCCTAATAAACCTCAAAGTCTTGTTATAATCTTAAAAATTATCATTGCGTTAATAAATTAAATAACCTTAAAATGATACATTTCACTGAATTAATGATTGTCGTATCAGCAGTTTATCGAATATTAAATCAATCATTGAATACCAAGATGTTAGATGGTTTAAAGGTTGAAGATGACGTCAGCCTTCACCCCCAACTGTCAGGTTATTTTGCCCCACATCTTAATTATTTATTTTCACGCAACAATTTTAAAAGTTAAACGATAAAGTCACACCATTCGATACAGTGAAGTAGATATGATGTCTGTGAATTCGGTGATACCCAGTACCAGTCACGGTGAAGTCACGTGATATCAGCTCTCGAGTTTTGATTGGAGAAGACACATACTAATAACAATACTAATCTGTTACGTGATTGGACAACAACTTACACATTCGCAGTCTCGTCATGTGTTATTAATAATATATCTAGCAGAATGAACTCTCAAGATATATTCTCAGACCCTTCAGTAGATACCAGATTATCATGTTATCAGACATCTCAATGATAATTGGGATTTTGACTGATTTAATTAGGTACTTTTGTCGTGGAGTTCAAATTTGGGCCTCAAGAAAAAAAAGGGTAAAAATCAGAAAGTTTTGCTGATTAATACAGTCCCACAGAGTACAGAAGACCATGTAATATATTCATGTTATTCGTGTCTTCCTTTGAAATCAAGAATTCGCTCGCCTTGGTATTATATTCCCTGGACTGGGCTCATATATACATAACCTCACAGAGCACTACAATTCAATGCAAAGTTGTAATATTCATAACCCTCAAACAACACGAATTGTAGATTAATGGCGCGGTACATTGTACGATGGTGAATCTTTTGTGTTGGTAAATGAAATTCATTTCAAACGCACCCGAGAATCTGTGGAGCAGGACTGAACTATCCTTACTGTTGAGCAATGAAGCAGCGTGGCGGTGTTATATTTTCCTCGAAATACCGTCGAGAAGGGCAACAATATTTCGGTCTCATGTCACATAGATAGATGGATCTTACAAATTACTCCAAGACAGTGCATTAAATTCAATGACCTAATACGCTCGAACAAAGCAGTGCTGCGTCGTCAACTGCCCACTTCAAACCATGATAATGCTGTCACACTTTACACGTATGTGTGCCCATAGATCGAAAGCAACAGGTCGAAACGACTGGTAGATAAAACTGAGCATTGTTCCACTGCCCATGTTCGGAAAGTTTCCTCCTTCAGGAAATATTTCTCCCACATCTCATTTGAAGATTGGGAGTTCGGAATAAGTTTAAATGCAACTATGCAAGTATGAAGCTCAGCCCTGCTCGTTTCTCCTACTTTTTGATACATGGTGCTTTTGACCTATGAGTACACGTACCAGTTACAACCCATTATAATCTTACACAGTTTCTAGTTACTGTACAGACCCAGAGTAATGCAGGCTTACAGAATATGTAGCTGTCACGTGAATGCAGTAACCTCTCAGGTCTCCAATTTGTCATTTCCCTTGGCAAATGACGCTCTCCCTCGCCTTATCTAAAATCCAAGGTATTTACTGAAGAATATGATATGGCATAATAATCTATGTTATAAAGTTAATTGTTATAGTTCGCATATTAACAATGACGTCATTATCATGATTTAAAATGGTACATTGATGAGCTCAAACCAGCAAGTATATATTCCCGGGTATTAGGTGGCAGTAAGCCACGAACTTGACATAATATGAGAGATTATGTAAGATTAAGGAACTAGTTCACATTACACTCCATAGAACCACTAACTCCCCAGAGACATCTCGGAGGGTTGTGACGTTGCACAGTAATTATTGGTTTAGTAGGTCTAGTAAAAAGTGGTGTTAACCGTGATACTTTTTACGAGTTACTAAACGGAATATCCACCGATTGAACACAAAACTCGAAACACATCAGTTTTGAAACACAAGGAAATCTTTTGAGTTTAAAATTCTCCCTTGGCTGAGCCGCTGAATTGGTACCCAGCAACATCTGCAGGGGCATACTTCGATTTTGGATCCTCTCGCCTCCCTTTGGGCTCCTTAATCCTTTCATAACACACTCAAAAGGCTTATCCAAGTACACCAGTGGTTGGCAGTCGTTGCACGCAGATAGAAGGTGGATTGTAGTAATTATCTGGACTTAGAATGGAGGACTGATGTCGCAAAACATGGTATGAATTGTGTCTAACGTATACAGCAGGTAGACATGATGACAGCGACACACCCTGTAAAGTAGGTACTAAAGTATTAGGTAACTACAGTAACCGTTTCAACCCCATGCACGAGAAATAGGCGGGCAGGATGACGTCATTATCATAGCTCAATGTAGTGAGTTGATGACCTCGAACCGCCTATTTCTCGCGCGCAGCGTTTAGTAGCAACATAGCGTGTCATGCAGCACGTGGCACAGATTGGCAGGACACGAGCTAATCAGATTATCCAATTAACGGTTAATTAGTTTACTGTCGGCACTGGAGATGGTGTTGACTTTTAGCTCGAGCCAGGTGAAGTAAGATTTCACAAGAGGTGCTGTGAGAACAGGTCATTAAAATCGTAATTCATTATAATGAGATCAATTATATTCTGATTATTTGACTACAGTCTCTGTCTACAAACTTTTAATGTGGAGGTAGACAATTATACAATCATTAAGCGAAATATGTTAAATTTGGAGATTAGAATATCTATTCACTGTGATAGATTCAAGAATTAACATGAAAATAATTTTATGAATTATTGGTGAATCATTATTTTCATTTCAGCATTCGGCATAATAATCAAACAGTTCACTTCATTTAGCCCATAGTGGTGCAGATTCACCGAGTTCAAGAAGTGAATAGTAATTCTAGGAACCATATAGGCGTGTATTGTCAGTCAGGGCTAGGTCTATTGGATTAATCTTAGTCTAAATGAAATGAACCATTAAATTCACCACAAATACCGATCCATGATTCAGTATATTTCGATTGATTATGCTCCACTTTATTATTTACTAGGTCGTTCAGTGCTCATGATCATAAAACCAAGAATACTCACAGGAGAGTATGAACAGGTCAAATGCTCAGCCGCAGCACCAAAATAAGACAACATGGGAGTTGACGTGATTATCAGGGCTTGAAATGTTACATCAATGACGTAAAGCGTCTATTTTTCAGCGAAGCATTAGCACAGGATCTATTTTAGAATGTAAGAAGTAGATATGAGGTACTTACCTTAACTAAATTTTTTTGAGAATAATAAAACCAAGCATTAGGTACCGATACAGTTTCGGGGTAGGTTTTGTGCATTATGGTAAAGAAAACAAACGTTTAGTACTGTGCCGAATGAACAAGGCAATTTGATTGCATCCCACGGGAATTAGATTTTAAAAGCACCAAGCAGTGAGCTGTGACGTTTGGTAGGGTACCAACTAAAGCAAAAAAAGAGGTCCAGTGGTCAAAGTAGTGTAGCATATGACATACACTCATATAGTTGATCCAAAAGTTCAAAAACGTTCTTTTATCCCACAATCTTTCAATACAGTTTTAAAATATTATGACATGATCGACAAAATATAAACGCATCTTTCACACTCATAATTGCTCTAACTCATATTGCCCTAACTCACTACGTTTAAAGTTTTTGATCATACTTTTTATAGAGTGTGCGAAGAGAACCAACCCAAAGAGCCACTATACATGCTGGAATGTATCTAAAACTCTAACATCTGATAGTTAGGGCAGGGTATTTGTACCACATTAGTGTGGAATGAGGATTGAAGACACAGCACTAAAGTCATTGATTTTACCGTTACTGCCACACGAGTACTAAAGTGGCTTACAGGCTAAGTAGCTAGAATGTAGTTTATTATTCGCTATTTGCAACTATACATTCTCCGACTCCTTCACCTAACCACATCCCTCACTACTTCTATTTCATTTTAAGAAGGAGTACTTGAGCACTATAAAGGCTCCAGAAGTCGTTAGTATCTCGTACACATTCACAAAACACACACACACACACACAAACACACACAAAAACACATTACGAAGTGCTGCTGTAGTGAGACAAATGGCGGGCACTTAGGAGGCATCTGTCACAACTTGTCATGAGTGAAGTGCCTTTGGTTTAACGTTTTATAACGTTTAAACGTTTTATCAGGACACGGGACACATGGCATTACTTCTATTTGTACCTGATTTTGGACAGAGTAAATAACATGAAGTTCAGTGGACTGGGGAGGGGTTTTACCGGCACGAGTTTATTGAGCAATTAGATATTTGTGGCACACGAATTAGAGAATTGCACGTGTGGAAAAGAAACTGTTTTTCACTTTCAGTTTTCTTATTGATTTTGAGATACTGAGAAGTCAGTTGTTCAAGCTTTTCATAAAGATTCATATCATGAGTTTAAGATTAAAAAAACCTCAGAAAACCATGCATAATCTAAACTTTGTAGATTCGTAACACACGTCACACGTATTGACATTGGCATCACACTTTAGCACTTCACTTCCAGCCCAAAAGTGCACACACCAATATGTGAGGGGTAGGGAAATGACCAGTTTCATGTGTATTTGTACACTAATTGAGTTACAGAACCCATACAGAAATCCACTTCACATATATAACTTTCCATGTCGAGGTCCTATGGTGCACTTGTCTTTCTCGAACCATAGGCTAATTGAAGAGCCATCATTATCACGAGTCAAAATGATCAAATAACGAATCCGTTTCGTCTATTTTCCACCGGCGACTTTTCGATTTTATATATCCCTGTGACTCTGGCATTGTTATTCAGATGACAATTGCACTCCGGACAATTGGATTAGGACGTTAGTGCCAGCTTATTCCCAGGGATTACCTAATTGTTCTGGGAGGTTCACACCCCAGTTCCCGGGCTCACAATGGGGTTTAAACGACCAGGGGGTTTACTGAATTACTTGACAGGTGAGGAGAGTAGGCGTTCCTGGTCATCAATTAGACATAGTGAAACTTGGCAATGGTGTCACTCTCTCAAGCGTTCTCTTGTACGAGCTTAAGTTATCAGATTTCCATAGAGTTGGTTAACACAGCTCAGCTTTTCGGAGGAAAGGTGATCATGTAAACATAACTCAACAAGTCAACAGTCAGTTGGTAAACAAACATCATCCGACAATTATGTGTGACTTGTCAGTTATCTTCAGCTATCATAATATCTTTGGGTGGACCAATCTTAAATCCTAAAGTATTCAATTCCAAATACAAAATTGGTAAGTAGATTTAATCGTGATCAAGATAAATTTATTATTGACAAGTTGCTACCTTGAGCTGCAGTTTGAAATGCTAATGATACTTTTGAGCGGGATGGAGAGTTGAAATCTTTACTCTGAAAGTTGCTTTGCAAAATGCAGAAAAGTGCTTCAAAGCTTAGCGAAAATTGTATCTTTAGTAGAAATATCTTCAGTGAAAAGTTTTTGCTCGTCCCAAGTCGCAGACAAATTTCTGTCAAGAATTCAACAACACCAGAAGTGCTTAGTCTGTCATCTTGTAGCTTCTATGGATCCTACACACATATTTTGATCAATACACTGATTGAAAATAGGCGGTTGGGAATCATTGTTTATAATGGTAAAAGGATGGCATCAAACTACCATGTATTCTCGCTTACAGCACCAAGATAAACAGCTGTTTGCTATAACGAGGATCGTAGCCCTCTGCCTCTCTCAAAAGGAGGGAGAGGACTATGATAAAATAACAATGTACTCTCTTTGCGACGATCTGAAGCTTTAAATAATCATAATTATAGTAATAAAATAATAATAAGAGTATGTGTAATAGTGTAATATATTACTTAATATGATGTCTGGCGTCTGCACTTTAACCGATATAATAAGCTGGATAATGATTCAGGTAGCTATGAACTTGTTAAGCTTCTTTATTTTTTGAGAGCTGATCGCTGGAAAAGTGTAGATATAGAACTGAAGTGTTTGATTAAGTATTGATTAAGTACCTGAAAGAAGTAATTTTCAGTGATCTGAGTCTTTAATAAGTCATTAAAATTTATATAGTGCAGCGTCGATGTTTGCAGGTTTGAAGATGAAATTATTGCAAACACATAACATTAACATCTAACTATCTAAGGCACATCAGTAGTCTATTCTATTTCAATATTTTACAAGTTGCCAGCCTCTTCAAATAAATTTAGTGAATCTTGGGTCGTAAAAATCATGGACAATTACACTACATTACAGCGTGTCAATAATATGGGGTCTGTACCATTTGTCCATTTGACACTTGACAGTTGACACTTTAAATTCATGATCGCTGTCAATTTACACCATGACCAATATAAGATTATTTTAAAGGGCCATTCCACGAATTGCTAGGGTAAGAAAGTGGTGTCATTGTCAGGGTTCAAAGTGGTCAATTGATGTTTCGTATAACGCCTATTCTTTGTTCACAGCGATGTAATTTCCTGTCAAGTGTCAAACAATCATTAATCATTTAAGGTACCTTGTCTGTAATGTCAAGTAACTTCCAGCCTTCATAGAGGAACATTTGACATTCATACCCAGAAACAACATATATATTCAAATACCTTATTACAGGAAATTAAGTTTACATATAATTAAGCCCTAAGGTCTCAAAAAGGGCTTAATTTCATGCACCTTAATGACATGTATTCTTAATTTCAAGAGGACTAATTTTTCAAGCAAATTTGAAAATAATAAGTTCGAAAACATTGATTTTTTCAATTATTTATTATTCAGTATTGATTAAGCTTTGAATTGATGCCGGATGGAAAGCCACTGGTATTGCCAAGACTATCAATAATGCAATAGACACATCTTGGAGCTCACTTCTTGACACTCCATCATACTTTCAAACCTGAATTTACATAGTAGTCCAAGACGAAATGTCCATCCGTTAGCAACCCGTGTTAAAAGCGATTTCTCGACGGTTATTAGGCCTTTAGACCATGTAGAATCGAATTAGCTCGGTCACGACATCTGATCTCGATGGCGACAAGTCGATATTGACCACGCCCTTTTTGCGGTTACGCGCAGGCTTGATTTTTCATAACTTGGTTCAGGAAGGTCGTAGAGACTTCTTTTTGGGCGCAAACGAAGCGCAATGGCCATGTTTATATACGACTTGTTAATAAACATATGGCCTAAAATGATCAGAGAAAAAGTTATGACCGAAAAACAGTTTTTAAGCCATACGCGAAGCAAATTTTCGGTAAATTTTCGAAAAACCGTTAGTAACATGTGTTTGAAGCGATTTATCGACGGTTGCTAGGCCTTTAGACCATGTAGAATCGAATTAGCTCGGTCACGACATCTGATCTAGATGGCGACAAGTCGATATTGACCACGCCCTTTTTCTTAAGGTTATGCGCAGGCTTGATATTTCATAACTTGGCTCAGGAAGGTCGTAGAGACTTCGTTTTGGGCGCAAACGAAGCGCAATGGCCATGTTTATATACGACTTGTTAATAAACATATGCCTTAAAATGATCAGAGAAAAAGTTATGACCGAAAAACAGTTTTTAAGCCATACATGAAGCAAATTTTCGGCGATTTTCGAAAATCCGTTAGCAACCTGTGTTTTAAGCGATTTATCGACGGTTGCTTTAGACAATTGTTGATAAAGATATGCCCTTAAATGCTCAGGAAGAGAGATGTGGGCGAAAAACTGATTTTTGGGCGCCCGTTGGACATAGCGGAGGCAATTTTTGTATCTTGGCCCAGAAACGTCAAAGAGAATTCGTCGTGAGTACAAACGAATAGCAATGACCATAAGAAACTTACCGATAAACATATTCCCTTTGGACGAAAACTGATAATTTGGACACATGAGGGGCGTAGTGGACTAGTGTAGACAATTTTGTAATTTTGGCCCAGGAAGGTCCCAGAGACTTCATTTTGAGTTTATAATATATGACTCAGAAGCATAGGTATGAGCGAAAAACTGTCAATTTCTGCGTACCTGTGATGCATAGCACCTGCCTCTTGTCTGCATCTAATAGAAACCTAATTGGATCAACTGTTAGGTAGGCCGCCCGTGATCCAATTCAGTGGGAAGGGTATTCCTAGGTCGTTTCACAAAATATAATGCCAGAACTTCTAAATGTACATTACCAAATATAACTCTCTGTGCCTCGAGAGGGACATTATCTACCAAATCTCGTCAACCTTTCCCAGTAGTACTTCCAATAATGTAGTTTGCAAAATTAAGTTGAGTGGATTCCAGTATGTTGATGTCTTGGACTGTGTGAGGGTTCCAAACTGGAAACTTGGATTCAAGTTTCCAGTTTTGTACAGCGTAAGAAGGACTTATTTTGATCGGTATGAGAATACACTGAGCACCCACTTTAAGCCATTTTACTTCCATTTTGGGCAGCAACCGTTTCCAGAAAGCCAGAAGAGACCACGTCATGTCTGGAATCTAGAAGGATGTGGAAAGGTATTTGACACGATTATGTCTTGATGGGGTGCTGCACTGGAACAACTCAGCAGTGAAAGAAAGATCTCAAGATATTATCAACACGAACAGTAAGAGAATCTTCCTGTATGAAGTCATATAGGCGAGGTATTAAATTTGTTTTATGTAGCACCATGCTAATCAGAGTTGCCCAATTCACCAAGGAATTGAGGTCGTCCTGGAGAACAGGGACATCAACACACTTTGCTGATAGTGATTCTGGCACCGTCGGCAAAACTTCGAGAAGCCTGTGATATGCCGATATGGCATTGATGATCGTTTATGTGTGCGAGGAAGAGAATGAAACCAAGAGCTGACCCTTGAGGTACTTCACTGAGGACGATTGAGAGGAGAATGGAAGCCTTTCATGGTCACAAATCAATTCCTGTATTTAAGGATCCAAAGAAGACGTTACCCAAAACCCCACATTGACCCAGCTCTTGGTCCATATTGTCGAATGCCTCAGCTTTGTCAAGGTACCATCGTGGTTACTCCTGTAAAGGATAATCTGAAAGATCTCATTTATGGGAGCAAACAATTGGGAGCTGTGTTGCATCTAATCTGCGTGGGAGCTCATTGAGGAAGCTGTGTGGGAACTAATGAGAGCTTTGTGGGAGCTGCATGGCTAAAGATTAAGAAACCTTTGGTTGCTATTGGGGCTGGTGAATTCTACAATTCTATGGAGCTAGGGGGTTATTTCGCAAGTTCATCAATAGATCAAATGAAGCCTCGTTTTATACACAACCTAACTTGATTTTCAATTTAAAAATGGTTTTACAATCGGGTGTTCACTCCCAGTTCTCACTGTAGCTATAAGCTAGCACCCCGCTCTTGATCGTTTAAATACATGATATACTCATTACATATAATATGCTTATCAAAAATAATTGTTGACACGCATAATATGCTCTAAAAATATCATAAACAAAATTAAGGGTGAAAACGGACTTTTTCCGCAAAGGCGTTATTGACTTCTATCTGAGCCCAGGAAGGTCGTAGCCACTTCTTATTATTGGTCTTAAAGTTAGGTATTGGTCAGAAAGAAGCCCAATAGCCATGCTTATCCTTAAATATACGGATTTTGGAACAATTTATATACAAACAAACGTTTACACGCTGTTCATTGGATTTCGATGTCCGATTGGGAATCCAAGACATCAAGAAACTGGAAATCACCCAACGTACTTTTACACGCTATGTTGCTACATCATTGGATTCCCTACCAGGAAAAGTTGAAAAGACTTTGTCTTATGTCTCTCCAGAGGCACAGAAAGCGATATGCGCTTCGTTTGCGCCCAAAACGAAGTCTCTACGACCTTCCCGAGCCAAGTTATGAAATATCAAGCCTGCGCATAACCTTAAGAAAAAGGGCGTGGTCAATATCGACTTGTCGCCATCTAGATCAGATGTCGTGACCGAGCTAATTCGATTCTACATGGTCTAAAGGCCTAGCAACCGTCGATAAATCGCTTCAAACACAGGTTACTAACGGATTTTCGAAAATCACCGAAAATTTGCTTCGCGTATGGCTTAAAAACTGTTTTTCGGTCATAACTTCTTCTCTGATCATTTTAGGGCATATGTTTATTAACAAGTCGTATATAAACACGGCCATTGTGCTTCGTTTGCGCCCAAAACAAAGTCTCTACGACCTTCCTGAGCCAAGTTATGAAAAATCAAGCCTGCGCATAACCTTAAGAAAAAGGGCGTGGTCAATATCGACTTGTCGCCATCTAGATCAGATGTCGTGACCGAGCTAATTCGATTCTACATGGTCTAAAGGCCTAGCAACCGTCGATAAATCGCTTCAAACACAGGTTACTAACGGATTTTCGAAAATCACCGAAAATTTGCTTCGCATATGGCTTAAAAACTGTTTTTTCGGTCATAACTTTTTCTCTGATCATTTTAGGGCATATGTTTATTAACAAGTCGTATATAAACACGGCCATTGCGCTTCGTTTGCGCCCAAAACGAAGTCTCTACGACCTTCCTGAGCCAAGTTATGAAAAATCAAGCCTGCGCGTAACCTCAAAAAAGGGCGTGGTCAATATCGACTTGTCGCCATCGAGATCAGATGTCGTGACCGAGCTAATTCGATTCTACATGGTCTAAAGGCCTAATAACCGTCGAGAAATCGCTTTTAACACGAGTTGCTAACGGATGGCATTTTTTGGACATTTCGTCTTGGACTATAGCGTCCAATGTTTTCAAGAATCAAGGCCATAATGATAATCAGCTATTATGTGGTGTTTTGTGGAAACTTATTCGATCATTAATTTGATGTAACTGATAAGATTCTCATGATGCTGTGATAATCTATTCTATAGGTTATTTTGTCATTGTAATCATCGTCACTGAAAATTCCCCAATTGTAATTAATTGTGTTAAGTGGTAATTGGAGAGTAATTTAAACTATCAAAGTGTCAAATAAAGCCAAAAATTCCTAATTCGTAACATGTAAAGTCTTAATTATTTGCATACAAAGCTGAAATTTATATCTCATGAAATTTATATGATAATTTGGCTGCATGTATTTAAGAATGCATCAAATTAGGCCTACATGTAATTAAGCCCTAGGGCCTCAAAAAAGGGCTTAATTTCATGTAGCTTAATGACATGTAGGCTCATTTTTCTGTAGGCGATATTTCCTGTAATAAGGTACACAGAGCACACAGGTATATATTTCCATTATATCTCCACCAATGAAAGCCCTTCCTGAAGATCAGCCCACCAATGAGAGCAGCCCTTGCTGACACGTGACTAATGATTTGGTCACGTGATCTACCGGAATGACAGATTGTGGTTGCACCACATAATCCCGGGTTATATTCGCCGGTTGGTGGGCAGGTATTTCCTGGTAGCATGCATGGAGTTTCATGCTATGCATGACTGAAAAACCTATCATGACTGAAAGGTTCTTACTTCTTTTTAACTTCAAGTACTTTGAAACATCTTGTGAAAATACAGAAATTGGAAATTTTTCTGAGGACATTGAACATTGAGCGATCATTATACAACACCAGTATCATCTATCTGTAACTGGCTTACCAAGAAGTGTATTTCCAAGGCTTTTTATATTTTTTATAAACAAGTAGACATTAGACAAAGTGTTCGGCCTACATTTGGTCTCTTCTAGTCGAGTACTGTATCTTTAGTATCTGTGTTTAATCATTGTCACTGTCTCTTTCCTTCCCACGCAACATTGGTGTTGCAGAAAGAACCCATAATATTCACCATGCCAATACTTTGTATCAATGCTAGACATCACTGAGTAAAAAGAGCTAAGAGCGAAGTTACATCATCATTCATCAGCTAACAGCTGCACAATTAGCACTTTTCAGCACGAGTTAAGACTACACTCATGCTCCATAAGTTCATGATAACCATTAACATCGTGTTAAACATGTCAACAGCATGTAACAACCACTCGTAAAAATGACAGTGAGGAGTTAAATCTTGGTTTGAGTCAAATCTAGACTCTAACCTGTATGTCATCTATCTACTTAAAATCTGTGGTTTTAATGGACCAGGAGTTGACAGGAGTACCTACACGTTCAGCGGTTGCCTGAGGACATACATGCACATTTAACATCGTTATCTATGTCAAGGAATCAGCTGTAAAGAGAATCACTGGTTTGCAGCTCGATTCTGTGAAGTAGCAAACTTTCTGAAGAGCAATCTCAAGAGAGATTTCTCTCTGGTGAATTGGGGAGAAAGAAAGGTGGACTCAGCAGGCTTCGAGAGGGAATCCAGACATAATACTGTATGCTGCAACAGATGAGTGTGACACCATTGAGGCTGTTTAAAGTGACAAATTGTTAACTTGACTAAATCATCGACTCTCCGTGGCCTACTGAACTTCACCATCAGAGCATTGTGAGGATTACAAACTCGTTTTAGAATCCAGACACAAACGTGAAAAAGTTTTATAAACCAGATAGTATTTAACTCCGTCTAGCCACATGTGTTACGTCTCAGAACTTCTGGAATATAATATTGGAAAACCACCACAAAACCAGCGCTGAAATATACTCATACGACAAACCACATCTTGACATTCTGGAAAGGTGACAGGAGGGATGGAATAATATTAAGTCATAATATTCATGCGCTGCATGCAATGGACATACTAAACTACTTTATTATTAGTATTATAAGTAATGAGCTTACATCGAGAAGAATAAGGATTCTGTCCTAACAACGATTCATTGAATAAGCTCCAGAATATTATGTTTTTGACAATTCTCCCTGTCTGAATCATCATTAAAGTAGGTCACTAGGGATTCTTGTAAGATGTACAATGACAAACTGTAGCTTAAATCATTGAGTAACGTAATTGCAGCCCTTGTAAAGTTGCAACTCTGTCAATAATATGTGAATATCTGCCATCCACAACAATTAAATAACCGTACATCTGCACATAAACCACATGAACCAAATGAACTGTCGTTTGCTGTTGAAAAGCAGAAGCGGAAAGTAAATGTATGGTTAACACATATATTACTGTTGTGACAAGAATACGAAATTTGAAATTGTAACATTTCAAAACCCTGCTTTGCTGATTATGCACGAAAAACCATGACTGTTTGGATGCTCATGAAATGTAATTTAAGTTGAAAGTTATTCTAATGCTGATCGGGTCCAGGCTATTCCAGATAGCTATGTGAATATGTTTTTAATTGGAGCTAGACCCTGGAACGAAAGAACATGCCATTTCTTTTGTGTTGTTGAGTAGTCAGCCCTGACACTATTGAATTGATAAGTCTAAGGAGAAAGGAATGATTGCCTTCGACCGGAAATCAGCATGCTCATATTTATTTACCTACAGAGTAGGTAAGTACGTGCATTTCTCTGATGACAAAATTCTTCCATATGTTAGCAAGTCTGCAATCTAGGTGTCTGTAGTTGCAAATACAGACACTACGGCTGGAGTTGGTACCTCTACGTGTTCTATATTCTAGTACTGTTGTTTCAACAACAACATGTTGTCTTGCTGTTACAGAGGAGGCTAAGTGTCAACAAGTCCCAGCCCGTGTCAGCTTGTTTAACCAGCAGCTCATGGTTGTAGATATTTTGTTAGGTTTACTTTAGATGTGTTTAAAAACAGCTGCGTGAGAACGACAAGGAGAAGGAGAAGAAGAAGAGTGAATCAAAGGGAAGAGAAAAGGAATCGAGAAAGGACACAAGAAAAGAGAAGAGCCGACAAGGGAGGAAGTAAGATGGGCATGGAGAGGAGGAAGGACTGTGTATTTATCTTAAGACAGAGGACTATTCCAGAGATAGGATTATTAAACCGTCTGTGGTTGAAGGAAGGAGGATACGGGGTATCTGAGGTGATGATAAACGGACAAGTTTATACTTTTTATTGGTCGTACACGCAAGATATGCGGTTTAGAGTGATTGTTTATCCTGGTTTAAAGTGGACAGATGGCACCTACAAACTGCCTAGTGCTCGGAAGAGGACTGAGGATTTACTGCCCGGTCAGTACATTCTCACTTCACCATTTTTGTGTGTATGGGTATGATAATATGTGTACGTCTAAAAACATTGTGAGGGTATAAAACTATAAAGTGTATATCTGCTCTTCATTGTGCGCCAAGTTGACAAAACCACCCGTTCAATATCATATAGGAATGTTGATGAACCTTTTAAAGTATTCGGTGAAGAATACCTTATTAGTTTTTCTACAGAACTGATGATTGCTGAAGAGAAATCGGGAAACTGTATATTCGAATTCAAGAATCGTAACATATCTTCTTTGTGAAACGGCCCTTGACGCCTTAAAAATTCAAAAGTTTTGAACAGAAATGAGCGAGCTACTGAAAAGACAAGGTTCATGTTATCGTTATGCAGAATAAACAAACACGGCTGCTCGGAGCAGCAAGTCTACTTTGGAATAACAATAGGCGGGCATTCTATCAATCATTTTCATATGATAGGTACTGATTTCGTTATATTTTTATCTACTAACCACAGTACAGAATTGCTGTACCCTGATCAGTCCATGTCTCTAGAGTTAGTAGGCAAAAAATGATAAAAAAGAATTTTCAACGTTAAAACTGGTAAAATGGAATATTAAACATTTGAAATACATACTTTAAATATCAACGCTTTATAATTTCAATGCAGACAGGCGGTGGTGACAGCTGCCAAAGTATTTTGGGTGTTTTAAAACCTTGCTTACATTAGAGTGGAATGAAAAGAGGGCAACTTACTGGCAGAACCAAGGCCGAACCTAGTCGGAATTAAGTCGAAACCTAAGTTAAAACTTGTCGATCCAAACAACTTAAGAGAGGAGCGACCATTCTGCATCCAATTACATGACAAGTAATCCATCTTTAATTTTTTTTTAAATTCTAGGCGGTTCTAGGTGGAATTTAGATTTTTGATCTAAAAATTACCCGATATTTCACAGTGCCTAATAATCATTACTTCCGGTTTGGATTTTTGGAAGACGCTCATTATTCAGAATTCAGATATTTACAATGCAGCCGTAGCCAAGGAGCACCATTAGTCATGGTGCCTGGTTGGGCATCAGGAAGGTAGTTTGAATTAGATATGAAAATGGTTAATACACAGGCATACATATGAGGGATATGTACGGTACGGGAATAATAAACTTCATATATAATTGACTTGAGACAATGTATTCCACTGCAATCTAACGTTCTATGGGGCTGTGGATATAATGATACCTGTTCGGGCAAGCGTTACTTTCTAGACAGGATGACCCTTCTACCCCGAGCAATCATTGGATTCGAAAATCTTTCTATACAGGGTTGCTCGAGCTATAAGCGCAGTTCTAATATCATATGTGATAAGGAAGGTTAATGTTGCAATAACAAAACAGATATTGCGTCACTGCAATATGAATCAGCTTCCTATTTCTCGTTCTGTCATCATACGATCCATGACACGGTCATGTATCAGTGAGAGCTATTGCCCGGGTAAGTGCTTCTAATAAATTGATTGCCCGAGCAATTGCTCTAGTGTATTCTCCATTGCAATCTAACGTTCTATGGGGCTGTGGATATAACATAAGTGTACACTGTAGGTACATTGTACACCATGCGAGTGTAGATTAATGATTTTCTGAACTTTGGGCACTCAAATTAGATTGCTCTGAACACTCTCTGAGTGGACAGTGAGTAAATTTCATTTCAATCAGTCCGTTACAAATTACTGACATCCACTGTCGCACCTCAGAGGATGGTCGAGCTTGAAAAATAGAAGATTGAATGCCCTAAATTTTTAACTTTAAACAATGATAATGACGTCATTCTTAGCGGCCAATTGGATATGAGCGAAGTTTTACGCGGTAGCGGGGTGCGGGTGAAAATTTTTAGTTGTGGATAAGTGATCACTGACGTATCTCCCCAGATCAAATCAATGTTTGAGCTTTTATAAAATGTAATTTAAATTGGAGAATCTGAATTACATAGTTCAAAATCTGGATATTTCAATCATGAGAATTTTTAACAATCTACATTAATCAGAGTTTGGGTCGCGACTCACGAGCAAATTTCCTATTAACATGGTTTTTACGCTATACTAGAGATTGTCGAATTTCGTGATAAAATTTCCCAACGTACCCATTACTACAATTTTCCATCATACTTCATATGACAGGTAATGCAAAGTTTATTGAATTATTGGGGCGCAGCAAATGAATTTCAAAACTTGGTAAGCCTACAGCGACTTTATGAAAAAGGTTAATTTACTTTATTCTTCTAATCCTGAGTGTTTTAAACTCGTGTGCAGTGAGTCGTAAACCTCATCGCACACGAATAATGACTGTTTTCGAGTGATGTCACGTTTATGGATTAGAATGGTGTATTTATGACATTGAAATCACCTATTTTTCCCACACTGAAAGTTGTAAATCTCGTTGCAAGCACCACCCAACTTAAGTAACATTTATTATTCAAGTGGTCCCGCGTTGTTCAAGCACGCACACACATAACTATACACATATATGTCATGTTATGTGAACCATGGTAAGTGACCCCATAAACCATGTTTGTTCAGGGTAAGTGGGAACACTCACGTTGTAACTTGAGTGTTTTCTCAACAGCGCACGCTCCCTGCCTTGAATGAATGAGTGGGGCATCAAATGTGGGCTGTGGCACTAACAGCGCATAGGGAATGTGCGCTATGAGTCAGGAGACTCACAGCGCAGTGTAACAGTGCGCTGTGAGTCCCACTGCGCACAGGGAATGTGCGCTATATGTCTCACACTCTCACTTCGCTCAGGGATATGGATTATGGATATTGCACTGGCGCTCAATGTTCGGGCCATGAAGAGCAGTAGATGAAAATTTGCCGTCATCTCTAGTGTCTAATCTCCTTTTCTCCTTTGGCAACACCCACAAAACTTAGGCAGGTGGTGACTCGAGTAACATGATGAAATGATATACCGTGTGTTTCTTGTGAGAATTTGAGCACAAGGAACGGTTACGTTATTGAGCACAAGGAACGGTTACGTTATTAGCAATTAGCATATGTGGAAAATATTGAATTATTGTTTAAAATATTAATGTCATGGTAATTGATTTTGAAGAGCCCAGAGGGTGTGAAATGATCCATGGTCATCAATATATTATTAACTAATTAAATAAGAATTAGGATCATATTCATACCATAGCCAGTAACTAGTAATTAATGATTTACACGCATCATTGGACTACCAATTTAAAAAACTTAAATTAATGCTCGAATAATCAGACGACAATCAACTGAGACCCACGAAAGCATTATAACTTATTAGTTTTCATTATTAATGAATTATTCCAACTCATTAAAGCATTTTAACACGAATGACTTTCCGTAATAATTTGTGCCTCTTTAATCTCATATTAAAAGTGAAGTTGTCACGTGAATCATGTCTGTCTGTGCCACCGCACGCCATTAAAGCATTAAGTTTGACCTTAACAAGACTAGAAAAAGGTAAAAGCGTGGGTTGGTTGGACTGTTCAGTATAGAAGATCCATGAAGATTAGATAAAATGTGGACGTGCATTTACTATCTTAATAACCGGATGTCACAAAGTTCCAATCCAAAGAAGCCACGGAAGTTGGACTTGTCCTTTTAATTCACTGACATGCGATCAGAATGTGATTGTTAAACGATGGACTATTCATTACATACCTACAGCGCGTTGAAATCTGACGAATCATCGCACAGTATTCTTAAGACAGTGCGTGTCGATTGGACGGGCCTTGAAGTTCTCTAGGTTAACTAATGCGGCACCCCCTATACGCTACAGCTCCATACTCTATAGATTGAACTCTTTGATAATATAGCTGTGCAGAACACTGTTTATTACACAGAAGGCGGTGAACATGACATCCTCATCACAGTGTTAAGTGATTAGTTGATGACGTTTAACTATCTCTTCTTCCCACGTGAGGGTATGGACTACACGAGCCCGCGCCGGATAGCTGTTTAAAGGTTAATCAAAGCATCCAACGTAAGATTAATTTCCTAATTAGGTGGATCATATTATGATATATAAACTATCATGTTTAACAAACCAAATAACTCCCGAACTATCTGACTGGTCACTGGAGTGAGATAATTTGTGTTTGAGGATCATCAAATTCAGCAGCAGACACCAAACATTGCCTCATCAGAAATCTAATAATGATAAGCATTTGTCACTCAATTATAATGCCATAACTGGCATCGCAGTTCGTATTAATTTGACAGTCACTCATAAATATCAAAAGTTAAATATCATAAATATCATTAGAACTAGAAGTTAAATATCATATAATATTTGTCGAACAATGGCAATAATATTTATATGATTCATGTGTCATCACATCTTTATTATTTTCATATTATTATTATTATTACAATGTCATATTATTATATGCTAACATGAATCTGTATTGTATCGTCACCATTAGCAAGCAGGCAGTGTTGAATCAAACGTTATAATTGTAAACAGTAAACATGTTATACAGCATGCAGTCCAAGCTTGAATGACAAATTATTGATGTTATACAGTACAGATTTAAATGCAGCATTGTTGACAATGGCAGACATAATCGAGGAGTTTTATGTAATCTCGTGACGTATTCTGGCGTCTGAAACACGCATCATCATCTTCAGTATTCAAGATCAAGCATGAATGTATTTTGTCAGAATGCTAACGGATGAAGAACAGTTTTTCGAACGCTTTTTCGAAAGATAATGGTGGAATGGTTTTCATTAACAGGGCTCGCACGGCCTAGACAGACATATCTGCTTAGTATAAGATACTTCGCCACTCACCTGCAAGGGACCAGACTTTTACTACTTATTATATTTCTACTTTTTCCAGATAAGAACAGATATCAATAATTCGCATGAGCTTCTAATGAACTTACTTCTCATATCAAACAGAAACCATACACTTCCCATACAAAGATACAAACATATTACCTGGCATGACTTTATTATATCCGTTGCAGCTGTTCAATTTGGGTCAGGGTAATTTCTAAGTCTCACATGTAACATTTTAAAGGGAAATTCTAGTCTGGTTATCTTCCTCAATATAATATTCTCAGTTGAAGGAAAATGAAAAAGCTTATCACAGTTCCTTTTTCAATATATAATATCATAATTGAAATTTAATAAACGTAGGTAATATGAATACACGCAGACACCTTTTGCTCCTTTATCAAGTACACGGGGCCCGTATTATAATACCCTCTCACAAAACCAGGTAATTAGTAAAATTTAAATACAGTGAAATATCCTTTAACAAGTCTAAAAGACTGCTTTGAGATTTTGAGAGAGTCGGGAATGGCTTCCTTCAGCGAGAAGATGAGATGAAATCATAAAGTGTTTATTCAAATACTAATATTTTAAATATTAGTTACTCCTTTGAAGGTCTTTGAATTAGTACATTATACAACTATACATCATTTCGAGACAGCTGCGCCAGATAATCTAATAACTTACTGCATGAATATTGCAATAGCGAGCGTTACAGAGCTACAAAGTGTAAGTAGAAATCATTGACTTTGGACTGTACTTGGAGTCTGGTAAAAGCTCCCATGAATTTATGAAACTGACAGACTTATGAACTCAGATTCAAACCCCGTTGCCGCATTCCCTGAAAATGTCGCAGCACAATTACTCTATTATGAGATAGAGAAATTCTGTGCTACTCCAAATGTTCTGAAGAACCTTTATAGCTATATATTGTATTTGCAGTTGTTTATCTAAGCCTCTTGAAAAGTATACCTTTAGAATCACACAAGGATAGCTATTGTAGTTGTACTCTATCTTCACAACATGGGGTGTATAGTGTATACTGTAAGTGTATATTTCCCATCAAACACCCCCACCCCAGTGTGCTCATTAAACCTGTAAAACTGGGTGTTTCACAGCACGTGTCTGACACACTTCATCACAGTTCCAGAGTGTCTGAAACACTTATTATCACTGTCACCTGGAATGATAATTCAAAAGAGTGTGACAACATTATCAGAGATTTAAAATGGTAAGTTTAAGATATCTGACCGCCTAAAGCGGTTTCTAGTGTGGTCTATTGACATGTATTTCAGCATGTCCATATCTTGCTATAGTCTCTCTTCCACTGTTATATTGAGGAAGTAAACAACTATAACTATCTGAAGTGTGCCATTTTAACCACTGCATAAGACAATATATACCATATGTAATTGCTATGGTATCCCAGCCCCATTTGTATGGGTTCTAAGGTCACGTGTTTGCACACGCGTATATCAAATACTGATAACAGAATATACAATGTTACTCAAGTAAACAGAATATATCAGGTTTGAAGTGTGCCCCCTGTAAGGTGTCTGAATCTAGTGATAATTCTTGGTCAGGAATTATCTCAGGAATAATTAAACTCAAAATTTAGAGGTTTGTTGAATTATTTCCATACTTATTACAACAAGAGGCATGTATATCGCAACATATTACCAGAAGGTGCAGAGCGAAGCCTGTACGGAGCCCTACGGTTTTAGTTTAACGAGCCGTACAGCAAGGACTTCCACCGTATTCGTTGCATATATACTGCCAGCACAGGAAATATTTCCTTGTGCTTTGGAAGGTCATTACGACCATTAGCTCATTGATCTAATTGCATGTAGTAGTTTTTCTTGCAAATAAGTGTCTATTGATTCTACCACATAAACCATACATTATTAATTATCAAGATCTGGAATCAGATCAATTAGAAGATTTGCTCATATTAGTTTTCATCGGACTTTGACTCCAAAGCGGTGCCTTCAAATCGATAAAGAGGCACCTGATGTTCCCTAACTAACTCCCATATTAATGAAATTATTCCAAATTTTTCATTTAATACATTGAAAACACTTCACTAACAGCTGCAGAGGGATGACTTCATTATCGAGGAAGAATTTATAAAGATGTATGAAAATACCGAATACGTATGTTGTATATGAGGAGCTTCAAAGATTACTCACTAATTTGTGAAGTCTTTGATATTTGAAATGATAATCCTTTTATCTCCTCTCTTCAAATAGAGGCGATTTCTGAGCACATTTCAAATATAATGAAAGATGATTAGGAAGGATTGAAGAAGTTTATTACATGAAAATTTAAATTGCAAATCCAGTACAGTGTTGCAACAATTTAAATTACTCGTCTACTTACATTTAAATGTTCATCGGTAAATTTTAATCGTTGATCATGAAAGGGATATTGATGAATTTTAATAACCATATTATTCTTTTAAATCCCACCAATGTGAACTAAAAATACCATCATGAAATGCAATTCAGATTCGTTGCCAAATCTGAAATTGCAATGCATCCCGCTGGTCCATGATATGAGAAATACTAGCAGGCCCGTTGGGCCTGCAAAAACACAGCTCACTCGGCACTGCTACGCAGCACCTCGTTCGCAAGTTTCAAACACTGCCATTCGAATTGATTTGATACGTTTTACCGCATCAAAAAATTATGATAAAAAATTATGTTCAAAACAAAATTTATGAAGGAGCAGAGTGGAAAATAGATCAAATTCGTTGGTTAGTCTTAGACGTGCTAAAGTCTAAATCATGTGAGTTATGTTCCAGCGTTCCGTTTTGGTTGCAAGATGATATTAATTCTGTTAACTGATTCTCATACTGACACTGACATTGGATAATTTTGTTTTTTCACAGGCCAGGAACTGTCTTCGTAATCTGCTACACCTACATTCGACTCGATTGAATTGTACACACCTTGTAACCTTAACGGTTAATTTCAAAACTGCAGTTACTACCGTTATCACCGCCTCAGCTTTGATTATCGACCAACCTCTGCCACAATGAAGGCAATCCATCTGGAATATCCTCCGTTACTCAAGTTATGCCCAAGTTATGAAGTCAAAAATTTTCAAAAACTACAGCACAGCATTTAACAATAGTAGCGTAATAGAAAGCACTCGCATAGAACAATTATAATCTGCACGTGCGTAAAAATTGGTTTCCATAGCAACGGCACCATTATGCGCATCTTAGCCTTCGTTTCTCTTGATATTTTCTTGGCAAGCTCAAATTTAAACTGTGCGCCCGCACAAACAGACATTATTCACGTGCTCTTACGAAATTATATATTAGATTCTACAGCACAGGATGGTAAGATACGCTGTAAAATTAAAGCTCTTAGACCCAGTCTCTAACAACTCATGATCATGTTCCAGACATTTGATTTAAAACGTTCCGTAAGAGCGAGCCTGTCAATAATCAGCGTGTTGCAATCCATGCAATCCAAACAATGAACGTATTATTCCGAATTTTTGAGAATATTTTCTTTTTAATAATTCTCATCATGTTGCAGTCTAAACTCATTGGCGCAGCATACAGAATGTGCTCTGAGACATGAGACACTGCTCAATCGTCTATTGAATATGCCGTGGGAAAAAGTGTGGAAAGCCGTAGAAAAATCAAGCCGTGACCTGGAGCTGATTGTAAGTTTTATTATCTGTAATATAACATGTGATCTGGTCTTATCGTGGTCAGCCTGACATTGGGATCAGCGAGGTTTCAGACTCAAGACTTAGAAACAACCTCAGAAACCTGAAATATGTCATGACAAGTCTTGAAAAGTGTGACTACCGGATACCTTACAAAATAATGTAATAATATTCAGATATGTTCGTTATGAATTCATAAAATAATATATAACATAAACTCGAAGTAAATAATTTCAACAGTCCACACGTCTGTCACCTGCCTAGACATCAGGGCCGTGTGAGTCAGCTTAGGAAGTAACAAGTTACAGACGTGCTTCAGGCAACGGAAGTTGAAAGTTCACCATATTATTCTCATGTCCTGAACGGATTGTAAGTGAGTCTTGACAACATGATAGGTTCTGAATACTTCAAGAATTAGGCTACAGCGGATTACAGAAAGCTACCATATTAATAACATATTAGGACATTAGGTATAGAAATATAGAATTTGGCGAAAGATAATTTTGTCCAGTGCCCTTCATTCCTTAAATAAAATACTTTATTGACATTCTCCACAAATTCTTCCACTTAACGACCCGTAAATCTATTAAATTTTAGGTCCGAAAAGTCCTTCCACCAGCTAAACTGACACCATTCATTGGACCATTAACAGCAGGGATTGTGGTTATGAGAATGTGGTAAAGAGTTGGTTGTGCAGGGGTGACGTGTACAATCGCCATGTCTACACTGGGAGTTTTGGCAGATAATAGAGTTCATTGCCCCCCCCCCCCCTTTATACAGAAGCTATTTAACACATACCGTCTACCTGCCTTCTTCTTTACTTGCTAATGGACACGTTATACCACTGTACCGGTATTGGTACTGTGCTAAGTGTATTACTAAATACTTAACCCTATAGCAGGGTCAGGCCACATACTGTGCACCAACTAACATGTTATTGGTAGCTCACTACCAAACAGCTTCAGCTAGATACTAAACTACTAATGTACTTATGGGGCAATCCATATGCCCTATTAAAGTATTAATAATGCCCAGAATACACAGCAGACATGATCGGTACTTCGGAGAAGGAAATGTACAGTGTACTCTTACGAAAGTACGAAGGTTATGTAAAAAGAGGCATATATTAAAGTATTTTAAGTCTAGTTTCTACACTCCGATGGGATATTTTATTGAGAATCTGTGAATTTTCTAACTAAGACAGCAATAATCTGACGTTTCGTGGTGAAACGAGATTTATTTTCAATGACACATCCCATAAAGTTTTACTGATCACATAGACAGATATGGGAGGATCTGAGGAATAGAAGCCTCCGTTACATCATCATGTTGAACTTGTTCATTGAGTAGACAGACCGTGCTTTATAAACAAGCTATTAGTTTCTCTACTTTGACATTTGAGTACATTATGTTTCCTAAACAGGAATATTATAGCAAAATACTTCGAAATATTTAAGAACGCTTTTATAAATACTTTCTTGTCCCAAAATTTTCAAAAGAAATTTAACGAAGAATAGTTATCCTTGATTTTTTGATTTAGGGCGTTGACATGTAACGCCCTTTCAGAAAATCAAATGTGTCAATCTTGAACTTTTGAAATGACATATTATTATGTGAAACTGAAAAGTTAAAAGCGTTAGGGTGTTACCTAAGTCTGTCTGTGTTACCTAAAACTACTATAAAAAAAAAAAAACTCCGCGTATTAGAAATTGGCGGACTGCTTGGTGACTCTTCGAGCTGCCGCGCACGTGACCAGCGCGTGACGTAACATTGGCCAATCAGAGGGCAGTAGGAGACGCTGGACGCGCGCGCAACTCAGCGCGTTCTCAGAGACAGATAGTCCTCGAACGCAGGACGATTCATCCGCTGAAAGGTACTCACGAATTAGAGACAGGACGGCAGAGGACCTAAGGAATAGTGATTCTACCGTAACCCAAACTCTCTACTCCAAAGTATATCAAGTATAAGTACTTTGCTTGTTGAAACACTCGACAGTACTGCCAAGCGGGACAAAATATGAGAGAGAATTGAGCCTCGAATTGATCGAAAAGTTCTCACCATTCTCTAAGCAGTCTCGATGTTGGAGACAATGCATCTGCTTTCTGATCAGGAAATGCGATGTTTTTCTAATCATATCCTGTATAATAATATTTCCTTGTGTTTGAAGAATCATGACAGATCTGGATATTGTTACAATCTTATGCTGTAAAAATTTGGAGCTGTTGTACCTTGTCTACCTTCAAATAGTCTGATCACCGTCTGCTATCCAAAAGCAAATTTGAAAGCTTTTTATCATTAATTTATGCTCATTAAACTGAGTAATCACATTGAGGTACAAATAACGACGGAGAGACAGGGATGCATAGATTGGGCGATTGGCTGCCAGAGCCTGTTTCATAATAAGAAACACTATTATTGAACGTGTTGAAGTCCGACAAATTGTCTTGATTATGCTTAACCTACATAGTAATTCGATAAGCATGCTATAAGCATAGCTATAAGCATCACCACAACAATCTTTAATTTACACCATATATCATTTCAGGTAACCCGACTATATCGTCAGGTGGAACAAATATAGCGATCGACTGACCGAGGTATGATCTCTGTCATGCAGATTCGATCGGTGAGAGAGGAAATTTTGTATTTCACCTGCGCTCAGATTTTCTCTGAACTTATTGCCCCGATAAAAATATTTCCTTGTGTTTCGATCCCAATGAGATTTACTAGAAATGGCACAAAATCATAAATTTGGTCGCTAAAACAGTAGCATTTTGGCTTGTTATTATCTCACAAGCAATTTCCAAGATTTTGGGCACTCACAAGGCGTTGATATAAGTCTTTTGTACACTTTAACAACATTATTGTGATTTCAGGCGACTCGCATGCTACACTCTATGGTGAAGATAAAGCTCTTGGAAGGCTGCCGGTTAAAGTTCGTCATATCATCTCGGTGGCACATTCTATACCTGATCCGATGAGGTAAGGAAGTTTTAGAGTATTCATATGACCGAGCAAACGCGAAGCATTGCCTTAACTTATAAGCTGTGAGCTTCATTTTTACATTTCTAACGGCTATTGATATCGGTATCCTTATAGACTTTAAATTCTAGCTTCCCATCCCTCTAAGTTTGCATATATCGAGCTTGTATCATGATTCTGTTGGCTCATAATTTGCAAAATGTCAGAGATCTTGTTGTATGAGAAGCTCGACGTCGAAAATACAAAATAGCATCCATTGGGAATCGAACCCAGATCTTATTCTTACGAGTCAGGTATAATACCATTGTGCCACCGCGGCTATGACTCAAAAGTATTTTGATGCATGATATTCACCATTTTGTAATTCGACCAAAATTTTCCAAAATTGCAAGATTCTTTCTTCCTACGGCAATTTCCCGTTGTAACCTCAATAAAAACCAAAATCTGGAGTTAAATAACCCTGGAGTACGGCATTTCTCCGGGTGGGAAGCTAGAATATCAAGTCCTACTGTCATAACGATATCGCTACCTATATAGCCGAGATGACAATATCAGATCGGTAGCTTGTTCTCGTGTTGACACGATAAGGTAAGTAACAAGGTACTTTTTGGTTGAGGAGCTCCTTTCATCTTCCTAGCGACTACAGGTAGTGATATCCTACAGGCAGTGGTATCGTTATGACAGTGGGACTTGATATTCTAGCTTCCCACCCGGAGAAATGCCGTACTCCAGGGTTATTTAACTCCAGATTTTGGTTTTTATTGAGGTTACAACGGGAAATTGCCTAAGGAAGAAAAAATCTTGCAATTTTGGAAAATTTTGGTCGAATTACAAAATGGTGAATAAGATGCATCAAAATACTTTTGAGTCATAGCCGCGGTGGCACAATGGTATTATACCTGACTCGTAAGAATAAGATCTGGGTTCGATTCCCAATGGATGCTATTTTGTATTTTCGACGTCGAGCTTCTCATACAACAAGATCTCTGACATTTTGCAAATTATGAGCCAACAGAATCATGATGCAAGCTCGATATATGCAAACTTAGAGGGATGGGAAGCTAGAATTTAAAGTCTATAAGGATACCGATATCAATAGCCGTTAGAAATGTAAAAATGAAGCTCACAGCTTATAAGTTAAGGCAATGCTTCGCGTTTGCTCGGTCATATGAATACTCTAAAACTTCCTTACCTCATCGGATCAGGTATAGAATGTGCCACCGAGATGATATGACGAACTTTAACCGGCAGCCTTCCGAAACTTTATCTTCACCATAGAGTGTAGCATGCGAGTCGCCTGAAATCACAATAATGTTGTTAAAGTGTACAAAAGACTTATATCAACGCCTTGTGAGTGCCCAAAATCTTGGAAATTGCTTGTGAGATAATAACAAGCCAAAATGCTACTGTTTTAGCGACCAAATCTATGATTTTGTGCCATTTCTAGTAAATCTCATTTGGATCGAAACACAAGGAAATATTTTTATTGGGGCAATAAGTTCAGAGAAAATCTGAGCACAGGTGAAATATAAAATTTCCTCTCTCACCGATCGAATCTGCATGACAGAGATCATATCTCGGTCAGTTGATCGCTATATTTGTTCCACCTGACGATAGTCGGGTTACCTGAAATGATATATGGTGTAAATTAAAGATTGTTGTGGTGATGCTTATAGCTATGCTTATAGCATGCTTATCGAATTACTATGTAGGTTAAGCATAATCAAGACAATTTGTCGGACTTCAACACGTTCAATAATAGTGTTTCTTATTATGAAACAGGCTCTGGCAGCCAATCGCCCAATCTATGCATCCCTGTCTCTCCGTCGTTATTTGTACCTCAATGTGATTACTCAGTTTAATGAGCATAAATTAATGATAAAAAAGCTTTCAAATTTGCTTTTTGGATAGCAGACGGTGATCAGACTATTTGAAGGTAGACAAGGTACAACAGCTCCAAATTTTTACAGCATAAGATTGTAACAATATCCAGATCTGTCATGATTCTTCAAACACAAGGAAATATTATTATACAGGATATGATTGGAAAAACATCGCACTTCCTGATCAGAAAGCAGATGCATTGTCTCCTACGTCGAGACTTCTTAGAGAATGGTGCGAACATCTCGATCAATTCGAGGCCCAATTCTCTCACATATTTTGTCCCGCTCGGCAGTAAAGTCGAGTGTTTCAACAAGCTAAGTACTTATACTTGATATACTTTGGAGTAGGGAGTTTGGGTTACGGTGGAATCACTATTCCTCAGGTCCTCTGCCGTCCTGTCTCTAATTCGTCGTGAGTACCTTTCAGCGGATGAATCGTCCTGCGTTCGAGGACTATCTGTCTCTGAGAACGCGCTGAGTTGCGCGCGCGTCCAGCGTCTCCTACTGCCCTCTGATTGGCTAATGTCATGATGTCACGTGACCAAGTTTACTTGTGAGCCGGCGCGGATGTTCTATTCGATCCGCCAATTTCAAATACGCCGACTATAGGACGCCGCACAAGAACTGTTTTCACACTTTTACAGCACATGAGCAGTCCAGACTGCGATTAATTAGTGGCAAGTCTTCTAAACTTTCACAGATACGTCTCTTATTAAGAAATATTTCAAAGACACTGGCTAAAGCGCTGGAATAATGTAGGTGTTTCGAGTGATGATATTATCACGAGTTAACGTTGCCAGTTTACGGGATCCAGGTGTCTTTGTCGGGTACAGTCTCTGAACTGCATGAATTATATTGCTTTAAAAAGCTTCAATGTCGTTATAGTCAAAGATACTGTTTGTGTTGGTACCTACCGCAGTAACTCAGCAACTGTTGAGCTGTAGCATGTGTTTGGGGGTTTGCAATGTAATTTGTTTTATAAAGAAAAAGGGAGACCCAAAGTCAAACATTATCCCAAAACAAGAACTGAATTATGTGTGTGCTGAGCTATTTTTACTGCAGCAATAAACTTTATTTTCTAAGTTTTATATAATAACTACTCTCAGAGGCAGGGAAATGAGAGAAAGTAAAAGTAAGACAATATATTGTTTTGGACTATTTGAACATGACTGTCCTGAATTGAACTTTTATTCTAAAACCGTCATACTCATAGTTAGTAGAACGAAGTATTCAGGCATTTTGAAGACATAATATGGTAAAGACCCATTGGGCTGGGGACCTTATTGAAGCTTGGATGTAGGGCTTCTGTCTGCCCTACCTAACCTGTTATAGGAAGATATAGGTGTCATTCTGCATCATACTTTATCAAAAGATCATAAAATATTGCTAATTTTAAATCATTATGACTTTTAACTTTTTAAAGTGTCTATTTCGTAAAATATAGTGCTATATTTCTAGTCAGTATTTTATTCAATAAGTTTTCGCGGTTGGCCAACACAAAGTTGATGTGACCATTGGGCGGAGCTTGATGTCTGATGGACACACTGCCATCTGTTCCATGACAAATCATTTCTTTTACAATCACAACACAAACATAGTGCGTAAATCTCAGCCGCGATGTCTCCGCATCATAATGACGGTTCTGGTTCTGGTTCTGGTTCTAGACATAGAAATAGACTATATATCTACCTAATATCTAGACTAAAACGGAACGTAGAACTAGAACTGGGATTCTCTATGAAGGATTCTATGACTGTGACTGCTTTAAATTGTGTTTATAATATGTGATATGTCACACAATGATAATATGTAACTTTTTTGAATCAAAAGTTCCACGGCTCCACGCGTCTTCACATCCAAACACCAAATTAATCAAATCCTGCATCCAATCTAATCGCTCACTTCTCGACTCAGTAGCAGTGGTATTAATAAAACTGTAAAAATCTTACAAAATTAATGCTTAAATGGGCATAATAATTTAGCATGGTATGTAATATTTAAAGCGGCTTTGGCGCCCACCTAATGTAGCGTCTGCTGTAAACGTGTCATGTGACCGTTCTTTGGACCAATCAGAAGGCAGAGTTCGTGTGACGTGTCCATGTTCACCCAATGAAAAGGCAGAGGTTGTCTGCTGGTGTTTCTCGCAAAGGTAAACACCACCTCTAGTGGGAGGGACTACATTCAGTCCGCAGTTTGGTGAAACATGCACTCTCCCTCTGATGCATGCTGGCAGTGCTGTGTCTATCACGGACAAAAACGGCTGAAAACCGTCCTGTTTAGTGTCTACTGTTTTACGATACAGTACTCTTTCAATACTTTCAAGTACTGACAAAATGCAGTATCTACACAGTTTACGTCAGATTCGTAAGTCTACAATACAGTATGGCCGAACACCTGTGAGTGATCAATTGCGTGCTTCCTGAGCAAGGTCCACAATTACCATACATTTGAGCATTTGGCTAAGATTCATCCTAATTATCATAACCAACACAGCCACATTCACCCATGGACCAATGCTCAAGTGCTCAGAGCCCAGTGCCCGACATGTCTCCATACAGCCGGCGTGATATGATGCCAGTATTTCCAGTGTGTAGCCAGTCAGCCGGCGTGATATGATGCCAGTATTTCCACTGTGTAGCCATACGGCCGGCGTGATACGATGCCAGTATTTCCACTGTGTAGCCAGTCAGCCGGCGTGACATTTTCCTACTTGTACTATAAACAGTCAGTCAGTCGGCGTGACATTGTCTGAAGACCAAAGACAGGGCCCTATTTCAAGTGGAATCAGTAGAATTATCGCCATATCTGACTATTATCTTATCTGTAGACTTGCTATTGTTTGCTCACTGATCAGGAAAAGATAATGGGCTTACCTCCTGGGCATGACTGCTTCATTATAGCAGCGCATCAACTGTAAAATAAACAATATAGGTACTAAGGATAAGGTAAGAAAACACCCATTCTAAGTGCCCTATAGTTGGCGTGAATTAAAACCATTTCCTCCAAATAGTCTCCGATTGTCGAGTTTCCTTAAACCGGCTGAGTTATCGTTTATCATTCACTTCCCAGTGAGTTATCAATTATCACTCACTTCTCACTTCCCAAATCACAAGGGTGTAATAGCTCTGTAAGCATGACCACCTCCTGAGAGCCATGACTAGCAGGAACAACAACAGTAAGATGGCGGAATTACGACAAATTCATGGTAAATTACGAGAATTAAGGTAAATCACCGTGTCTGTATGCATTTAGAGGTCAGCCGTGGTATCGATTCTAACTCCGTAATTAAGCCCTCTGAAACCCATGTTTCCGTGGCACAAAGGGTACTCTGAGAATTTATAATACTCCAGCTTAGAGCATCTTGTTAAATAGCACAGAACCATAGTATTTAATAGCTGTTCCTCTAATATGGTATGATTCGGGTCCTTGTAATTTTCTTTCCTGTGTAAAATGAAATATCAAACGGTACCGGACGCTTATAAAGCTTGGTATTATTTTAAAGCTAAAATAAATGAAGAATTCGTTAAGTTCTAGATGTGATGAAGATTGGATTCTGAGGGGAGAAAATAGTGGGGCAGAATAATCTGGCTATGAACTGTTTGTTGAAAGCAAAATGTCTAATTTCTATTCCACACTCAATTTATTTTCAAAAACCATAGTTTTCTTCTTTTTCATTCATTTTCTTTTTTTTCCATTTTCTCTAATTTTTCAAGCTTCTTATCAGTGGTCTCGAAATTTTTAGAATGCTGATAGTATAGTGATATTAAATAACCTCCGAAAAATAATTACTCCTATCAATCTTATCAGTACGACAGTTTCAATATTCTTTTCATTTTTCAAAAACAGAATGGTGGTTCAAAGAGAACGGATGTCCAGACAAGAAACCTTAAAATGCCTGTCTCCGAGAATCACAGAGTAAATACCACTGCATATCTCAGGATATTAGGGCTCATTCCCTGCCTTGTGATATGTGTTTAACACTAACAGTAGACAGCTCGACTCCACCATTCCATTGCTAAACCATCACAATAACAGCATTTCCAAACGCCTATAATCTCAGTCATGACCTTCAAGTATTATATATGATAACTCAATAAAATCCTGGCAACATTACTTCGTGTTTGGACAGACAAGATGGAGAGGAAGAGAATGAACATCACCAGCCACCGTTCAATAATAACCTACATCCCTGATCTAGTTTACACGACCAGCTACCAAATATATCACATATCACATAGCAATATTGACATTAATTTCATGATTACTCCCACTTAAAATATGTCTTATCATTAGTACCATGTGATATATATTGCTCCCATACCATCAGTCTTGATGGACCACCCGCATACAGTTTGCCTTACAAATCTCGTATACAGTGAGAGAGAACGAAATGCCCTTTTAAACAGTGATAATGACGTCACTAAGTCGCGTACATACAACTGCAGAATATGGTTACTGTTGGACGTGGTTATCTGGATACACTGGTGACAGGGGATGTTTCAGGACACTTGTTGAGTAGTCCCCCTCAACACGTGACATGTTGTAGAGTGTAGGGCAGTGCACGTGCGAGAATGTAACTTTCGCATCATACAGGAACCTGAGTACTCATTCTGACACAAAATATAACATCAAACTCCCTTTCAAGAGGAGAATTCAGACTGGGCAGGAGTTACATCGAACATGGGCTGAGTGGCATGAACGAGTTTTATTTCAAAGTGTTTTGATTTAAAAACTGCATTAGACCTTTTACAAATCAGAGCTCACATGATATCAGTAGATTGAGCTATGTCACTGAGTCATCGTGAAGGGTTTTAAACCCAGTTCCACTCTTATTCTTAAGGGACAAGTTCAAAGGACTGATCTTTGTACTTTTACTAGTACAACAACTGAACAATAAGAATTATTGACCTGTCGTGACAACGCTATACTGGTGTTGCTAATTGATACGAGACAGCAATCACCAACAACAGCGAACTGTTCTGATAACAACGTTTGGCAATGGACTCACAATGACTGCTCAAGGTAGCAACTTGCTAGGTGGGACAGCCAGTATCCATATAAAATATAGCCTGGACCGAGTTTCATCGACCCATGTGATATGGTGATGTGAACAATCCGCAGAGGTTCAGAGACCCATGTGATATGGTGATGTGAATAATCTGCTGAATTTCTCACAATCCGGGCAATTGGTCCGTGCCTCGCCCATCTCCAAAGCAGCAGAGTGTTCAGGTTAAACATCCCAACTATGCAAAGCATCATGTTTACATTGAATGTTAAATTATACGCTTTGCGTTATAAACATGTGCACTCCAAAGCACATAGACCCTGTGACAGAACCCCGTGGTTCTGAAGATTACAACGGTGATTCTGGGTAAATTCTAAAGGACTGAGCCGACAGAAGGACAGGTTTTTATTAAATTATTAAGGTTCCTGGTTCTGAACTCCTGACTCAGAGCAATTATTTCAAGACGAATCTTAAAATGTACTTCATATTATCCCAGTGCACATATTATCATCGTGGCATTACTAAGTGAGACCAGAGAAACTTACACTTAGGCAATAACATTATACTACCTGATAACATTAACACACTATGTGTGATCGTGTTCCTTTATAATATGCTGAGCAATTTCATCCAATCTCGTGATCAGTAAAGGTAATCTGTGCAATGTTAGTTGTGTTACACCGAACTCACAGTGTGACATAGAGATATTGCTAATGTGGCTCAGATACTAGCACTACCATAACCTCGTTCAATCATGTTTTAGCATTGGGTTACCAATTGAGAAGTGAAAGTTGAATAACGCATTAATTAATTATTAATACCTAGTATCTAGAAATTAATTCAATTTATTTCTCATTTCATGCTATCACTGGTAAATCTAGAATATTATATCATCAGGTTGAAGCCATAGAAATTTAAAGTTATTATGAGAACAAAACCCTTAACAATTCACAGTGTCATGCATTGAATTTGTGTTGATAATTACATGCAATGGTATTGAATATAAAATTTGCATGCCAGTTTTGAAAATGTTGAAGGCAGAATACCATACCCTATATTGTATTCATGTATTTCCGAAACGACCATCAATCTGAAAACATGTTTAAAGCGAACAAAAGTTAGGAAATAAGCAAGTTTAATATTTTCAAGACAACATATTTACACGTAATAGTGAATCTATGAGGCATGAAAGGGGTAAATATATTATGAAAATACAGTTTGGTGCTAAGATGCTACATTCTTTTTCAGCTGATAACCTTTTACTCTTTTATACTTTAATACTTTATACGTTATCTCTCCAAGTGGGAGCTTTTACACTACCATAAGAGAATATACAAGTATCCTATTTTCGTGATATACTCACCCAAAACAAGCATCGAAACTGTGATGCCATGTTTTGATATTCACCTAATAACTTAATGAGCAAATGGTTATCATTATCAACTACTCACCGATCAGTTACGTCGATAATCAGAAACCAATCATGATTACCTCCGACTCTAACCAGTTGATCACCTGTCAAGCAAGATTATTACATGCTCCTCCAGTCAATCTGTGAGTTGCATGGAGGCCTCTCATTGGTCAATGGGGTGTCATAAGGCGTAAATCCGGCAGCTTGATTGGTCACACAGCGTTTCGTTGGTGGTTTCTATAGTGGGGATGATTGATTAAACATTGTACTCTTTGTACTTGTATAGTCTATAGAAGTATAGACTACATGAATAAAATAGTAGTATAACTTTTCTTGCATAAAAGCATAAAACACAGCTCGAGAAGAGGTTACCTACTTGAATACCATCGATTTAATTCAGCAACATTGAAATTAATCTTATAAACGAGATGATACATGACTGAAAGGGGAAAGTAGAACTATTGCTGTGATTAGGCAATGAGGCCAGGTGAAACATCTAAGCCGACCCCCCTTCATCTATAAAAGCCTGTTCATCACAACCAATTTACCTTTTATTGAATTTTAAAGTGTCAATTTTTTAACGAAGTAACTGTTATGTTTGATAATACTTCATCAGGGTTAATCTGAATAATTCAAAATGAAAAGCGCGTATATAAATAAAAGAATCATAAATTAAATAAGTTTATACAATATTATAAGTGTTACATTGTAAGATTGTACAATGACAATGTAAATATGTGATATATGGAATTGGGATCAGAGATGCACATCTAGCTTTAAATAAAAACATTCCATATCATAATACTCTCTGGGTGCTATATGTGATAATAACATGGAGCTCACAACCAAGTTCCCTTGATCCCATACGAAGTACAGCTACCACACCATCGAGCATCATAACAATTAGTACCTTCTCATTTTTCGAGCAATGAAACCGCCTCAACTGTGTCTTGACAGATATGTCCAAAGCTCTCAAAGTTAGAAGGCATTGATTTGTTAACTTGTTATAAAACAACTAAAGAACTAATACTAGATGCCAGAATGTCTGTTAGGGGCTGTGCAAAACAGATTGGGTTTTTCAAAAATGCTCAAAATTACTCTTTATTAAGTCTTGGACCTTCTTTAATCATCTAATACCTACCAAATTCACCTGCTTAGTTTAAACTCTGCCCTTAGATCATGGATGGCCATTGGCCCCATATCAAAGTATCACATCTATTCTTGATGTGGTAGGTACAGAAAGTTCTCACTCCTCAGTACATAATTACTTAAATAGGTGAACATCAATGTAAGAATGTAGCAATGTAGCATGCTCATTTAGCTAAACAAAACATCTGATATCATTAATGGAGTCCTTTCTATTTACTGTGTAGAACTTCAAGCAGGTTCAGTACCTACGTTGCTAGGTTTATTGCCATTTCACAGCTTGTAATGAGACATCAATTTGAAAACAAAACATGACATGTGCTGAGCCACATGACGTTATGACCATACCTATTGAACCAAGCAACATACTGAACCTGCCTTATTTTCTTAACTGATAGTCCTTTATATTTAACAGGGAACTGATTAAATTCCAAAAAAATCAAACTAAAAACAATCAAGAAATTCATTGATGTCACATAAAATTAATGACAAAAATGGTAGTTTCACTGAATCAAATTTCAAAATATGTAATATCTGATTTCCAAGCCTATCAAACAGATCTAAAAATCCAGCCCAATTTTTAGCAGGTCTTATACTTTTCATGCTGCAAATAGAGTTTCACAATATCAACTTATTATTAAGTTATAATCAAGTCATTGTAACTTTTCAAACATATTGATGTGCATTTAATAACAACATTAAAAAACATCTTATGACAAACTCTTCAAAATAATTGAACACAGCTATTTTTCAACTACAAACATGACCTGGATTCAAGTTATGTCTTCAAATAATTTACAGAAGTACAGAGGAACAAAAATAATGAATAGACAAACATTTTTACAAAACAAAAAGGATTACAAATAATGAGGAGATTGTAATAAGTTCTGATGTTCTGGCTACACTTATGGTGCCACTGATTGCTTTACTGTTACTCTGATCAGTCTCATTTTCAGTTTCATTGTTTTGATATTCATTGATAACATCATATATTATGGGTTTTCTGTTTGTCCATGGGGTTGCTGTAAAAGGATTGAACCCATCAGTTTGAGAAACAGTTTTTTCTTTCTGGGCAGGAAAAACATCATTTGCAATGTATGGTTCATCATTAGGTTTGATGTGCGAGTTTCCCACAGAGAAGTTGAAGAGATCAAAACTATCAAGTTTTGGCTGATCTTCACCCCTGGTGAATTCAAAAGTTTAGTGTTTTTACTACATTTTTACACTGGTTAGATCAAAAATAGCGAAAAGTTGGCAAATCAAAGCATTATTTTAAGTTAAGCATGTTAACTTTCAGATATCAGTATCTGTATTCAAATCATAAAGCCAGATATAGCTTGGCAAATTTTAGTGGAACAAACCTGTGTTGTAGAGATACTTCAGTCAACAATGGAGGGACAGGGGGGTACTTTGTGAAAGCATCATACCCACTAGAAGCCATCCTCCTGAGCTTGTTTGAAAACACCCCTGATATGAGCAGAAACACCGACAACAATGAGGTATTCATCCTCAAATAATTTGGAATCATGAATTTTCAGAACAATGGTTCATCAAGTTATATTACCCATATTATGTTGGAACTGATATTGTTACCATTACTGGCCATATTATCATAAGAGAGGCATAAATTTCTTTACCAAGGTTAGTCTGTACCAGCTTTTTTCCTTGTGAACCCTGCACCAGCAAAGTCAACCAAACTTTGGGCTAATGTTCAGCTAATGCTAGTGAGTATGGCCAGAGTTGGTCACAAAAAAGAGAAAAATTTGAACTTGGCTTATGGCCAGTCAGTTACTCAAGCAGTCCATTCCAAAAATAAAAAGAAGGCTTGCCCCAGGAAAAGCATACTGTTAAACGAATGAAAGATAAAGGGTCTTCACTTCTATACTCTAGTGATGAGGGTCTTGTTGACAAAAATGGATACAAAATTTATCTTAAAACTTTAAAAATGCACAAAATTATTTGATTGTATCTTTAAAATATTATTCTACTTCAGGTCACAATTTTGGACACTGCCAAGTTATATAATTTCATTCAATTAGCTGTGATCAGTAAAGTGCCAGCTGATGCATTACCCTCTTTCTCAGACACATCTGCTTGAATTATTTAAAGATATGATCTATGGCCAGTCGATTGTCATAGGAAGCAATCATTTCACAATTGTAAATTTACAAAACACCTAGGTTATGAGAACTAATATTCAATTCAATAACAAACTACAAAGATAACTGTATTTGTTCTACAATGAAGATTTTGATTCAATTAGACGATTAATGAGAATTGTATAGCAGAATTTCTTCAGCTATAAGTGTCTAGATTGTGCTCGTAAAATCAAGAATTGAACCTGAGGGGGTTCTATACAGACTGAACTATTGCAATATGTGAAAATAGCCAATATAAATAGCACTTGGGTTAGGGTTGCAACTTACAATTACATTGAGGGAAGAACCCTTAACTACATCACCCAAATTATTACAGAAGCTTAAAAAATGAAGCAATAGCAAGCAGTAAGCACTGTTTAAAATGACTTATTGATCTTCACAATGTAAGAAAAAACTCAGGGTGCTAAAACAATGAACAATTGACAGGAAAATAGGAAGTAGGTCCAGTGTGAAGTGTCAGCACTAAAGAAATCAAAACCTCTAAACCTTTGAACTCCCTGAGCCAACAGGCCCTGGGGTCAATGAATGATACAGAGTATCAAAAACATAACAACTTCAAAAGAGAGTGAAACTAAAAGAGAGAAGATATGACAGAAGCACAGGCAGAAGCACAATTTTAAGATCAAAAGATATAACTGAACTCAGGTAAAACTCCAATGACTTAATATTAAAAATTAGAGCTCAAGATTTTCAACCTTCTCATAGCTGTTTTTGATGCTACACCTAATTCAAAAACTTGAATAAGTCTAATTTTGTACTGACAACTGAAGAACAAAAGATGGACACAAGAAAATATTGTCCTCTTCTGGCAAAGGAAATCAATAAATAAATTATACTAATTTAGCACATAATAAATATATACTCTCCTCTTTTTGTAGGCAATGCAAACTATCTCACATGCTCAAAACATATCAAAATTACTTTGGTAAATCAATTCTTAAATTAAAAGTTATCAATTTTCATTGACAAAGGAAATAAATGCCATTTATAGGATTGAATGTGTACCAACTGATGCAGAATGTAGATGTCAGATAAAAAGTGAAGTAGCATAGGTACATTTAAATCGAAATGTGAAATTTCTCTCGAATTAAGATAATTTTGAACCAAAACGGCAAAACATATTATTTTAAATGATTGTCGCCCAATCCTAGCGAGCAACGCTCAGAAGTTTGAAAGTGATCGTGTTGCACTGTTGCGGACTCCTTGCTCGACGGGCGATGTCCGTCCCTTTCTTTTGACTTGTAGTTGCCGAAGGCGCAAAGTGATGTCCAAATCACCAAATGTGGATGCGTTGCGCCGCGCGCGCGAGGGTAGGGTAAGATCCTACGAACTCCTTGCTAAACACGTAGGTCATAGGTGTGTAAGCGACGCGCGCGCTTCCAGTTCTGAGGAAGCTGGAAGTTAAGCGCGCCGCGCGCATTGCTAAACACGTATGTCCATGTTTGCGTTGCGCGCTTCTTCAGATCAGTGTGCATCCCGTAGGGAAGCGCCGCGCGCGTACATACACCTATGCGGGCTTAGGAACGGGCCGCGCAACGCGATGCAAACAGGGATATACGTGTTTTTGCCATGCCAGGCCCCCTGCGCGCGCGCAGGGGGCCTGGCAAAACACCTTTCATGGATACCAATGGTACCATTGAAATGGTTCCAGCTTCATTTACAATTGAGAAGTAAAACCAGAAGTACTTGAGCTCACTTTTGCAGTAGATGTTCTAGCCCAAAATTGTCATGATTTTACAGGAGTTTTACCTATTGATCCTCGACAAAGCAGGCGGCGCGTTCCGTGGCTGGACACGAACAAGCTCCTACGAATTTCTAAGAATATCTGTAATCCATATCATGATACGGATATGGTTTCATTCAAGCAAGACAATATTGCGTAATCAAGCATCCACTCTTATCAATTAAAATTACGTCAGCCGAACCGCCGAAAACATAGAACGTGATATCGAGCAGACATAATGCTAGTCGCAAAGGCACAGAGAGCTCTTTGTTGATACTTTAATTGACGGAAATTTCGTAAAATCCATGACAAGAATGGAAAGGAACCTCTTACAGTATATCAGAAATTGGTATAATTCAAACTCAAGGAAATGTCAAAAACAAGAAAGTTTTTGACACTATTGGCTATATCTCAGCCCCTGTGACATAGAATTTGCTTAAACTTGCCTAAAATATGTATTTCAATGATACCAAGCTGTGGTAAAAATTTCAACATAGGTTTATGAGTTCGTTTAGGAGCTGCGGTACTTCAAACACAAGAAAATGCCAAAAAAGCGAAAGTTTTTGCCACTATGGGCTATATCTCAGCCCCTGTGACATAGAATTTGCTTAAACTTGGCTAAAATGTGTATTTCAATGATACGAAGCTGTGATAAAAATTTCAACATAGGTTTATGAGTTCGTTTAGGAGCTGCGGTACTTCTAACACAAGAAAATGTCAAAAAGCGAACGTTTTTGCCACTATGGGCTATATCTCAGCCCCCGTGACATAGAATTTGCTTAAACTTGCCTAAAATGTGTATTTCAATGATAAGAAGCTTTGGTAGAAATTTCAACACAGGTTTATGAGTTCGTTTAGGAGCTGCGGTACTTCAAACACAAGAAAATGTCAAAAAAGCGAAAGTTTTTGCCACTATGGGCTATATCTCAGCCCCTGTGACATAGAATTTGCTTAAACTTGCCTAAAATGTGCATTTCAATGATGCAAAGCTGTGGTAAAAATTCCAACATAGGTTTATGAGTTCGTTTAGGAGCTGCGGTACTTCAAACACAAGAAAATGTCAAAAAAGCGAAAGTTTTTGCCACTATGGGCTATATCTCAGCCCCTGTGACATAGAATTTGCTTAAACTTGCCTAAAATGTGTATTTTAATGATACGAAGCTGTGGTCAAAATTTCAGCATAGGTTTATGAGTTCGTTTAGGAGCTGCGGTACTTCAAACACAAGGAAATATCGAATATCGACTTGAGATTTTTGCCACTATGGGCTATATCTCAGCCCCTGTGACATAGAATTTGCTTAAACTTGCCTAAAATGTGTATTTAAATGATGCGAAGCTGTGGTAAAAATTTCAACATAGGTTTATGAGTTCGTTTAGGAGCTGCGGTACTTCAAACACAAGAAAATGTCAAAATAGCGAAAATTTTTGCCACTATGGGCTATATCTCAGCCCCTGTGACATAGAATTTGCTTAAACTTGCCTAAAATGTGTATTTCAATGATACGAAGCTGTGGTAAAAATTTCAACATAGGTTTATGAGTTCGTTTAGGAGCTGCGGTACTTCAAACACAAGGAAATGCTCAGTATCGACTTGAGATTTTTGCCAGATTTGGCCATATCTCAGTACCCCTGTGACGCATAAATTTCTTGCCTAAAATGTATTTCAAATTTGCATAAACTTGCCTAAAATGTGCCACTAATATCTCAGCCCCTGTGACATAAATTTTGCCACTCAATGATACGAAGCTGTGGTAAAAATTTCAACATAGGTTTATGAGTTCGTTTAGGAGCTGCGGTACTTCAAACACAAGAAAATGTCAAAAAAGCGAAAGTTTTTGCCACTATGGGCTATATCTCAGCCCTGTGACATAAACCAGATACTGAGGTGCGATGAGGCAGACTGTCCAACGCCGCACCACAGCGTGAGCACTCAGTGGCGTTCTGAGGCTGGCGTTGCTACCCTAATTCCGAGGCACGCTCACGAGGTTTCCTAAACCTTACCTAGCCCCGCAGGGCACTGAAGTAGAACAAAAGTTGTATTTATATGGCAGTTTCAAATAAAATATTCTCTTGTGTTTCACAAACACGCATAAATTCAGCTCATTAGAGTGCTAAAAGTTTAAGAAACAAAGGGCGGAAATCAATCTCTTGGTTAACTAATTGTACAAAATAAATGATTTTAGTTTGATATTACGATCGAGTGTTAATTGTTATGAAATTTGCAATGAAATGTTACCCGATGTAACATTGTAACAAGTATTGATTCTCCTGACACATGATACATGGCAAATTTACTAATAATTAGTGTATGTTGAAGTGGTAATGAAGGTTTTGCTTTTGAGTCCCAAAGGGAAGAGCATTTATTACAAACCATTACACGGCATCAAAATTTTATTGCATATTGGTTAAAACACTAATATGTCAACGTGATCTGGGTCACGTGATAGCGGTAAGGGCCACACAGGTCTGAGGTTGCAGAACTATCCGCGGTATCAAAAAAGGACATGCTTCAGACCATGGATCATGCCATTACAAGCTTTTTCGAGCTAGTGGGGCCAAGGCCCTTCCCCCCCCCCCCTAGATTTTTTCTACGGGGGGCCTTTTGAAAACTGGGGGGGGGGGGGCAAAATTTACATTAAAGCAAATTTTCACTTTTCAAAGCCCTAATTTTCACTATCTTAATTATAATTTCGTAAGAGCACGTGAATAATGTTTGTTTGTGCTCCCGTACACAATTAAATCTGAGCTTGCCAAGAAAATATCGAGAGAAAGGAAGGCTAAAGCGGGCTAAGTCGCGCCGTTGCTATGGATACAGATATTCTGCACGTGCAGATTATAATCAGTTCCATGCGAGTGCTTTCTGGTACGTTGTTGATTGCTGGGTAGTAGCGTTTGAAATAATGTCAATGACGTGTCTTGCATTTGAAATTCAAGATCTGAAGATAGAGGACGGGCATGGCTAGCATCGTGGTAGCTATCTCCGATAGCATCTTTTCATAAATCTGTGTGGCGAACGTCGGTCGATTTAAATCTATGAGTTGATGTTTTGAGTAATCATGCATTTGAAATTCAAGATCTGAAGATAGAGGACGGGCATGGCTAGCATCGTGGTAGCTATCTCCGATAGCATCTTTTCATAAATCTGTGGCAGACGTCGGTCGATTTAAATCTATGCTGAGTTGATGATAACGGGAAAGTGTGAATTTAAAGCAGTTTAAGATTGACCAAAAGCAAAATCAAATTGAATGAGAATCGAGTTTGGGCATAGCACATTCCGAATTTAGAAGACTGCTCTTGGTGTGAATCAATGCTTAATTCAACGTTCAGTATGAGTACGATACTCGGTTTTAATTTTCAGATTCAACTTTATCATACAAGAGCAAATTACAATAATCAAAACTTGCCCAGTCCAGCATTACTAAAAGTAACCCACGAATAATGTTTAATTTTGCTCCTTCATAAACTATTTCTAAGCTTATTATTTGTAATATCTAGCAGGCCCAACGGGCTTTTCTAGTTTTGCATAAATAAACAGCTGAAATCATGTGTTATTGATTGATTTAACTCTAAAAAAGGTGAATTTCAAGAAAATTTCTGTCGAACTGAATTTAATTTAAATAACTTCCTTTTGATGTTCAAATTGAAAAATCTGGGTTAGGCCCCCCCGAATATTTTTTGTAGAGGGCCATTTGTATGGGGGGGCCTGGCCCCTATAGGGGGTGGGGCATGTAGTCCCATGCCATGGAATTTCGAAAATTTTCATCTATTTCACGAATTGTGTGCATAATTTCATAGCTCAAATAATTTTCGTTTTCCTCTGATAACAAAATAAAATTTGCCATGATAAACGTCACGTAGTATACATGTTCTAATGAGAATGGTTAAGTTTCTTGGGTTGGTGTCTGTGTAATTGAATTAATTTTGTGCACTGAATTGTATGAGGCGCTTGAGACTCATGGCCCTATTTTTTCCCTCCCCATTGGCCTATTTGTGAATACAAAAAGGCAAATGAGAGGGTTGGCAGAGATCGTGGTCTGGGAGGGTGAGAAATAGAATATGTGTATATCAGGTCCAGTTTGCAATACAACTACTGTAATTTCTGGAAAGTGCCCGGATTGCTCCTTTATAATATCAGTCGCGAAAATGTCCCTCCCTCCCTCCCTCCGTCCCTCCGTCCTCCGTCCCACATCACATAAATTTTCAAAATAACGAATTTCTTAATTCATGGAGCTGTCGGTTGTAAAAAGTATAAATCTTACAGGTTGATCTGGCCCATCCGTGCCGCATGCTCGAACTCCTAAATTATCATAAGTTCTAAATTTAATTAAGCTGTTGAAGAATTCGTGTCTTAAAAAGTTAAAATCGTAGGTGTGAGTTGGACGGTAGATTTGAGGAAAAGGCTTCGGTTTTGTTCTAGGTTTAGTACCAAAATGCATAACTATTATAGTTTTAGTTTAAATTCTATTCGCAGAAAGACGAATAAGTTTGAAATTCGAAATTTATCAGATAAAAGTGATATAAACTTCGTCACAGAAGGTTAAACCACCTGGCTTTGGCAAAGAATTTGACAAATGGACTGCCATTCACGATCCATTGCGTCAATTCTTGCGAGAGGTTTCTCAGAATTTGGTGAAATTTGTTTCGCCTTGGCTGACGGCGGTGTATTTTTATCTACATACTTACAGTACAGTTTTGCAGAGTATAACATAATACGGGTATACTTTAGTACTCTACATTCCCATTATAATATTGTCAAATTTCATCGCAATTCAGGTTCGTCTCCGGGGTCAATAGAACGGATCACTATATCATCCATGGGACGGGCGCAAACCGGCGCAGCAATGCGTTCCATTGAGATCAATATATTAATGTGTTTCATGAGTGTTTGTAACTTGAATCTTGTATACTCAAATCGTGATATACATCCGGAGAATGGAGATGTTGATTGTTTGACATGCAACATACTCCAAATATACACTCCTGGCTGGTGTTTACACACGCGTATTATACATTCCACACAAACAAAAGAACTAATCTCCAAATTAGATCAATGATGTGCCGGGTAATAATACAACAACAACAACACACAAACACACCGTGTGTGTTGTTGCTTATGATGAGGTAGCATATACATTGTATTATTATTAGCAAGATTAATGTTAAGGGTCACACCTTCTTAATACGATCCGGTACCGTTAATTTTGTAGCATGATAATTTAGTGCATTATAATCGAGTTACAGTCTACCATTCGATAACAATAACAATATGCAGTCTAGGTGCTGAAGATGTGTATAATTTGTGCACGGTTTACGGTTAACTTTCTGTGTTGTTATCATTACTATTTCTAAGAATTATTAAAACAATTCCCAATATTTCCATACTTTCCAGTGATAATTAATATATCTCAGGTCCTCCAGATATTTCCTGTGTTACAGACGACTCATGGTACGAATTTACAATAACTTATTACCTAAAGTACCCTCAAATGCAGTAACTAATGAGTGTGTAACTTATTAATGTCTTCCAGACTGGACAGGCTTTTCATACCAATTGCAGATGATTAGGTAATTAGTAATTATTACCTGTAATTAGGAGTCGATTTAATTCCTGTAGTTTCTGCTTCACGGAAACCCTACACAGACAATTCTCAGACATGCCAGAGAAGCTGTGTTTTGGAGACATACCCACGGAATGAATTACAGATGGGAGTGCCAACGTCATTATCATAGTTTAGAATAGAGAATTGGTGACGTAGATACGCCTCTTTAATATGGGAGGCGCTCGTAGCTAAGAAGCGTCTCAATACTTCTCAGGTGGAACCCGGAGTCATTTTTTCTCGAATAATTTGACGATAGTACGTGATCTCATCCACACAGCGTGTCAATACCATATTAGGTAAAATAATTTAATATTGTAATCTAAATATATAAAGTCTGATTCCAGAATGACTCAAATTGACTAGAGAATGACAGCAATTCAACAACTTCCACTTTGTGTTAAGCACCCTGTATCTTGACATACTACACACGATACTTACACTCACATACTTTGTCAGAAGAGGACATTACAGAATGTAGTTTACAGATTGTACAAAATGTACAAAATGTAGAAATTTATAACTTTACGATCAGAGATCGTGTACATCACAAGAAATGTACATAGTTTCAAACTTTGTAATGTACGCGCCAAACATGCAAGGGAAACAGAGCATAAATAATGTATTTTAATAAATAAATTAAAATATTTCTAACACAATATGTTGAGAATGAATTATAATTGAGTGTGTATTTTTTCCTGCAGTTTCTTCCAATTATGCAATTAGTTATAAATCATGCACAGCTGTTCTAAAATAGGATAAATAGTGTGTTGATCATACAAAACATTGACAAGAAAAAACATATGTTTTAAAATGTAGATACGTAAAATTTCAAACGTAGGGAGTTACTGCCAACAAAACATAGGTCAGTAAAATCCCGTGCAATCTTTACACTTTACATGTAGTACAGAACATTTATTAGAATTGATGGATTTTAAACAGCTCTTGAGCAGTAAAAAGCAAGTTTTAGTCAGAACATTTACTGCATGAAAATTATTAAAACAAACAGTTCATCGTGATAGCATTTTCTTATACATTGAAACATGCATGTAAGTGGACCCGATTCTACACAAATTCGAGAATGGTGGTCAACGCTGAACAACGCTGAACACAGTTTGGATCTCGACTCAGATTTCAATTTACCAGTGTCTATTTTGTGACATGATTGATATTTCATGTGATGTCTTGTGTGAATCCTTGACACTATCATGTTTCAAATTACTAACGTGCTAAGTTATGTACTTGTGGAAGCTCTATTCATGATGTCTAACAGCAGTACAGCCAGGAGAGAGATGCAAGTCTTTGGAAAGTTGGAAGACAAGGTTATGAAGATATTATTTACACAGCAGTACATATCTCCGTATATCTAGTCAGCACACACACATACTCTATACAGCTAGAAGAAAGTCACATGCGCGTTATACACTTCAATTACAGAGTGATCTTATTCTAAACACGGAGATCCACAGAATATTGCTCTGTTCATATATTGTACAGAAATTTAAGAGTTACCCCAAACAAAGTCTAAACCAGGCGATTATGATTGAAATGACAGTTTTAAGACTTGTAAGAGCAATGATAAGAGCTTTAATTAAAAATGAAGCTTGTCTGAAAGTTTCTAAGAAATACTTCAAAATGTTGAATAAGCATCAAACCCAGGAAACATGCTAGTCGGCTAAAACTTTAAGAAGTTTATAAAATATCATCTCAAAAGAAAATAAAAAGTAAAATGTCCAGAAAACCCCTTGTTAATAAGCCGTTTACCACAATTTCAACTTGCATCTATAATATACAAAGTGAACTGCAAAGGGTAAATCCGAAGTTTGAAGTTAGTGGAGGCATGTACCGGAATTTTAGCTTTACCAAAACTTCATGTACCTCCCAAAAGCCTGCTATCCTGGTCCCTATCGCGATACTTGGAAACTGCCTTATTAAATGCAGCACAAAAGCAGAACTGAGGTGGCACTAAATTTTCGCAGAATTTGCTAAATCGCTTCGTCTTTCCTCACAAACTTCTAACTTTTAGGATCATAATACTCGTACAGTTCACACAAAATTGGTATATAAAAAACAAGATATTTCTCAAGACAAGGGAGATTATTATATATACATGATATAACAACAGGCAGCAGTACTATACCGTACCTAGTACTGTGTGACAGTGTGAGCTACATGTGTCTAAAGGCTGCGTCTCGTCGCTGGGTCTTGGCTTGCGAGCACGCGATAAACGTTAGCCCCGTTACAAATATAACCGTACCTGGAAATAGCTCAATAATACGCCCTAGCTCAGCTACAGGAGTCCGGAGCTAAACTACTGTTACATGAACTTGTATGTCTGTAGTTTAGCTAGCTAAACTACATGTGTTCTAGTGTCTGTCAAAAGTGATGTCCTACTTCGTCTCATAATTCTTTCATCATAATTCTGGTTATGGTTAAATCAAATGTATCAAGATCTGCAGACTATTCAAAATGTATCGAAAATGTCGCATGATAAATGATAATCATGTAAAAAGCAACATGCCGTTAAAACCCACATTATCAACCCAATCAATTGAACTAACAAACTACCATAATGGGATAATCAAATTAGCATAACACTTCGTTCATTCTCAATTATAAGAGAAGATATAGTTTGATTATATAGTGGGTAATTCTTCGCAAAAAGCAAGACAAAATTAGAAAAGTGTTAAGCCTAACGTTAATAAAAAGTTTTAACTGTTAAATTCTCGCTTGAAATACTGCCTTTTGTCAGTTCTATTATGTAGGAAGCAATGTTTTTCAAATTAGAACAAGTGAAAGTGTGAGGAGCTCACTGGCTGTGAAGTCTTAAGTAAATAAACCATAAACGTAACCTGTGTGAAACAGTTTGATAAACCAGGTATGTACAGCAGGACTAACATAGCTATAGAACTAAAAACTCACACAACACACGAATGATAGGCACTGTGAAGTCACTCTCAAGCGAGAATGCAGGGCCTGTATAGAACTAGGGTAAAACCCTGTAATTTTGATAAATTGACCCACTGATTTGCTGTGAATTCACTGACATGTTAACTCAATTAGATGAAACATAACTGATTTTATTTGCACAGGCAAGCGTGAAATTATGTAACAAATACACAGGCTACTTTTTATGGGGATCATATTATCATTTGGTCATATCAGAACCTACTTGACGGTCAAATGCTCATCAGTATTTAGTATAGAATTAGAAGGACGCACATGTGCTTACTTAGTTAATGGACTACATCATATCACGGTTTCATATTATATTCAATATAACTATAAATTCTAGGTGTGATTTGAACATGGAATGCTATGAATTACAGATCATCTATTCAATCAATTTAAACAGAATCACTATGCATGTGCATTGTGCAGATATGAAATCTTATCTCTGAAATCAGTGATGATTGATTAAATAATAACTTAATTAGTAATTACTTTCAGAGAAAATCAGCATACTGATAAGTCCGCACTGACATCAAAGCGGTAGACGGTAATCTCTAAATAGTATAATATCTAACTTTGAAATGCTGCCTATTAGTAAAACAACTTCATTGGATTTTTCACATAACACGTACTAGTATGACTTAGATCACTTTTAAATATTTGAGAATCACAAGTAAATCAGCAAGTGTACAGTAGCGGCAACGACACCCCATGCAGTAATAGTATAGCACAGACCAGGCAACGATACTAGCGCATGTTGCGCGCGCAGGGCACCACGTGCAAGTAGCAGTGTGAATAGGAAACACTTTCATGTGGTAGCCGAGGATGGTAGAATGATGAAGCACATTAAATATTAATGAAAACCAAGTTATCTAGGTTACTGTAAGAATTTATGAGAATGGTATTTGGTATGTAAACATGGTAATCAAAATAGGTGCAGATTAAATTGTATTGTGAACTGTTTACATCAAATCTGTGGGACTGACTTCAGATGAGCACCTTTTCCAAACTGTCTACCTAGGCACGTTCTGCCACTGCGCGCATCACTACGAGGGGAACATCATGATAGCACATCTCACATACACACCCCACACTCACACGCGGGAAGTATGCCTCACTAGTCACTTCACACAGTACTTACAAGCTGATGCCACTGCTCCGTAGAGACCCCAGGCCAGGTTGCAGCTGCCGGGTGCAAACTCCTTGAAAGTAATGTCGTCTCCTCCGCAGAACTTGGCCAGGGTTGCGTTCTTTTGCCAGGTGCAGCAGTACGTGATGATCGCAGCAGCGATGCAAGCAGCTGAGGGGGTTGTTTTTTTATAAAAGAGTGAGGGAGAGGCACACTATATAAAACACTTGGAATGGGATCTTTTTTACACTTAAATTACAGTTAAAATGGCGATAAAATTGTGCCCTTAAATGAGCACGTTTTTATCATCTGATCAGTCATCAACTATCACAGTATCACTAATTCATAAGCTACATACTACTGACCAGCAAGCATGTCCCAGATAACAATCATGATGAGCATGGTACTTTGGTTCTTGATAGGGACACACTCAGTGATGGCAATGTTCCACAGGGAGATCAGGATAAACAACATTCCTGTGGAGTTCAAGGATGGACGCTGGTGAAATATCAATCATCTTACGAGACAAATCGAATGATCAAAACGGGGTGCAGTTTGATCCTGCCAAACCTTAGCTTACAAAATGCAGTGGCATGCAAAACCTTATTACAAACTATGCACTATACGATATTCTTGAATACAGAACGAATGATGATAATTTTAGCACATTGAATCGAGCCTTATAACATATTTTATCTCTCTTATATTTCTTACCTAAAAAACAACATTCCGACTGCATAGATAAGCATGATAGCTTTGTCTTCAATACCAGTCCATTGTGCCCAGTTATCGTTGAACTGCCAGACATACTTTGAATCCGAGACACTGTAGAATTCATGAGTTTATTATGAGCACCACTTACCTATTCCACATGATCTTGAGTATTTTCATATTTCATTAGATAGCTATTTTAGCAGAATTAAGCTGATTGATGAGGAATGAAAATCGTTAATTTCAATGTAGTAAATGAAATTTACCCTGTTCCACTGTACATTCCACCACTACTGATCAGTCCATATGAGTAAGTCTCATAACCAGTTAGGTCTGTATCAGTCTGAAAATTTATTTCTTTAATCTATAATGACAGGAATGTGTCTTTACTAATTCTCAAACCAGGGTTTCTGTCCTGGCTAGAGTGGCAATTAGATTTAAAGGGGCCAAGTTTACTTCCTGATCATCGAAAAAAATACTTACATCAGTTACTTTTCTTTCCAGCCAGGAAGGAGCAATGAATGACAAAGTTCCCATTAAGAATGCCAGAAAAGTAAAGATACCAATTGTGAACCTCAGACATGGAAAATATCTGCAACACCCACCACAGCCCATGTTTGATTGTGGCTCAAATTGTAATTAAGGTGAAATAAGGTGTATATTGCAATATTGAGATCACAAATGAAAGCAAAATGATAACATAATCAGGACATTGCTATTGTGACGTATGTGATTATACAGATAAGATTCAGATTCACTCTTTCTAGTATTATATCTACAATAGGTACAAATACTATTTAACAAAATTGAAGGATATTGATAGATTAAATCAAAATTTGCACCAAGGAGACCAAAACAAAGAAATGAAATTCCAATGATGGAATCTTTAGCAGTCCATGTTTGGCAGCATACCTTTCATTCAAATAGCTTATTCATTGGCAAGGCAATAAATTACAGAGAGGAAAACAAAATACATCAATTCAATATATCATAATGTTGAAAACAAAAGCCACATAAATTCAAAACACAACATAATCTTAAAATCATAAATCAAAGATGCTTAAAAATAAAAAATAAAAGCCCAACAGTTGTAATATAGATTCCTGATATCATAATGTGAATTTTCTATGTATCATTCAATTTTCTTATAACAATGTAATAATAAAAACAATTAAACAAATTTGATATAAACTTTAAACAAAAATAAATTATGATTCTGATAGTTTGTGATTACATGTATATCTGATTAGTTAAATGTGATCATCCCACTTCAGCTCAAAAGGCTAAATTCTGATATCACACTGAAATGTATTTCAGTAATATTCCTACATCTAGTGGCAACTCAGATAGTATACCTAATGAATATGATTAGGAACACTGAATACCAACATGAGCCATAATTTTAGAAAGTTTTTCTTTTTGTTCATTGCTAAGTGGCTGGATTGGTGATCTGCAAGGACCTCCATACAATCCAACATTATCACAGACAAATTTTAGACCAGCAATTCCAAATTGAGCTGTTACTGCAGTATTTGGTTCAATCAATTTATGTTGTAGCTGAATGCAATCCTCTTGAGCCATGATTGCATCATGAAGTGCAACAACATCTTCACCCATAACATTTGCTAGAGCAGCAACAGTTCCAACAGCCCCTACACTATAAGAAGGTAACATGAAACTTGCTGAACCAGCAATTATCTGAAAATCAAGATGCTTTGTTTTGTGAGAAATTGTTCCAATTCTTACTACATTGCCACCACTTTCCTTAATCCCTATGATATTATCATGCTCTGCTAATGAAACGACAGTTTCAACAGGAATGTCAATTCCAGTATTAGCAGGCACATTATATAAGATTACTGGGATTGGAGATACTTCAGCAATTTGAAGGTAATGCTGAAAATAAGCAGATGCAGTCATTGATCCTTTATAGAAGCAAGGGGAATAAATCAGAGCAGCAGATGCACCAGCCTTGGCAAGTTCTGCTACACTTTCCTTAGTGAGCTTGGTGCTTTCTTCTCCTGCACCAACTATTATAATCTTTCCTGGATCTTCCTCTTTCACTGTCTCAACAATCTTGACTTTCTCATCTAATGATAAGTATTTGAATTCTCCATTACTTCCAAGGACAGTATATCCTTTGAAACCTTTATTCTTCCACACTCCAACATTGTCTCGAAGTTTCTCTAGATAAAGATCTTCCTGGTCATTGAAAGGTGTAACAATTGGAGGGAACACACCAGAAAGATTTAACTGTCTCGCAAGAACTGATATGGATTTTTCAGAAGCTTTGTGCAATCTTCTCAATAACATGGCCACTCAAATCATAAGTACTTGTTATAAAAATAAAATATCACAAACCCTGATAGGTAGATTGAAAGGAAATATAATGAAAAAAAAACTGATTTTTTAAATTCAAATATGATTTATAAAATGTTAAAAATTATACAGAGAGTGTGTGGGTTTGATATCATTTTTGAGAATTATGTTTCACTGCATCAATGATCAATCACTTCAAACATACAGAGGGTGACATGATAAATGATATAAATAGCTGAATGGGATCCAGTTGTTCAATTAACTAACTGAGGAACCCGAAATCCACACCCCAAGTCCCCACCACCTTTTACATTTGCAATTGCAATGGATCAGGGGGAGGGATCAAAGGTTAGGACAGAGGATTCCTCAGTTCCATTACAGGATGAAATGAAAGATGGTGATGTATATGGTAGAGTTGCAAAGACGAAGCTCAGTGTTATCATTCACAAGTCTGATATCAAGTCTGACTCTGCATCACCTGAGTTAGATTCCTCTTCACCTACCTCATCACCCACCTCATCTCCAACCTCTTCACCCACCTCTCTCAAGAAAAAGGCTGTGAGTACAAAAAATAAAAAAGTTTCCAAAAAATCTGCTAAAAAACATGGTTCTAATGTCTCACCAAGATTCAAAAATAATGGATTTTGTGCAAGATGCAAATATGAAAATGCCATAGAGGAATCAATAACATGTGATATCTGTGATAATATGTTTCATGCATGCTGTCGAGATAACAAAGGCACTCTGATGAGTAATGCAATTTGCACCAAAACTTTTCTTGATTCTTTTAGACCTATTTCAGCAAAATATGGAGTCAATGGAGAAAGGTGGGGTAGTTTTGGCTTTGTTTGTGGTGACTGCAAAGACAGTTTGAAGAGCCTGAAAAGGAAGAAAGTCCAAGTTCTTAATAAGCAAGTTCAATGTGAGCCTAATGAAAAGGCTTGTTCAAGTAAAAAACAAAAGATGACACTATGTCGTTAGACAGTATGAAGTCAATTGTACTTAGCATGAAGGATGAAATTCTTAGTCAAGTCACCTCACTTATTGAAAATAAATTTACCCTGTGTCAGAAAGAAGAGGTTGTCAAAGAATCTAGTTCCAGATCAAACTGCCCTCAAACTCAGTCTGTATCCTATGCTGCTGCAGTAGCTGCCCCTCAAAAGATTCAATCATTGCCCAAAAGCCAAACAAAAATAAGTCCTGATGTTATTGTATTGAATACAGATTCTCAGAATGTTGACTACAACAAGGTTGTTAAGAGCATTGGAGACAAGCTTACTGCAGTGCCAGTTGACTTTTTGCAAGAGAAAGAATCACAGAAGAAGATCATCATAGGTTTTCCATCCTCTGAGATGAAAGAAAAAGGTAAAGATTTACTTGCTGCTTGTCCAGAAGTTTTGTCTAGTGGTTTTGAGGTTAATGATGCTAAGAAGATGCTTCCTAAGATCACAGTCACTAACATTCCAAACAATATTGCTTCAGATGTTATGAAACAATGGGAAGGTATTACTCCAACTGAATTTCGCCAAAATCTCAAAAGCTTTTTCCTGACAAAGATAATGGAGAAAAACTACAATATTGCTGAAATAGTATCTGAGGGTAGTAATAAGGTGTTTGAGATTGTTTATGTCAATGTCGGGAAAGATTATACAACCCTTGGCATAAAAATATCTCCCGAAATCTATGAAATGATTAGAGCATGCAGCTTTTTGCACATAGGAAATAATAGATGTCATGTTATAGATAGATTTGATATAAAACAATGCTTTAGATGCCAGAAGGTAGGCCATATCTCTACTCATTGCAAGGAAGATGTTGTCTGCATGTACTGCAGTGCTTCTCATAGAAGTGGACTATGTAACAACAAAAGGAATAAAGAAGCACATAGATGTAGAAACTGTGCTCAATCAAAAATCCACAGCATAAGGCCTCTTGTGATAGTCACCATTCAGGCTCTGAGAAGTGCCCAGTAATAGCCAAAGAAATCAAGCGTTTACAGCAGTGTACACAGTACTCAAAAAACTAGTAGGAGAATCCTGTCCTAAGATAAATATGGTTTTGTTCAATTCTAGGTCATTGTGTAATAAAACTGTACAAGTTGTAGAATATTTAAATGATCTTGATGCTGACCTATGTTTCATAACTGAAACATGGTTGAGACAAGGGGATACATCAAAAGTCCGAGAGGTCAAAGAACTTGGATATGACATGATTCATAAATCCAGAGCAGGTAGAGGTGGTGGGATTGCATTTTTGTATAAAAAGACAGTGACAGTGAAATGCCAAAAGACTATGCACTACAAGAGTTTTGAAGTTCTGGAAGCATTGTTAGAATCAAATCTATGTAGCCTGATTAGATTATGTTGTATTTACCGACCAGGCACAGGGGTCCATGGCAGTGTTGAAGAATTCTGTTCTGAGTTTGATGATTACTTACACAATATATCACATTTACCAGGTCGTCCTCTGATAGTTGGTGACTTTAACATCCATGTTGAAAAGTATGATGATTCGGATAGTAGAAAATTCCTTAAGTTGCTGTCAAATTTTGACCTCATGCAGCATGTTAATGAAGCAACTCATGTATGTGGAGGAACACTAGATTTGGTAATAACATCTTCTAATGATTGTGACCATATTGAATTGATGAATATCCAAGTGGTCCAAACAGTGACTTCTTCAGACCACTCCATGGTATCTTTCTCTTGTTTATTTCCTCATTGCAATGCAATTAAAAAGTCAGTGCAATCTATTAGAAATATTAAAGATATTAACCTTGATGAATTCAGAAAAGATATTCAGAGTTGTGATCTTAACAAACCTGAAGCATTTAAGGACATGAACCAGACAGTGTCTCTTTATAACTCAAGCCTAGAAAAAATCTTAGATAGTCATGCGCCACTTAAGACAATCAAGATTTCAAATGAGCAAAGTGTCTGGTTTAACACTGCATGCCAGGAAGCAAGGCGATTAAGGAGAAAAGCTGAGCGGAAAAAGAAAAAACTTAATACTCTTGAGTCCGCAATTGAATGGGGTGTTGCAACAAAACATGCTGCACAAGTCATTAGTTCTGCTAGGGATTCATATTACAAAGGTCAACTGGACAAGAGTATGGCTGATAAGAAAAAGTCATTTGCTATTGTAAATCAGTTAATGGATAAGAACATTTCAAAATCATACATTCCATCTCACAAATCTGATGAAATCATAGCAGAAGAGATGAAAGATTTCTTTGAAGCAAAAGTGCACAAAATTTATGATGGTATAGACAAAGCCATTCATACAGAAGATGTATCTTCCTTTGAAACCCCTGATTACAATGGTGTACCCTGGTCTGAGTTCCAGCTGATATCAGAAGAAGAACTTGCTGATGTTGTCAAATCCTTAAACACAAAGTTCTGTGAACAGGACCCTATTCCAAGCAAGTTATTTAATGAATGTATGCAAGAACTCCAAACCAGTGCACTATACATCATTAATGAATCACTAAAATCTGGCATATTCCCAACTGACCTTAAAAATGCTAATGTAAAGCCATCAGTTAAGGAGGCCACTGGCAACCTAAATCAATACAGTAATTATAGACCGATTAGCAACCTGCCATTCCTATCAAAAATTCTTGAAAAAAGTTGTTCATAAACAGCTTTGTAATCACCTTCAAAAACATCACTTACATGCTGAGTACCAAAGTGGTTACAGAGTAGATCATAGCTGTGAAACTGCAACACTGGCAGTTTATAATGACCTTTTATGCATGAGTGATAAGAAGAGCAAGGTTATATTGTTAATGCTAGATCTTAGTGCAGCATTTGATACTATAAATCATGATCAACTGCTAAATAAGCTCTCAAACAAATTTGGCATCTCAGGGAATGTTCTCCATTGGTTTAAATCATATCTTAGTGATAGATCCTTCACAGTTACAGTCCATAGGTCCACTTCTGGAAAATCATATCTTTCTATAGGTGTACCTCAAGGCTCTATCTTAGGACCTATATTGTTCATTTTATTCACAAAGGATATTGAATTCATTGCCAAGAGCCATGGTTTTGAGATTCATCTATATGCTGACGATACTCAGTTGTACATTGAATTCAACCCTATTCTCTCCGATATAGTTGATGTAGAGAATAAGATTGTTGAATGCCTCAAAGATATCAAAAATTGGATGCTTGTTAACCATCTACAGTTGAACACTGACAAAACTAAAGCTCTAGTAATCAAAAAGTGCAACAAGTTTGTACCCCAGGAAGATGATGGTCTTAAAATAAGTTCAGAAGAATTGATTGAACCTGTAAAAATTGCAAAAAGTCTTGGTGTTCATTTTGATAACTATCTATCATTTGAGGAACAGATCAATAATGTTGTAAAAATATGCCTCATCAATCTTCGAAATCTCAGGGCAATTGCATCAAAACTGACTTTCTCACTAAAGAAGCAGTTGGTCTACTGCTTGATTCTTTCACGCTTAGATTATTGTAATGGACTTTATGTTGGACTGCCAAATTATCTTATAAACAAACTGCAAAAAATACAAAATGCTTGTGTACGATTTATTTTGGAAAGAGGATTAAAATGTTTGACCATGTTACTCCCTATTTAAAAGAAGCACATTTTTTTGCCTGTTAAATTTAGAATTGATTATAAGATTGCCCTGATGACTTACAAATGTATCAATAATATTGCACCTTCATATTTATCAAAACTCATTAATGTTAAAGGACAGCTAAATAGGAAACTTAGGAATGAAGATGATTATTTTTTGTTAAATGTCCCTAATGTTCCTAACTATATTCAAACTGACAGAGCATTCAGTTTTTCAGCCCCTCATATTTGGAATGGACTTCCTTATGAATTAAGAACATGTAGCTTTGTGGAAGATTTTAAAAAGAAATTAAAGACATATTATTTTCATATGGCATTTAGTTAGGTAACACTAAACAGGTAATAATATGCCAAGTTATTTAAATGCTGAGGAATTCATGCATTTAAGTGATTTTGTTGCTTTTTTATGAGTCGCTTTAGATGGCTGGGTTATTTCTTTTTGACATTGCGTCGTTAAGTTTAGACCTATTATAGCTTTAGAGCGATTAATAAGTATCTTTTATTTATTTATTATTTAAAATCCAATATATAAGTTTTCGATCATAATTTTACTGTGCACAATAATAATATATAATATAATGATTTTACTATAAAGTAACTCGATTAACTCTATTAAAATAAGCTAATAAACTTCATCATTCGTTTCCACCTTATATCCAAGGTGTCCAAAATAGAATAAAAATTCCACATTCTAATACTTCACTATTATTTCATACCTTCACAAAAGTACCCCCAGTCTAAAGTCAGAATTGTGAAAATAGAAATAAAGATGAACATAATAAGTTAATTGACCCTGCTTGAATTAAAAAGTGGTATAATAATAAATAATTGACTGAAATAAATAATTAAGCCATAGTTAGAATCCAAAATAAGCAAAAACCAGTGAAAAATAACAAAACTGATTTTAACATAAATACCTACAAAAAAAACTACTGTCAATAAACAATTATAAAGACACCTGCTAACTATGCAATAGTACTTGGTCTGACATAGGTGTTAATACCTTTTCTCTTTGCAATATGTCCAAATCCACGTTACGTAACGCACACTTTTTACTCGATTTTGAGGATTCAAAGGTCAAGGCAGCCAAATTGAAGTCATCACAGCACTATTCCTTGCTTTAGAGACAAACTTCAAACATTCGTTGAGCCTATTTGATGTTTTGAATGAGAATTGGTTGCAAGAAAATTTTGTACAAGCCATCAAAAAAATGTTACGTGAACGCACAGGGACTGGATCTAATAAAATCAATTGACAGAATTTGATCACAAAAGTCAGTTCCATGTGAGCGAATGGGGAGTTCACACTAGTTTCTAATGATAGAAGAATATATAAACTTTAAGTTTAACAATGCTTTTATTGGTTGATGCACTCCATTTTCTTTTACCAGGCTCACATAATTTGTTACGTAATGCACAAATTGCCTCAGGTTACGTAATGCACAAATTTTCCTCACTGTGAATAGACCTATTTTATACTGTTCTATTGGCATAGTAAGGCCTCAATTAGATGCAGGAGCAATCAAGGTCCTCAATCTAAAAAAATGTTGGTGGTTCTATCAATTTCAGTCCCATATTAGGCCATCAAAGTGTAGCAAAAAAATTGGATCAATTTTCTATGATTTTACTGTCATACTTAGAATATTTCATTTCTGACAGGGTTAAGATAACTCTTGGTATCACCCAGCAACTTTCCAAGATGAATAACGGCCGATTCCTATCGTGAGAGGGCCAAATTCAACGATTTTCGAGTTTGCTAGTAGAAAAAGATGTTTTTTCATGTGTCACAAAAAGTGGCAAATTTTTGAGAAAATCACTTTTGAGGCCATTAAAGCACAATTCCTCAAGGGCTTAGGTAAATTAGTATTTTAGAGATATGAAAGAACATTGTTGTAGTTATGGGGATGAAGCCAAAAAACCAAAAAAACCTAGCCCAAGAATCGGAAAAGTAGGGTGTTTGGTTTTTGGTATTTTTGGTTTTTGGTTTTTTGGTATTTTTGGTATTTTTGGTTTTTTTGGGTTAGGTTTTTCAAAATTTTGACTTTTTCATGCCAATATGGATTGTTGATGCTATTAATGTGTTGCTATTGATATTACTAGTTTCAAACAATATTCGTTAGTTTTATCGATGTTTTGGGTGATTTGTGGTGTTTTATATGACATAATCAGTACATTACGGCATTGTTTTGGTGAACTATCAGCAAAGCACTGCTCAAGAGTTGCCGAGGGTCAGCCAGCATGATCAGCAGGGTTAAAAGTGGTCAGACTTGAATCACCAGGCCACTCACCAGGCCACTCAGTGCTGAAATAAGGACATAGGGCCCTGCAAACTGCAAGTGCTAGAGTGAACCAGGGGTTTCTTAGGGCTCACTGGTTTGCTCAGGAAAAAGTTCAGACTAGTGTCACCTGAGATAAACAAGGTGTTTTGCACTGGAAAAGTCACCATTTCAAAGGATAGCCAAGGAGCCAGTCACTTATGATTGTCCAATATCAAGGTAATGGTCAGAAGGAGCCAGGAGTTAGACAAGGTTAAGCAACGGGTCGCCATGCTACTATGGGATCAAAAGGCTTTTGAGGGAAGAAGTTGAGTGAGGACAATCAAGACATCAGATAATCACTCATTCAGTTGTTATTAAGGGACAGCCAAGGGTCAGCAGGAAGTCGCCAATGGTCCTAAAGGGCTAAAAAATGGGTGGACTTAACTCCGCCGGGTCCGCAGCGGGTCCGCGGCGGAGTTAAGTCCACCCATTTTTTTAAGCCTCCTAAAGGGACCACTATTGCAGTCAGAAGAGGCAAGAAGGTCACTAAGGTTTCTAACTTCTTGCTAGGGGTAAGTGGAATGTCAAATAGGTATCAGGAAAAGGTCAGTCAAATTTCCTCTGGGGTTGGTAAGGGTTTTCCAAGTGCAGTTTCGCCCTTGATTCACCAACCCTCCAAAGCAAAAAGAAATATTTCTTGTGTGCTGGCGGTATATAATAAACAACTTATGTCCATGCTGAACCTACATGTCTTGCCTGGCTGAATGTGGTGGATGACCTAGCTGCATGGCTCATTAAACAAGGAACTGAAAACCGTAGGGCTCCATACAGGGCTAGGGCTGCACCTTCTGGTAATAATGTTGCGATGTATATGCCTCTAGTTGTAATATGCTCAAAATTAAGGGCCAGAAAAGGTTCTGTAAAGTATCCCCAGGGGTTAGGGTCACTCAGTCAGGTAGTGTAAGGATATGATTGGCCTTGGTTCAGCAGGGAGGAATGTTAGGTCCAAAAAAAGGTCTTCCAGGACTCAATAAAGCAGGAGCAATAAAGCTAAGGATCAGCCTAAGTAAGTACGTAAATTACAATTGACAAGAAGCTCAGATAAGCTCATAACTCTATAATAAGGACCATGTTCAAACAGCTTTTGATAAACATTTAGGTCCTAGAACAGTAGTATGACCCCTTAGGCTAAGCTCAATTGGACCTGACCTGGAAAAGTACCCACCAGACTCCAGTGTAAATTAAAGGGAACAATTTCAGAACGATTAGATGAGTGAAAATATTCAATTAAATTCAGTAACTTACACAATTATAGGGTCGTTTAGGCTACATACCAAGCTCCTATGGATCTACAGTCACATGGTAGACATCATAAAACAATCGAATTTCGATCTAAAAATCGTTTTGGAAAGGTGCTAGAAATTAATAAAATAACCCAAAAAAAACCAAAAAAAACCTAAAAAAACCAAAAAAAACCTAGCCCAAGAATCGGAAAAGTAGGGTGGGGCTTGGTTTTTTTTGGGCTTCATCCCCCCCAGTTATTGGTATTTAATTTATTAGAATTTAAGGTTGTTTCGACTATCAAAATTAGTTTGAAATTGGTTGAAATTAGTTTGAAATTAGTTTGAAATTAGTTTGAAATTAGGTTGAATTATTTAGAGTTAGTTTGAAATTAGTTTGGAGTTAGTTTAAGATTAGTAGAAATTAGTTTAGAATTAGTTTGTACTAACTAGTTTTCTCTCTTGATGCATTATAGTATTTTGAAGTAGAAAATGAAATATTACTCTACTTGTAGTCTTATTGTATGTTGCTGTATATACGCCTCTTGTTGTAATATACACCTAGATTAGTTCAGAACTTCAATGTTTCTTGGCCATTTGTGTATTGAATGATAATTTAGGATAATTTTTCTGATTCTTAGATTTTAATATTTAGTTAAGCATATTTCCCCTTGCTCCCTTTAGTAAATTCATTTATGGTTAGGAAAATAATTATCCACTATTTTTAGGTCAGTTATGTCACACTCAAATGTTGTAACTACACCCATTGAGGACATCCCAGCCCTTTTACAGATAACTGCCTTAGCTACCCGGGCGCTGAGTGATCTACAGAGGCAGCTGGACAAAGTTGGAGAGGAAGGAGAGGGCAATTCATGAATTGAAAGAGAGGATCCGGGACCTCAAAAGGCGGTTGCGCCAGGAGGAGGCTGAAGAGGGAGGAGGAGGGAGGGAGGAGAGGGTAGGGACCCCAGGCCTATGGGCTGGTACCCAGGGAGGCCTTTTAGTGCCTACATGGGCGAATGACTGTATTTTTTTATATTTATTGTTATTATTGGTATTTATTGTATTTTATTTTTTTGGTTGATATATTTTAAGTTTGCAGTGTGATGGAAAATTTTTCAGATATTAAGTTTGATTTCGTATTTCATAATGTTATAATGTTTAAATGTTTTTTATGGTTTTTAAATATTATATTTATAATCAATCGTTTTAAGACTCCAACAGGGTAAAGGGATTATGGTTATTCCATAACAAATTCTTACTCAGGGTAAGGGATTATGGTCATTCCATAAACAAATGCTTACTCAGGGAGGGGAGTGAAAATTTTAATTTAATTGATAAAATTTTCAAAAGAAAAAATACCTAGGGGGAGATGTTGTAGGGCATGACACGGTAATTCCTAACAATTCATTTAGTACGTGTCATGATATTCTTAGAAATAAATGTGATAGATAATACGTCATTATATCTGATATTGGGAATATTCTGAAATAGCACAATTGCATATTAAATCAATAGCATTATTAGGATGATTTGTTATCAGGGTTAGATAAGATATCTAGGATAAGATTACAATTTCATTGAATATGAATGAGTAACTATTTAAGCGGCGGGTTTGGAATTGGTGGCGTCCTTTTTATTCTTTTACATCGTGGCTCGTGAGGTGACTATTCTACGGAGTCGGTCTAGGTAATTATTGAGTGAATACTCAATTTGTCTTCAAGCCTACTCTCGTAACCGTAGTAGAGGGAATTCGAAGGGTACATTCCAGATAATTATTGAGTAGAACATCCACTCAATTTGTTCTCACGTCTGGTGAAATTCTCTCGGATATCAAAGCCACGAACCATCATTATTTAATTATTCTCGCCGCGTCAATTACACAATTATCAGTTGAATTAGTGTACGTGTGAGTTTCTACATTACATTCCCTAAAACGTTAAATCTCGTCTCATTCTTCTTCTCCAATCTTAAACTTGATGCATACTCCTTGGCCGCTCAGCTCAGGCCAAGTCTTAAAGTTAACGCACGTCAAATAATCACTTTTCTACACCCATATATGGGCATACGTTTTTCAGCCATAACTCGGCCATTTTTTGAGATATCGACTTCAAATTTTTTATGGTAACTCAGGGGACCATTATCTATCGATTGCACACCTCAGATCTTGTCCAAGTCGCTTTTTTGAAAAAAATATGCCCATTTTAGGCCCATATTTGGGCATGGCGCCTGGCGGCGCCAGTGGGTCTGGGGGTACCAAACCCGGCCAAAAAGTTGGCCCACGTAGTCTACCTTTTGGGTCAACCATTATCTCAGAAACGTGTTTTCCAAAAAATTTGGGTTGAACCCCCCTTAAAACTGCTGCAACGTCACTTATAAAATATACAGCATTCTCGAAACTATAATGCTTCGAAAAAGTGCCGTTGCGGCAGTTTTAACCGTCGCGTTCTTTCTCATATCATGGGTTTTACAGTAAAGAACACCAGCTTAAAACTGCCGCGGACCATCACAACCAAATCATTTTTGGTTTTGGGAAAAATATCACCCTTTTTCTGTGCCCAGATATTGAAATTTGGTGTCAAATTGCGCGTAAAAATTTGCGTTACCTAGTATTACTGATGACGTCACAATTACGTCATAAAATTAGATAAGCTATCTGAGACCCATTCATTAACACAATTGGGACTATGACCGACAACATATCCAAAGATGAAGTTCTGGGGTTGTCCCGTTCTCTCTCCACTAGCTTCACAAGTTTTGCCATTTTTTGGGATTTTTTTCGTGTCAAAGTGTTTCAAACAAGTGCATATATCTCAAGGATGCTGGGGAGCTTAGAACTTTTCAACCACAGATTTAAAAAGTACATTGAATTTCCTTTCCACGCTAGGAGGAGCATTTTTTCCTATCTTGAAAGCTTCATACCGAAAAATTGCGTTGAAAAACGTCTATTTTTGGGAAAATCGACATTTGAAATTCTTAGTTTTGTGACGTCATTATGACGTCATTATCGTGGCGTAAAATAGTTTTTAAGGGCATTTTTCGCAAGTTCTATCCTCCTACTTTCCAACGCTGGGTCGATGAGCTCTGTATCTTTTACTGTTCCCGAGATATGGCCGTTTGAATAGGGTATACTTCTTGCACTAAAAGCGTCATCTCTCGTATCAGCGTGTAAGTAACCTTTTAACAAGAACACACCCTCAATTTTGGCGATTTCAAGTAGTTATAACTCAGCCATTTCTGAACGAATTGATCTCAAATTTTTAAACTCCAGCCTTTGTGAAGGCGCGGAAACTCACACATATTGAATTAACTAACTGAGAATGTTGTGTTGCACTATATGGAGTTCCTGAAGAAGAGATTTTTATAATCTTGAAACTGTCAGTAGAATAGTGGAGTATAGTGTGTGGGTTAGATTACTTTATTGAAAGTTGTTTGTTTCACTGCATCAATGATCAATCACATCAAACATTTTTTAATTTCATTAACTTATTACCATGAATTATGTTTTTAATCTTGTTATGACTAACCGTTTCTATTTAATACTTTGCTATTATTGTTCATAATCTGTTGTTAAGTTATTTTTATCAAATTATTTGCAATGTAAGCCGCATGAATGCAAGGCATTAGTAATTTATTGTGGGTACCTCGACATAAAAGTTGTAATATAGTGATATAATATGGTGAGAAATTAGTTTGAATATTTGAGTTGATGTTATGTCAAAAATATTATCTTATCTTATCTCTCTGTCCTCAGTAGGTTTCCATAGTTACCTTAAGTCCAAAATGTATTATTACCTCAGTTTTGTCGTTCTTATACTCAGTTGCTGACTGTTGTTACTATGTGATTCTCATCATTCTCATTCTCTACTTTTGATAACTTACTTTATATCCCTATTTTAACATAGTTTTACTTCAGAACTCAGTCTCAAAGCTATGGGCATTCCTCAACTATCCTCACTACTTCCATCAGATCATTTGTGGGCATATCATCCTCCCTTGATGACTCAAGACTAAGAACTTAGAAACTTCCAGCTCTAAGACTCCCTAGTGTATCCATGAACTATATAAGAAAGATATAGTGTTTTCTATCAAAACCCAAGTTTAATAGTTTATTTATCCAAAACATCATGTTCTCTTGGATTAAGATATAATATAATAATATAATATAACAATCTTTAATATAAAGTAAAGTGAGTGTATGGGATTCGTGTCGGCGTGTGTGTGGGACTCTGTGTCATTATCATAGGATAGAATGGTAAAACCGTGTGTATGGGCACTGTGTCGATGTGTGTATGGGATTCGTGTCGGCGTGTGTGTGGGACTCTGTGTCGGCATCATAGATTAGAATGGAAAAACCGTGTTTATGGGCACTGTGTCGATGTGTGTATGGGTTTGTGTCGGCATGCACGTGCAGAATGCGGAAAGTGCTTGCGTTGCTATGGTAACATGTGAAGTGTGTGAATTTCATTTCTTGCTTTGTTGGTTTTGTTACACTACTCTACTGGAGTGCATAACTTTGGTTCTGGCTTGAATTTTTCGATGCAGTGCCAATTGCATTGTTTGAAAATTGCGAACGAGGGCAGTGCCGAGAGAGCTGTATATTAATTAGCAGGCCCAACGGGCCAGCTAGTTTTACTATAAAAATAACACAATTCATTCTATAAAAATTAGCTAATAAACTTCATCCTTCGTTTCCACACCTTATATCCAAGGTGTCCAAGATAGAATAAAATTTCACATTCTAATGCTTCATTAATATTACATACCTTCACAAGGTACCCCCAATCTAAAGTCAGAATTATGAAAATATAAATAAATAAATAAATAAATAAATAAAAGATACTTATTAATCGCTCTAAAGCTATAATAGGTCTAAACTTAACGACGCAATGTCAAAAAGAAATAACCCAGCCATCTAAAGCGACTCATAAAAATGCAACAAAATCACTTATGCATGAATTCCTCAGCATTTAAATAACTTGGCATATAATTACTTGTTTAGTGTTGCCTAACTAAATGCCACATGAAAATAATATGTCTTTAATTTCTTTTTAAAATCTTCCACAAAGCTACATGTTCTTAATTCATAAGGAAGTCCATTCCAAATATAAGGGGCTGAAAAACTGAATGCTCTGTCAGTTTGAATATAGTTAGGAACATTAGGGACATTTAACAAAAAATAATCATCTTCATTCCTAAGTGTCCTATTTAGCTGTCCTTTAACATTAATGAGTTTTGATAAATATGAAGGAGCAATATTATTGATACATTTGTAAGTCATCAGGGCAATCTTATAATCAATTCTAAATTTAACAGGCAAAAAATGTGCTTCTTTTAAATAGGGAGTAACATGGTCAAACATTTTAATCCTCTTTCCAAAAATAAATCGTACACAAGCATTTTGTATTTTTTGCAGTTTGTTTATAAGATAATTTGGCAGTCCAACATAAAGTCCATTACAATAATCTAGGCGTGAAAGAATCAAGCAGTAGACCAACTGCTTCTTTAGTGAGAAAGTCAGTTTTGATGCAATTGCCCTGAGATTTCGAAGATTGATGAGGCATATTTTTACAACATTATTGATCTGTTCCTCAAATGATAGATAGTTATCAAAATGAACACCAAGACTTTTGGCAATTTTTACAGGTTCAATCAATTCTTCTGAACTTATTTTAAGACCATCATCTTCCTGGGGTACAAACTTGTTGCACTTTTTGATTACTAGAGCTTTAGTTTTGTCAGTGTTCAACTGTAGATGGTTAACAAGCATCCAATTTTTGATATCTTTGAGGCATTCAACTATCTTATTCTCTACATCAACTATATCGGAGAGAATAGGGTTGAATTCAATGTACAACTGAGTATCATCAGCATATAGATGAATCTCAAAACCATGGCTCTTGGCAATGAATTCAATATCCTTTGTGAATAAAATGAACAATATAGGTCCTAAGATAGAGCCTTGAGGTACACCTATAGAAAGATATGATTTTCCAGAAGTGGACCTATGGACTGTAACTGTGAAGGATCTATCACTAAGATATGATTTAAACCAATGGAGAACATTCCCTGAGATGCCAAATTTGTTTGAGAGCTTATTTAGCAGTTGATCATGATTTATAGTATCAAATGCTGCACTAAGATCCAGCATTAACAATATAACCTTGCTCTTCTTATCACTCATGCATAAAGGTCATTATAAACTGCCAGTGTTGCAGTTTCACAGCTATGATCTACTCTGTAACCACTTTGGTACTCAGCATGTAAGTGATGTTTTTGAAGGTGATTACAAAGCTGTTTATGTACAACTTTTTCAAGAATTTTTGATAGGAATGGCAGGTTGCTAATCGGTCTATAATTACTGTATTGATTTAGGTTGCCAGTGGCCTCCTTAACTGATGGCTTTACATTAGCATTTTTAAGGTCAGTTGGGAATATGCCAGATTTTAGTGATTCATTAATGATGTATAGTGCACTGCTTTGGAGTTCTTGCATACATTCATTAAATAACTTGCTTGGAATAGGGTCCTGTTCACAGAACTTTGTGTTTAAGGATTTGACAACATCAGCAAGTTCTTCTTCTGATATCAGCTGGAACTCAGACCAGGGTACACCATTGTAATCAGGGGTTTCAAAGGAAGATACATCTTCTGTATGAATGGCTTTGTCTATACCATCATAAATTTTGTGCACTTTTGCTTCAAAGAAATCTTTCATCTCTTCTGCTATGATTTCATCAGATTTGTGAGATGGAATGTATGATTTTGAAATGTTCCTATCCATTAACTGATTTACAATAGCAAATGTCTTTTTCTTATCAGCCATACTCTTGTCCAGTTGTCCTTTGTAATATGAATCCCTAGCAGAACTAATGACTTGTGCAGCATGTTTTGTTGCAACACCCCATTCAATTGCGGACTCAAGAGTATTAAGTTTTTTCTTTTTCCGCTCAGCTTTTCTCCTTAATCGCCTTGCTTCCTGGCATGCAGTGTTAAACCAGACACTTTGCTCATTTGAAATCTTGATTGTCTTAAGTGGAGCATGACTATCTAAGATTTTTTCTAGGCTTGAGTTATAAAGAGACACTGTCTGGTTCATGTCCTTAAATGCTTCAGGTTTGTTAAGATCACAACTCTGAATATCTTTTCTGAATTCATCGAGGTTAATATCTTTAATATTTCTAATAGATTGCACTGACCTTTTAATTGCATTGCAATGAGGAAATAAACAAGAGAAAGATACCATGGAGTGGTCTGAAGAAGTCACTGTTTGGACCACTTGGATATCACTCAATTCAATATGGTCACAATCATTAGAAGATGTTATTACCAAATCAAGTGTTCCTCCACATACATGAGTTGCTTCATTAACATGCTGCATGAGGTCAAAATTTGACAGCAACTTAAGGAATTTTCGACTATCTGAATCATCATACTTTTCAACATGGATGTTAAAGTCACCAACTATCAGAGGACGACCTGGTAAATGTGATATATTGTGTAAGTAATCATCAAACTCAGAACAGAATTCTTCAACACTGCCATGGACCCCTGTGCCTGGACGGTAAATACAACATAATCTAATCAGGCTACATAGATTTGATTCTAACAATGCTTCCAGAACTTCAAAACTCTTGTAGTGCATAGTCTTTTGGCATTTCACTGTCACTGTCTTTTTATACAAAACTGCAATCCCACCACCTCTACCTGCTCTGGATTTATGAATCATGTCATATCCAAGTTCTTTGACCTCTCGAACTTTTGATGTATCCCCTTGTCTCAACCATGTTTCAGTTATAAAACATAGGTCAGCATCAAGATCATTTAAATACTCTACAACTTGTACAGTTTTATTACACAATGACCTAGAATTGAACAAAACCATATTTATCTTAGGACAGGATTCTCCTACTAGTTTTTTGAGTACTGTGTACACTGCTGTAAACGCTTGATTTCTTTGGCTATTACTGGGCACTTCTCAGAGCCTGAATGGTGACTATCACAAGAGGCCTTATGCTGTGGATTTTTTGATTGAGCACAGTTTCTACATCTATGTGCTTCTTTATTCCTTTTGTTGTTACATAGTCCACTTCTATGAGAAGCACTGCAGTACATGCAGACAACATCTTCCTTGCAATGAGTAGAGATATGGCCTACCTTCTGGCATCTAAAGCATTGTTTTATATCAAATCTATCTATAACATGACATCTATTATTTCCTATGTGCAAAAAGCTGCATGCTCTAATCATTTCATAGATTTCGGGAGATATTTTTATGCCAAGGGTTGTATAATCTTTCCCGACATTGACATAAACAATCTCAAACACCTTATTACTACCCTCAGATACTATTTCAGCAATATTGTAGTTTTTCTCCATTATCTTTGTCAGGAAAAAGCTTTTGAGATTTTGGCGAAATTCAGTTGGAGTAATACCTTCCCATTGTTTCATAACATCTGAAGCAATGTTGTTTGGAATGTTAGTGACTGTGATCTTAGGAAGCATCTTCTTAGCATCATTAACCTCAAAACCACTAGACAAAACTTCTGGACAAGCAGCAAGTAAATCTTTACCTTTTTCTTTCATCTCAGAGGATGGAAAACCTATGATGATCTTCTTCTGTGATTCTTTCTCTTGCAAAAAGTCAACTGGCACTGCAGTAAGCTTGTCTCCAATGCTCTTAACAACCTTGTTGTAGTCAACATTCTGAGAATCTGTATTCAATACAATAACATCAGGACTTACTTTTGTTTGGCTTTTGGGCAATGATTGAATCTTTTGAGGGGCAGCTACTGCAGCAGCATAGGATACAGATTGAGTTTGAGGGCAGTTTGATCTGGAACTAGATTCTTTGACAACCTCTTCTTTCTGACACAGGGTAAATTTATTTTCAATAAGTGAGGTGACTTGACTAAGAATTTCATCCTTCATGCTAAGTACAATTGACTTCATACTGTCTAAGGACATAGTGTCATCTTTTTGTTTTTCACTTGAACAAGCCTTTTCATTAGGCTCACATTGAACTTGCTTATTAAGAACTTGGACTTTCTTCCTTTTCAGGCTCTTCAAACTGTCCTTGCAGTCACCACAAACAAAGCCAAAACTACCCCACCTTTCTCCATTGACTCCATATTTTGCTGAAACAGGTCTAAAAGAATCAAGAAAAGTTTTGGTGCAAATTGCATTACTCATCACAGAAGTGCTGGAACCTAATCCATCTAAAATTAATTATAATAAATTAAACTAACCTAAAACTCTTAAACTAAAAAAATTCAAAAGTGTGGTGACCTAAGCTGTCAGCTGTTTAATTTCATAATCTGAAGCACTAAAAAGAAAAGTTTTCAGCAGAGATTTAAAAGTGTCTGTGTCACTAGCTGATACAATATTTCTTGGTAGTCTATTCATTAGTTTAGGGCCAATAACACTAAAACTTTTACTTCCATACAATGAATGATAGTTTGGCACAATGAGTTGAAGTGAATGGCCATGGTGCTGACATACACAAATAGTTCTTGCAGGTACTGTGGTGAGTGTCCAATGATAGACTTATAGGAAAGCAGACCAAGTTTGAATATAACTCTCTTTCTCATGTTAAGCCAGTGCAATTCATTCAAATCCTCATTCATGTGGTCATGCTTGTATTTACCCATAACAGTCTTAGCACAAGCATTCTGAATTAGCTGGAGTTGTGTCAACAGCTTTTCCGATATTCCAAAGTATAAGCCATTGCAATAATCAAGGCATGATACGACAAGGGAGTTAACAATCACTTTCAACTGATCTTTATTCAACAAGAATCGTATCTTATTAATGTTCCTTATTGTTCTAAAACACCTCTTCTTCAGCTCTGTGACTTGATTGGTAAGTTTCAATCTAGAATCAAAGGTTATACCAAGGTTTCTGAAGTTTGACACAAAACGTATGGTCATGCCAGATGGAAGATTAAGACCCTTGATACCAACTTCTTTCAGAGTCCTATTATTTCCCAGGATAGCAATCTGGGTCTTGGATCCATTCAGCTGCAGATAGTAGTGATTCATCCAATACTGCACTTTCTCAAAGCAACGCTGAATTTCATACACAAGGACAATACTTTGAGAGGAAGCCTTGAATGACATCATTATCTGATGATCATCAGCATAACCCTCTATGGAGAATCCAAGTTTCTCAACAAACTGATATATTGATCTTATGTATATGTTGAACAATACTGGCCCTAGCACTGACCCCTGTGGAACACCAAACTTAATGATGATCTCATCAGAAGTAGCATCATCAACTCTGACCCTTTGAGTTCTTCCAGTGAGGAAGCTTTGAAACCATTTGAGGACAGTACCTCTCAATCCAATTTCATTCTTCAGTATGTTTAACAGTAGCTTATGATCTACAGTGTCAAATGCAGCTGACAAATCAAGCATCATCATAACAGTGCAGCTTTTCTCATCACTGGCCACTAGCAGATCATTCCAAATTCTTATGAGCAAGGTTTCAGTGCTGTGATGTTTTTTGTAGGCAGACTGCTGTGGACAATTCAGACCATTGGAACTCAGGTGATCATTCAACCTCCGAAGAACTACTCTTTCGATTAGTTTGCCCAAAAAAGTTAGATTTGAAACAGGTCTGAAGTTCTTGAAGTTGTTAGGGTCTGAAGACTCATCTTTCAAGAGAGGTATGATATCTGCTCTTTTGACTCCATCCATACTCCCTGTTAGCAGAGATATATTCACTAAGTGAACAAGGACAGGCAGTATGAGTTCAATGTTCTCCTTAAAAAGTGAGTAAGGCAGTAGGTCATCAGGTGCACATTTAATCCCATTCTCATTGACAATTTCTTTGATTTCCTCAAGATTTGTTGGCTTAAACTCATGAATTAACTTCATTTGAGGAATTTCATCAGTGTTCATAGAGTTTCTAGATGGGCTCATCCCAGATCTTATCTTGTCAATCTTATTTTGGAAGTATGTGTTGAAGTTTTGGGCCAACTCAAAAAGATCAGAGGTAGTGCTAGGTAATGGTTTAGCCTGGTTTCTGTCAAGTTCTTTGTTAACTAATTTGTAGAGGGTTTTAGGATTGCCCCCCGCTTTCTTGATCATATTGGAGAAGTATGTTTTCTTCTTTTCTTTGGCCATATCAGTGCAATCTTGACAGAGATCTTTGTAGGCAATCAAATTAGACAGGGATTTGGTCTTTTTTCTTTCAGCTTTGCGCCTCAGTTTCCGAAGTTCTCTGTATTCAGCATCAAACCAAGGTGCCTGCCTTACTATTGAAACAGTTTTGTTGATAACTGGAGCATGAAGGTCAAGCAATTCCTTAGTTCCACAAAAAAGTTGGCTGACTAATTCACCAAACTTCCCATGAGAGTCATTAAGACATGTGTCAAGAATGGAACTCAATGAATTATGAAACTGATCTTTATCCATGTCTTTTATTTTCCTGTAGGTAATGGTTTTCATGTACTTGTTCTCATGTGCAACACTCAAAGAACAGAAAACTGGAAAGTGATCAGAAAGTAGTCCATTTTTGCTATCAACATGAACATCTGTGCATTTGAGCTGATCATACATAGAAAAGACAAAAATCTGATCCAAAGAACGGCCTGAGATATGGGTTGCCTCAAAAACATGCCTCTTCATTCCACATGATTCAAGAGTTTGCAATGCTTGCTGATGAAGCTTGTTGTCTAGGTTGTCAAGGTGTAGGTTTAAATCACCAGCTAGCACAAGACAATCACATTTCATCAACAGTTCTGAAATAAGACAATCCAATTCACTGTTGAAACAAGTACTCATATTACCAGGTCTGTAAACGACAAGAAACATGATTTTGGTCCCAGTCACTGATTTGAGTGTTGCTACAATATACTCAAAAGTGCTGGCACGTACAGGACAAGGGATTGGAACCAAAGAAATTGAAGCTTTGTAAATGAGAGCAATTCCTCCTCCAACCTGATTTTTCCTATAGTCGTGTAAAATTGAGTAACCATGACTTTTTATTGTTGCAGTAGTGGGTGATTTATTGTCTTTGAGCCAGGTTTCACAAATGGCAGCAATATCAATACCCTTATCATTGATTTTCATCATGACATTATCAACTTTTCCAACAATTGATCTCGGGTTGAATAGCATGAAATTGAGCCCATTCACAATACCATCCTGTTGTTGTCTGACTATTTTCGGAGATAAAAAGGGATTGTTTTCTTCAGCTTTGCTTGATGTTCAATTAGATGAGGACATTTGGGATCATTTGCTGGATGCCTATGATCTGTGTTGCCTGAGTGAACACAGTTCACACAGGAGGCAGAAAGTGGGTCAGCCTTAACATTGCAATTCCTAGTCTCGTGTGTACCGGCACAGTGACCACATGTTGCTGCACTTTCGCAACCTCTGCTATGATGTCCATATTTCTGGCAGTTATAACATCTTAGGATATAAAAACTATCATAAACCTTACAAACAGGTTGTGACCCAACATACACTCTATCTGACTGTTTAGATAGAACAGATCTTATCACATTACTGACCCTGATGATAGCCTTGTAATGTGATGGCTTGGACTTAAGAGGTACAACTGCCACAACATCAAATTTCTTATCTTCATCTGAAACATCTGACTCAAACAATGATTTGATTCCTGAGTTTTGCTTCCTTATCATGTCTGTGAGTTCTTTCTTCTCATATGATCTAGTTAGACCTACCACTGTGATGGTAGGAGTTTTAGCGGACACTTGTTCAACAGTATGCTGAGGCAGCTGGTCAGCAAGTTTATTCTTCAGTGTAGTAGCATCAGCCCTTGACTGCAGAATAACAGCAGTATCACCAGTCTTTTTCAGCTCAAATGTGTTCAGCACCCCTACACCATCATCAACACATGCCTTTTCTAATTGGGACTGATCAACTGATTTTCCATTTCCATCCTTTTTGATGACCATCATTTGTCTCAGATGATCAACCCTTTGCTTATTATTCCATGGATTTGGGGCTTTATCTGATGGAGTTATCTGAATCTGAGGTTCAGGATTTGCAATCCCAGTCAGCAGTGATTTAATTTCAGCCACCTCATCTTTGAAATCTGACTGCATAGCATCCATTTTCCTTTCCAAAATATCAACTCGTTCATTCTGAGTCACAGTCACAATTTTCTCTTTTTCTGTCATGCAATGATTACACAAAAAGAAAAAACAGCCAAACTTCTTCTCAAATCCCCTAGTTTTATTAACAGCAGGCAAAATATGGTTGGTGAAAGATGAAGTTGCTGCCACACAACTTGCATCATCATCACAACCAATTGCATGAAAGTAATTCTTGCAGCCATAGCACTGAATGGCATGAGTTGATACATCAATCAGAGACTTACATGTGAAACAATTTCCATCCAAAATGATATTGGGAGCAGTGATCTTTGGAGAAACATCTGATGGGGGTTTAGCTGAGGTTGATGCAGATGCTGATGCTGATGGTGAGTCAAGCTTTGACAGCACTACTTCCATCGGTTTTGAAACCAGGACATTGTCGACATTGACCTGAAACAAAACTGAGGACTCATCAACCACCTCCTTTGGTCCCTTGTCCTGACTCATTGCACCCTTTATGTCTCAAAAGGAAACGCAGCAAATTGCCAGGGAAAGGTGGTCTCAGGATGTGGATTTCAGGTAGCTCAGTTAGTTAATTTAATATGTGTTGTGTTGTAAGTTTATTAATTAATATGTGTTGTGTTGTAAGTTATCTCGACAGCATGCATGAAACATATTATCACAGATATCACATGTTATTGATTCCTCTATGGCATTTTCATATTTGCATCTTGCACAAAATCCATTATTTTGAATCTTGGTGAGACATTAGAACCATGTTTTTAGCAGATTTTTTTGGAAACTTTTTATTTTTGTACTCACAGCCTTTTTCTTGAGAGAGGTGGGTGAAGAGGTTGGAGATGAGGTGGGTGATGAGGTAGGTGAAGCGGAATCTAACTCAGGTGATGCAGAGTCAGACTTGATATCAGACTTGTGAATGATAACACTGAGCTTCGTCTTTGCAACGCTACCATATACATCACCATCTTTCATTTCATCCTGTAATGGAACTGAGGAATCCTCTGTCCTAACCTTTGATCCCTCCCCCTGATCCATTGCAATTGCAAATGTAAAAGGTGGTGGGGACTTGGGGTGTGGATTTCGGGTTCCTCAGTTAGTTAGTTTAATATGTGTTGTGTTGTAAGTTTAAAACATAATAAGTTAAATGAGCCAGCTTGAATTAAAATGTAGTATGGTTAATAAATAATTGACTGAAATAAATAATCGATGGACATAGTAAGAGTCCAAAATAATAAGCAAAACCAGAAAAAATAACAAAGCTGATTTTATCATAATTAAAAATTACTGTAAATAAGCAATAAAGATACCTGCTAACTATTCAATACTAATTGGTCTGACATAGGTGTTAAAACCTTTTCTAATTGCAATAAATTTGTTTTCTATCAAAAATTTATAAAACTTTGATTTATTTTCTAAATAACCATTTCCTTCAATCTTGTCTAATATAAGTTTTGAAACTTGCCAATAATTGTCAGCATTTTCATGTAAACATTCATTTTTAAAAGCTTCTAAATTACTCTTAAATGCATTAACATCATTTGAAGTCTTAACATAGTTAGGTAACTTATTCCAATAATTACGTACCCTTTCAGGAAGAAAATGAGCTTTCAATTTACAAATATCAAAAACACTAGATTTAACACTTTTATGTAAAATGTTCTTTCCTGACCTACCAAGTCTAAATAAATTTTCACCATATTTTACTTTATCATTTAAGATTTTATATGTCTCGATAAGATCACCTCTTAATCGCCTTTCACCTAATGTTGTAAGATTAAGTTTCCTCAAACGCTCACTATAGGGTAATAGTCCAATATCATTGACTAGTCTTGTAAATCTACGCTGTATAGATTCCAGCTCTAAAATTGTATACCAGTTACCATGGCAAGTACTCATATTCCATATTTGAACACAATACTCTAACTTTGGTCTTATTATAGTCTTATATATACGTGTTAATATAGCTGGATCACGAGTAAGCATGTTTCTAGTTACCCAGGCAATCATTCTATTAGCATCTTTAATACAAGCATTTATGTTGTCATTCCATTTCAATTGATTATTCACAACAACTCCAAGATCTTTTTCAGATTGTACACTTTTTAAGATCTATTCTATATTCATTCATAGGATTCTGATTATAATCAAAGTGCATAACTTTACATTTTTCAGGATTAAACCTAGAAGCCACAAAGATTCCCAGTTTTCAAGTGATTTAAGATCACTGTTAACAGTTTGTTTGTTATTACTGCCAGCATTCACAATTAGCTTCATGTCATCTGCAAATAACTTAGTGAGATTATTGATACCATCAGGAAGATCATTTATATACAGTATAAATATCAAGGGGCCCAAAACTGAGCCCTGTGGCACACCAGAAAGTACTCTTCTAAGAGATGAATAGTTTCCTCTAACACAAGTACGCAACGAACATTCACTAAGAAAATCCCTCAAAATAGACAATGTTGAGCCTTTGATGCCATAATTTTCCAACTTAGTGAGAAGCCTGTGGTGAGGAACTGTGTTGATAGCTTTGCAAAAGTCAAAATAAAACAAATCTACAGGATACCCTGAGTCTAAAAGTTCAATTATGGCATCAACAGTCTCCAATAAATTTGATAAACATGATTTGTTGTCCATAAAGCCATGTTGGTGTTCACTTTTATCATCCCTAACAAATTCTAAGACATGATTCCTAATGAATTTCTCATAAATTTTACAAAGAATGCATGTTAAGGATACAGGTCTGTAGTTGAGAGGATATAGTTTTTATAGACTTGTTGAAGTATTTATTTATTCGGTTATTTATTTTCCAGCCATATAAAGTGTCGTTGCTTATCTCACTCTTATCTTGATCCAAATTGGGCAGAGGGTGAATTAATGGTCTGGGCGGCAACTGTTATTCAATGCTAGAAAACTTGGCTCGATACCCTTTCCCTGCTCTTAACTGAGCATAACAAACCAAGTCCTATGAATCTGTAAACCTACAAAAGTACAAGTTTTATATTATTTCTATAGCCAAATGTGACTGGAGCCTTGTGCCCACATCTGCACTAAACAAAATGCTACATTCTGTTACGTAGTAAGTAGGAAAACTTCCCCTTTACGGATTTGTAGTAGGAACTTCCCTGTTGCTCCTTACTCCTTTATCTAAAACCCCCTCGCACGTCCCAAAACCGGCCATACCCCAGCGATTAACAGTAAGCACCTAATTATGTGAATGAATTAAGTTTGCCCTAACCAGGACCCTGGTTACGCGCACAGAGTGCGCGGCGCGATAAGCGCTAAAAGCGTTTCGCTACGCCGCAAGCGCTAAAAGCGTTTCGCGACGCGGCAAGCGCTAAAAGAGTTTCGCGACGCCCCTGGTTAGGGGAAGAATTAATTTTAAGTTCATTTTTGTTCAACACGTATATCCCTGTTTGCGTTGCGTGGCGCGCGTACACTTCCTAAAAGTAAGCCCGCATAGGCAGGTGTTTCTCCTAACCAGGGGCGTCGCATCGCTTGCCGCAACGCGCCGCGCACTCCGTGCGCGAAACCAGGGCGCTGGTAAGGGCAAAAGCAACATATTGCCCTAACCAGCGTTGCCAGACGTTGCCTGGCCCCCAGCGCGCGCGAAGCGCGCGCTCCGACTCGTAGAAAAATATGGGGGCAGACAACGTCTGGCAAACCACCGCCCTGTTCTGCGCGCGCGATGCGCCGTAGTTTCTCCTCAGGCCGCGCGCGTGTAAAGTGAAGGCAACATAGATGTGTGTACGCGCCGCGCGCTTTGTCGCTTTGAGAGTAAGGTGTCAAAATTTTGCGACATTCCATCAATATTATTTGAAAAACCAGCCAAAGGTCTTCTATCAAAGCCAAAATTATGGGTGTTCATTGCTTTGTAAGACATAAGTTTACAATTGCTTACAGCACTTTTAATTTTATCTATTGAATCTGACCTTTTTTAAAACATTTTCATTTATTTTTTAATGCCAGGGAGTGTTTTTAAACAATAATTGGTTAGTTTGTAATGATCTGGACTTTTTTAAAAGTTAGAAATATTTTGACTTCAGATAATATTATCGTTTCTTAATCATTGTAAATGTGATACACCTCTCATTACGACATTACATGGAGTTGATTGATCGACCAATTCCATTCAATTGACTGACAAACGTTATGGGTGCCTTAGATTGAGCTGAATAAAAGATGTTTGAGAGTTTTAAACTTTACAACACTACTTTATACAATCAAATTTGAGGATGTGTTGAGGCTGCTCCTTGGAGATCCTGAAGATGATTCATAGCTTTTCATAAAGTCAATCTTAAAGTTATGATTCGAAACTGTCAGTTGATATTGTGGATTAGTTATTTGGCTTGAATCATAATTGTTACTTTCAATGAAAGACAGCAGTTTTATTAAATTTGAGAATGTTAAATAATCATTTCGCATCTCATCGCCAAACAAAAGTATCTGCTTTGCCCAGAATGTCTGCTCTACCCAAACTGATATGTGTGCTCATAGGTTGAAAACAACAGGTTGAAAAGTGGGTTGAAAAGGTATGTAGAAAGGGCTCAATAAAGACCTTTCTTGGCTTGAAAATTGCAGATCTTGCTTTGTCACCTGCTGATGGTACACCTACATTGCAGATGGCAGGGAGACTTTACAACTGTAGGGTAACCGCTGATGATTCACAGTTTAGTCTCTTCCGCCTCTTATGTCAATCCTTGAATTAGAAAATCGAATACAGTATTTTGTTATGTTTGTAGTATACCCATACACCTCTATAGATAAGACATTGGATATGAAAGAATCAAAGGCTTTGTTAATAGACATTCCAATATGCTTGTAATCTCACACCAAAACCTTGCTAACAGCTCAGGTCTACTCACACATGATCTTGGGCGCCACTATCAAGATGGTGGTGCCAAAGTCTTTGACACTGTTCATCTTGGATCAAAGGGAATTTCAGTTTTTTGTGCCAACATCAAGAATAGCATCATCAAAAGAAAGTCTGGCAAGAAGTCTGAAGCTTCCTTTCCCAGGTCAAATAGTAGAACTGTTGACAGGAAATCATCTGACACAGGATTTCTTTTCTGGAATCCTGACCCTAGATATAAGCCCAGCAACCGCCCTCTTCAAGCCCATCCTTACCCTTGGACTGGAAATCATAGTGATAGCTTCCCTGTAGGAGGTCCTCAAACCTTTAACATCAATAATATGAACAATGGCTACCAATCATGAGACTATTAAACGTGAATTATGTGAGAGCTGCTGTAAACAAATTCTAATCCATCAAAAATTCTTGGTCTGTTCAAGATGCAACAAAAATTTCTCATCACAAAATGTGGTAAACATCATTTTGTTTATGATCAAACAATTGACCAATGGTCTTTTGCAATGATTGTCAGGGAAGGTTGGTCAAATATTCTCCTTAACTCCATAAGCTATAATAAATACAGCCCTGAGGACCCTGAAGCTTTGCTGAGATAGAAAAAATCAAAATTTGTCTCAACAACTGTAAACTTATGTCTAACAAACTGATAAATTCTCAAAATTTTGGTTTTGATAGAAAGCCTCTATTTTTCTAATAACATTGATGGTATGTCACAAAATTTTGATACCCTTCTAGCAAAACTATCTTTACTGCATAATCAATTTGATATTCTAGCTATTACTGAAACAAACATAAATGAGACACACAAAAATTTATATAAATTCCTGGATATGCTTCAACTTTCAGCTCAAAATATCCCTAACAAACACAAAGGAAGTGGGCTTGGCATTTATCTAAATGAAAGCTTTACAGGAAATGTCATCAATGAGCTTACTATAATAAGTCCTGATATTGAAACTCTTTTCATGGATATATCTTACCAGGGTCAAAACTTCAATTTTGGGTTGTTTACAGACCCCAAGTGGAAACCTAAAACATTTTAATCAACAAATAGAAAAGGTACTTAATGTTCTATCGAATAAAAGAAATAAACAACCATTCTATTGTATGTGGAGATTTTAACATAAATCTTTTTAAAAATGATTTAAACAAATCTAAATTTGAGAACATATTATTTGGTAACTGCTTCCTACCAACAATATCTCTTCCAACCCATGAAAAACCAGGATGTGACACATCCTGTATTGATAATATTCTTGTTTCTGATGTAAACAATGTAGTTGGTGTTAACTTGATAAATGATGACTAGTGATACAACAGGATTATGAATATATAAATATAACAAACAATCAAATCAGCCTCTTGGAGATCTTCTCTTCTATCTTCTTATATACCACCAGACATATCCTAGAAGGAATAGATAAGTTAGAGATCAACATCAATCCTCTTTTCTTTTCTTCTTCTTCTTTCAGGCATCAGGGAGGAGTTCCTTCTCAAGTCCTTGTGAAAGGTTTCTCAGTGATCATCATTACATTTAATCTTCTTCTCTTCTCTTTTTCTTCTGCTTTTTCTTCTAGTACATAAAAGCCATGATACTAAGGGAGTAAGCAGGGCCAAGAAAAAGTGATTAGGATGCTAAAAAGCTAAAAGCCCAAACTTCACAAATATACAAAATGCATTATGGACTAAAATTCTTGAAAACAAAGCACCTCCAGTGAGGATTTTCACAAAGCCCTAAAACATGGAATTTAAGTACACTCCCCACAGCATACTTTCAAGCATTAAGATTATGCAGCTAAAACCCATGGATTATGCAATGGGTTGTGGCCTTTTATGTATTAGGCATGTGATTGATGTTGTTGTTTTTTTGTTTTTTTTGTTTTTTTTTTTTTTTTTTTTTTTTTTTTTTTTGTTTTTTTTTGAATAAATAAATGTAATAAATTATTTAATCACACTTACAACACAGTGCAGTGTCAAATGCTAAAAATATTCATAAATTATTACTGTAATAAATTATAGGGATAAAAATACCCATTCCATGATGAAATTAAAATTGCAAAATTTCAATACTGTGCTCTTAGCAGTCAAAACATCTGAAATTGACAAAACCCATAAAAGTCATGATATGAGAAAAATAGCCAGTATTAAACTTCATTGCCACAGGCAAAATCCATAAAAACAACTATCAATAGAAATTCAGTTCAAGTGTGATCGAATTATAAGTCCACTTGGTCCTCTCTTTGTCAGGACATCAGCAGGCATCTGTTTTGATGCAATGAATGTAACAGACAGTTCTCCTCTTTCAATCATTTCCCTAATAGAAGCAACAGTACATATTAGCCTTTTTTCAACAGGGTCCTTGGTTTTATACAACAGTTCTAAAAGACCTTTATTGTCTACAAAACATTGCATACTGATAGTATGGTGTATTCCAAGAATCTCCTTCAGGGTCTTTTCTATAAATATTGTATGATCAATTGCATTCAAGAGTCCAAGGCTTTCTGCAGCTATTGTGCTTTGACATACACGATTTAGCTTCACTGATTTCCACACTATAGGGTTTTTCACAGAACTGTCTTCATTAGTAATAAATATGATGTACCCAGATTGGCTGCCATTATTTGGCAAGTTACAAAATGCTGCATCTGAGTAAGAGACTAGTTTGGGATGACTCATTAGTCTTGGAATTTCCTTGAAAGTTAGGCAAATATCATTATTATCCTTCAGGTTTTTGACAATTTTGTTGTATGTAATGATATCCTGGACATTTGGATCTGAAAGATGATTACTCAACTGGCAAACTTCAAAAGATATGTCAGGTCTTGTTTGGATTGATAACCACAATAGTTGACCAACTCCAGTTCTCAGCAACCTATATTCATTGGAATTAACAGCAAATGTTTTTTGAGCTTTTCGTTTTGGAGTAATCTGTACTTGACTGAGCTCACTTATATACTTTGTTTGAGACACTGTTATTGAGAAATCATTTGGATTTTGAGTTACTTCCAGACCAAGAAAAGTGAAAGCTAATTCATCATTGGATTTTATTTCAAAGCCTTCCAGTAAAAAGTTCACTAATTTATTCTCAAAACTTTGAGTTCCAGCAAACACGAAATCATCAACATGAATCGTCATCATACCATCAAGTTCTCCATTTGAATGATGGTAAAATAATGCATCATCATAGGGGCATCTCATGAGACCTGATTGCTGGATCTTTTCTTTCACATTTTCATACCACATTCGTGCTGCATCAGATAAACCATACACACATTTCTTTAACTTCCAAACAACATCTGGTTTTGCAAATTCTTTGGGTGGTATAATGAAGACCTTCCTTTCAATTGGCTTTCCTTGCAAAAATGCTGAGGCAATGTCAATACTTTGCAGCTTCCATTTGTTTGTAGCTGCTATGCTGAACAATAATCTCAAGGATTCTTTCCTACATGTTGGGCTCACAGTGTCAGTACTTTGTAGCTGATCCTCTTCGAACCCCCTAGCAACAAGTCTGGCTTTCTTCTGTCCTTTATTCTCAGTAAGAACCCACCTCGTTGATATTGGGTAATCATCATCTTCCATTTCATTCGTAGGAAATTCTTCAAACACTTCATTTGCTTTCCATTTCTTTATCTCATCTCTCTTTTCAGAACTGTATGTATCATTGTTCACAGGAGTCACAACAAGCTTCTTCTTTTCAACTTCAGATTTCTTTGAGCATAGTTTTTGTATTTTATTCTGTATGTTTGTTTCAGCTTCAATGTCAACCGAATTTTCCTCACTTACCCAGGTTTCAACATTGGGTTCATTTCTGACTGCTTCAGGATCATTTTGAGTTGACAGTATATCTTTTCTCATCATGTTTTAATGCATCTGAAAACTCAACAAACTGCCAAACTCTGCAGGAGCCAGGTAGAAGACACCAATTATTTTCGTCCTTTGAACTTTTGAATGCTAAGTAATAATGCTAAGCATTCGAATGTCGTAAACCCATGAAAATATCTAGTAATTATGAGGGCCTCAAAATTACTAAAATATAAAATATAAACTTAAGTTTTCTTCTGATGCTCCCTGCTGAAAAGGGGCTGCCTTAATCATGTTAATTAAAACTTTAAAGGCCCAAATACTGTGGAAGAGCCACATGACATACCATATGCTTACGCCGATGCTTACGTCTACTCATCAGAAAGAACTAAATAATTTAAAAATATGGTTTCTGCGTACATACATCGACCCCTCTTTTTACGTAAAGAAGGAGGTCGATGTAATTCTCTTCGTTCTTTAGATAGTTAAATAAAGAGGGTGATTTCAAGAAATCGATATATTCACTTCAGATTTTCAACTTGATTCCATTGTTAATAACTTATTATAAGATACTCAATATCTTATTGTGTTCTATATGCATACATACATGGCTTGTGGCTAGTATTTTCTCATGGCTGAGATTAATAGATGCTACAAGCAATCTTTACGGATCTTTTGCCTATTCTTGTGGTATTCTTGTTGCCTATTTCCCCAGTGGCAAGTTCTTTGTTCCTCTTACGAGGAGTTGTGTAGAAAATCCACCGAAAATCAATGATACTCGATGGCAATAAATTCGGCATTCGTTTTAGGGGATACTATTCTTGTTTCATCGTGTATTGGAGTATTGAGAATTTCAAATGTATCAGGCTTTGCCTCATATATTTGAAAATGATCATCTTTACTTTACTCAACTATTGCATCAGTGTGCTTTTTAGTTTCTCTTCTGGGCAGTGATAGAAAAAAAATTAACTTTGGGTCCTAAATTTGTTAAGAAGGTTTGTTTTGAACCATGAAACAAAAATTTTTGGAAAAAATCATTTTTTAGACCCTGCTGTCCCCCAAAGAAGAGCGCGCGTAAGTGAAAATTCCTGACAAGGTCATAACTTTTTCATTTTTTGAGATACAAAAACCATAGAATACTCAAAATGCGCAGAATCATCACATTTCCCACCCTAGAAATCATCAAAAAGTGCATCAGAAGCTCTTTTTTGAAGATATGAAGCATATTTCGGGATGACTTTAGTGATTTTTGAAAATCCACCGAAAATCAATGATACTCGATGGCAATAAATTCGGCATTCGTTTTAGGGGATACTATTCTTGTTTCATCGTGTATTGGAGTATTGAGAATTTCAAATGTATCAGGCTTTGCCTCATATATTTGAAAATGATCATCTTTACTTTACTCAACTATTGCATCAGTGTGCTTTTTAGTTTCTCTTCTGGGCAGTGATAGAAAAAAAAATTAACTTTGGGTCCTAAATTTGTTAAGAAGGTTTGTTTTGAACCATGAAACAAAAATTTTGGAAAAAAATCATTTTTAGACCCTGCTGTCCCCAAAGAAGAGCGCGCGTAAGTGAAAATTCTATGACAAGGTCATAACTTTTTCTTTTTTTGATATACAAAAACCATAGAATACTCAAAATGCGCAGAATCATCACATTTCCCACCCTAGAAATCATCAAAAAGTGCATCAGAAGCTCTTTTTTGAAGATATGAAGCATATTTTGATTTGTGCTTCACTCGCGATGACTTTAGTGATTTTTGATAATTTCATCTAATCATATTGTTTATTTAAGATGAATTCAACTGTTCTAACACGATTAAAACACAATCTAGAAGGGTATTGAATGTTAAAAAGCTTTGGCAAGCATGTAAAATGGTAGATTGAGTCAACTAGAGGCCTGAAGACGTCAGAAACAGGCCTGGAGATTCTCCAGGCCTGTTTCTGACGTCTTCAGGTTCTGTTCATCTCTATTTAAGCAGAGTGTGAACGCACAGAAGATTTGTTCTTCCCACAATATGGTAAATATTATGTTGTCGCCCACTCTCAGTTCAAAAGAGCGTGGGTTCGAGTCCTACTCCTGTCACCAGTGACGTATAGGGGTCAAGTAGAGTAAAACTAATCAGAGCTATATGACAAAGCAGCATCAGACCTCTTATGTTGGGTTAGTTGGGTGGTTGGATATTACAAGGCGGTGCCACACGGTGACGTGTGAAGTACCTGCTGACTACCATTCACGTGCCACTACTCACAAATCAACTTACGTCAGAATAAGGGTTATTTCTGACTGGGGAATGTTCTATTCATGGATAGAATGCACTTCCCTGTTATTTTCTAATTATTTGTTAAGCTGATGTTACTCAGAACTCCGGCGTCTGGGCTGTGATCTGACCAATCTTTTCGAGAGGTTTCCATTTAATTATCGCTTGAGTAGTGTTAAGAGGAAGCAAAAGGGATATATTGGACCACGTATCCCATACTCTCATAACTCACTCTCCAGATTCTTGGTTTGATATTTATTTCCGAATTTCCTCGCGATACACCGGAGCTTTTTATAACATAACACTCATTTGACAATAGAGAAGTTTCTAACGGTCCATTTTCTGAAATATTCGTTCAAATTTTCAGTCTCTTCCTCCAAATCAACTGACAATTTCGCTTCATTTGTCTGTTGAATCTTGAATCATTCCTAACACTGCTTTGCTAAACTCATGGGTGATTGGAACCAAACTGCTTTCAAGCCTGACCCTTATAATTCTCCTGGTTTATCTCTGTCATCTGGGCTATCTTCTGAAATTGACAACGGCAATGCCCTGTATTTGAAACACTACCAACTTGTCTACTCCGCCTCCATTGTCATCCTCATGCAACTTGGCTTCACATTCTTAGAGGTATATAGCTAAGAATCTAAGATGAAACTTTATTACCGGGATAAGAATTGGAATTATTACCTTTTCATGATCTGTACTGAGAAACTGGTTGACTCCATGACTTATGGGGCTCTTTTATTCAAATTATTTTCTATCTACAAACCACATTACAGAAATGCTACACCCATGGTCCCATGATTCAGTTATGGGTTTCGTTTCATTCGCTTCATGTTTTGTCGCTTTGATAATATCTAAAAACTCCTCCTGCACCAAGGTTGGTTCTGTTCGAGTGCAGTTCACCAAGGGTATTCTCTTGAGGAACATGGTCGACACGATCATCTCAGCTATCATGTATTTTGCTATTGGTAAGAAGCTGCCTTTATTACACATTATTTGGTAATTAATTGGTTATGAATTTACTTTCAGCCTGAAAACACATACATAAATACAGCGTGGAGTTATGATTGATGGAAACGCTTCCAAAATCTGCTATGAATCCTAGTTTCAATCATGCCCGTGATAAGTAAAGAATCAGCTGGAAAATAATACCTGTTTGGCAGGGTTTGGTCTGGCATTTGGGGACGGAAGTAGTACCGGCGGTGTCTTTGGTACGAATAACTTCTTCCTGCAGTCCATAGAAAATGACACCAATATTCACCATTCCGAAGCAGGTAAGCTTTTTGAGGTTTTTCATGTGGTAAGACGCTGCTGAGCTGCTAAAAACTTATGTTGATATCACTTTATTATATAAACAAAATATTTGTTCACTACCGCGGACGGCTTATGCCTCCGACTGATGGCATCTAGTTTGAGATTGGTCCAACTGTTATCTTGGGATTGGAACATGCAATCTTATTAAGAAATGTCATACAGTTCCTAATGGAGGGTCCGTTTTGCCTCACAAAGAATTCCCGCTGCATTCTTATGTCGTCGTTACCTTGGCCAGTGTTCGTGAACGTTAAGAATGGTATGCCTCCATCATACTGCCGTAAGTCTCTGCGATGGCTATCGAAGCTGCGACACAAAGTGAAACAACCACAACCTGCAATAGTCCTGGTGGCACAACAATACAACATTCTTCTGCACGGTTAAGAAGTACTTCATCTCCCCCTGGAATGAGTCAGGGGACCCCCACGCCTCTGCATTCCTTGCACTCCGGTTAGCAGCCAAAACTGATCGCAGATGAGTAATTGCTCATGCTTCTACGGTGATGTCCCTTGGGAAGTCCGTGAGACAGCGAAGCGTCTCACACGTGTCATGAGTCACAACACTCCTTGCAGTGAAATCTGATGAAAGAGAAGGTATGGTCTCTTTTATCCTTCCCGAGCACGTGTGTTTTTCCAAGCGCTCTGCTTAATCAGTTCTTAACATATTGAGCATCGCCATTGAGATGGTTCAATGACGTCTTCAACAGGTAAAGATAGGGCCTGGTTTAACGAATTAAGCAGGTTAGCCATTGATGAAATTTTAACAACATTTTTAGGGTCTCTGTTCCATAACTCGTGGGCAAACCAATAATGCTGGAACTGGCGCCCCATCTCTTCAATGAACAGTTCATGCTCATTGACTCTCTCCCGCAATTGAGCCAATCTCTGTGCAACAACGTCTTCGCCAACAGTTGGACGCCTCCTAGTGGTCCTCTCCGTGGGGTCTACAAGCAGCGGTTCCGCCAAGGAGGTGAAATACTCACCTAAGAAGTACACCGTAGATGATTGAATTCAACCAGGCAGCCGTTTAGACCGGAGCATAGTACGTACAAGATGAGTACAGTTCCTCAAATTCAGAAGGTTGGATGCAAACACATCCAGATCTTCCAGGAAATACTTGGTCGTCCGATGCTTCTTAGTATTCCTAAAGTCTCCCAGACACTGCCGAACTTTAGTCTTTACTTTATATACGATATATGGTTCGTGATGTTTTCAGAGGTAATTTCACCAGACGTGAGAACAAATTCACAAATATAAGTCTGCTTATGTCCCTGAAATGAGATTCCGAACAACCCGGTCGTCCATTTCTTTGTATGAGTAAGGCATCCCGAACGCTACTGAAGGTTAAGTTTACTTCAAAGCATATTTAATCATCTCATTGACAGTGATAAGATAATTTAATGTATTGGCACTTGCTTATCAGCTTATCTAACCTCAAGTATTAATTCAATTGTCATATTTGCTCTTCCCGATTGAAAATTACTGATTAACAAGGAGCTGGTACAATGTAATGGTGTGACAATGATACGCAAAAATGGTTCTATAATTCTGGAATTTCGTAATAATTATTAATATTATCAACAAATCTTTTTTTAAACGTTCTTATGTGAGTCTCCTGACTCCTCAATTTTTCTTTCATTATGCTAATATGATGTGAGAAGAGTAAAACATTATGTCAGGTGCTTACTGTCTGAATAATTCTGTGATGTTTCCGTAATTACCTACCATTGAGTCGGTTGACATTCAATCAGTCCTTGCTTGACTTCCACCCTTTTACTCTTAGAGTCCCGTCATGAGTCTTCAAACTCTTTAGAAATATTTCCAATATATACAATATGGTTGAGTTTTGGATGCCCCTAACTGATGTTATTTGTCCTGCCAGCTTGGATTTAGCCTCGTTGCAATCTACAGGGTACATGCTAACCGTGTAACAATTCCACGGGCGTGATAACTCAAGGTGACTGGAACTATCGAGTATTAACCTTTGCAATTCTTACTGTTTACTCTTATTGCTTATCCTCTTATCTACATGAAACTCATGAAGTACAGGTAGTGTGTACCAAGCTCTAACTATTGATTTTTTGAAAAAATTTATGCACGTGGTACATTAGTACGTTGAATACCATTCAGTCAGTTATAAGGGCACGCCCCCCAAAATAGACTGGTAGTGTCGCAGTCTTGTTCGGCTGTCGAGTGAAATCTGTTGAATAAATTTCCAATTGCGATATTTCATCATTATTTTCTTCTTCTCAATGCTTCTTTTTCTCCCCTGATCCTTTGAAGATATTCAGTTATAATCAGCAGTCTTGAAGAAAATTATTGACTATTATTGATTTGAAAGCCGCGCCCTGCGATTCGAGGAAGGAAAGTACTGTAAGTTTACAACTTTACAAATCAGCCTAATCAACTGTTCTGCTTTTCTTCAGTAATATTCTTTAGATCCAGACTGTATCCGATTGCTAATTGGTCAGTGTATGACTGAGTCTGTGAGATGAACTACTTTTCACTCTTGGCGCTCCAATAGATGAATGAATATCGCATATTAACATACTTATCACTGGAAGGCTTAGGGCTTATTTCACAACCCAGAGGGTTTGCCGTATCGACCATTATTCCAAAATCACTAGATTGTCATAAACATAATATTATACAAACTTTTAACTACACTACGCATCGGTAGATTACCGTGTCCCTTATTTCTTAGAGATTTGCAACGGGCCTCTATCATATCCTCTACTGATCTGTTTTGATCAGGATTTAGCAATGGAATATTTTCTCGCTTTTCTCAGTGTAGTACATTCCCCACAAAGAAGAGGGTTCATAGTCCACGATAGCCTTTGATTTCTTATTCTTGCTAAGAAAAAAAATGATGAAACTAATGGCATGTTCACCCCGATAGACGAATGAAATAAACTTATTAATCATCACCTGTAGGCGAGGTGCTTACTTCACAACCCAGTTGGTGTGCAGAGTCGACCAGTCTATTATCTTCTGTTTGGTTTGGTTTGATTGTATCCATGTCTTCCATAATCTCTATTCTCATAAACATAATATCATATAAACATGTAACTACACTCTGGTTTCGTGCTGGAGTATTTGATATGGCGCGGACACTGCTTGGTATTCCAGAAAATAGTCCTCACTCACTTAGAATTTTCTCGTTCAATGATTCTTTGAGTATTCGAATGGTTCTTTGACTCTTCGTCTTCTGTTTTGTGCAAATCCCTTAATTCACTTGCTGGATGACGTCATTGCTCTGCTAATGTAGAAAAGTAGAGTTATTAACATTTGTGCTTAGTTTTATGGAATAATTTAAGAATTGTGGTCTGAGCTGAACGACCGTACCGAAGTTAACAGAGGAGAAGAAGAAATGAGACAAGTTTTGACGTATTTAGGAATGCAATATATTAATTCGCACGTACACTATGTTAACTAATAATAATACAAATATCGTGCGACTTGACTTAGTATACGATATAGTTCACACACTCAACATAACAATATCAAATATAGTAGATATTATAATTTAATAAATATAGTTATAAATACTAGTCGGTTCCCGTCCTACGGACGGCGAATGATGGCAGCCGCATGAGCTAACGGGCACATGTCCCTTTGACAGTGATTTGACCGTGCAAGTTTGGAGGGGAAATTAGAAACGTTAATTTCTGCGAAAAAAAGCTTCCCACGCCCCCAACGGTAACCCAATATTGCCGACAATATTCTCAAAACCTTTACTCATCATAAGCAACTCCATAGCGAAGGAATTTTGAAAAAATTCGAAAATCTATTTTTTTGCGAAAAAAAGGGCGTGGCCTCCCACGCCCCTTAGGGTGACCCAATAATTCGGACAAAATTCTCAAAACTTTTATTCATCATAAGCAACTTGATGGCGAAGGAATTTTGAAAAAATTCGAAAGTTTAATTTTTGCGAAAAAAAAGGGCGTGGCCTCCCACGCTCCTCAGAGTGACCCAATAATTCGGACAAAATTCTCAAAATTTTTATTCATCATAAGCAACTCAATGGCGAAGGAATTTTGAAAAAATTCGAAAGTTTAATTTTTGCGAAAAAAAAGGGCGTGGCCCCCCACGCCCCTCAGGGTGACCCAATAATTCGGACAAAATTCTCAAAATTTTTATTCATCATAAGCAACACGATAGCGAAGGAATTTTTAAAAAATTCTGAAGTTTAATTTTTGCGAAAAAAAGGGCGTGGCCACCCATGCCCCTCAGGGTGGCCGACAAAATTTCTCATTATTTTTCTGATTTATTGTAAAGTTTTTGCAACACGATTAAATAATAATTTCATTGCCTACTTGAAATTGCTAACGCCTGCCACATATATATATATATATATATATATAGTTTAAATTTCATCAGTACTCAAATGAAACAACATTTAGGATGTCTGTAACTTCGAATTGTGCAATCTTCTGTGGATCATTATAGCTAAAAGACAATGTAACAAATTAGTAAAAACATACTGATACAAAATATAACTGGAAAAAGTCAAGTGATGACGTACGGTCCAGAGCACAAATTACAACAGTTATAACAATCTCAATGAATCTAAATACATCAAAAGGAATAACTTACAATATCAATGAATTTCTAACAACTAAAAGCATACAATATCAAATTATAACTACATCTGAAAACATCAAACTTGAATACATCTGAAAACTGAATTGAATAAATTAGAATCAATAAATTAGTAAACGAATATAAAAAATTAGTAGAATACCACATGCAATACATGAAATATTGACCTGCAGATTGAAATAACAAACAAATTTTAGAGTACTGATAGAAGGATTTAGGAATGCTCTGTTGCCTATCTACAGTCATGGGATTATTTGCCTTGTGCACGCTTATTGGCTATTATGCGTTCATTACGTATGTTCAGCCCTCCATCTGATTCGAAAGTTTTAAGTTGGTGCTGCCAATAAGCTTCTTTTTTGCTAAGTTTGTTGGTGATGCTTTCAGGTGTATCCCATGGCTCAGAGCTTAACCTTATCTACAAGTGTGACCTTAAAGCTCTAATATATATATATATATATATATAGTTTAAATCGAATCAGTACTCCAAATGAAACAACATTTAGGATGTCTGTAACTTCGAATTGTACACGTCTTCTGTGGATCATTATAGCTAAAGACAATAATGACAAATTAGTAAAACATACTGTTACCATAAATATATATATATTTCAAAAATTCAACAGGACTCAAATGAGGCGACATTTAACTGATCTGGAACTGATCAAATTACATCTTCTAAGGATCATACTAAAATACATAAACGAATTAGTATAACAGAATACAATATCAAATTTGAAAAGTCAAGTGATGACGGTCAGAGCATTAAAAGGTTGAATGTTACAATTTCAATGGATCATAAATATCTAAAGTTTACATTATCAATGGGTAATACATCTGAAAGAATACAAATATCAATAATAATACATCATAAAACATCAAACTGAAATACATCTGAAAAGTATAAACAAAATTCAGGTAAAATGAAGGAGAAGATTGAACAATGCAAAATAATTCAATACACCGACTAGTACACTCTGGTAATAAATAAAACATAGAACTGACTGATAGAAGGATTTGGGAATGCTCTAGTGCCTATTTAAATTCATGGGATTAGTGACTTGTCGCTTATTGGCTATTATGCGCTCATTACAGATGTTCAGCCCTCCATCTGATTCAAAAGTTTTAAGTTGGTGTTGTAAGCTTCTTTCTTACTTAACTTATTTGTGATGCTTTCAGGTGTATCTGGCTCAGGCTTAACCTTATCTCAAGGTGTGACCTTTAATTCTTGTGCTAGAGTGGCATTAAATGACTATCACTCTAAATTTATGAGCCTTATTTTGGTTATAATGTACTGCACTCTACAACTGTTGACCTTTTCTTAATGTGACTTTTGTTGGAGAAACGAAGTTTCATAGTGCTATCAGTGCTACCTACATTCTGTTTATTACATACTAAATCAGTTATTACATATATTACATGTTCATCTTCACACGAAATAGACTGATAAATATTATGATTTGTTTGGTGGTTAAAGACTGAATTTTCTGTAACATTGTCAGATAAAAAATTAAACACAAAAGGATGGGGCTTGAAAAACTGAAAATTTTGGGGCCACCCCAAAGCTTCAATGAGAAATTTTGTAACTTGGCTCAGGAAGGTCAGAGATTTCTTCTGGTCAAAAGATGAAATCCAAAAAACTCCAAAAACCAGTTATGGACGAAAAACCAAATTTTTGGACACTCACGGGCTTGCTCGATGGACAATTCAGCGTGAAAAGCTTGCCTCATGTGTGGTTCATAGGTACTCGTTTTGTGCTCAAAACTGAATTACAATGGCCATGTTCAAATACACGACTTGCTAACAAACATATACTCTAAAATTAAACCCGACTTGTTGTGACTTGTCACATATTATCAATAAAAAACACTTCATGCACTGTTCAAAATGTTGATCATATAGTTTTTCTCCATGTTGCACACAGTTCCATTGCCAATAAAATGTGACCATTTTTTTCGGTTGAGCAACCTTTTATCATTTCATCAAAGAAGATTCGGTGTTCAACTCTTTTTCTTCTTAATTTCACTATTCAGCTCTTTGCTCGTACGGTGATCTATCTGGAGACAAAAGTGCAGACTCAGTGAGTCCTTGACAGTGACAGTATCTGATCAGATACTGTCAGTGTCAGGACTATAAACTGATACAGGTTATTGGGAGATGTCACCATTGAGCCTCCTCGTTGGACTGTTGAAGCTTGCAGACTTTTAAAATTAACTGACAAGAGATCTTGTACAGCGAGGGTAACCTTGTCCATTGATTTATGCTCAAGCATGTTTCTTAACAAGTCGTATAAAAACATTTGGGATCAGTTAATAACCACCCATCGATAGCAGCCAGAATGCAAGTTGGCCATTTTTGACACTTAAAGGCTTCTGTGCAGTGAAATAGGCATCCCAGATGGTTGGAAACAGGCTTATATGAAAGAACTCATTGATATCTGTCATTTGCAACAAAAATTATCAAAATCCGACCTTAACGTTGAGATTTTATGAGGTTAAAACACCTAAAAAGTCGCTTTCGATTTGTGACATCGACTGATTTTCCCCTCACAAAGAGCTCATAACTCAAAAACTAAAGAGATACAGCCTTGGGATATCTCAAAAATTCGAGAAGACCCTCTTACATAAGAGAAGAGTGTCTTCTGGAAAGGTCAAGTCTTAGTGGTCCGGTTGAGGTTATCGAAGAGGCGGTGTGTATGGGCAAGAACCCGACAGCAACCTCAATATCAACACAGAAGAAAGTAATCCTACATCAAACTGTAGTACCCATGGCTGCTACAAGTTGACATGGATAGATCCTGGCTACCTGCTTGCTTTTCCGTGGTCTGGTCAAAGAGGCGGTGTCTGGCCTTGTAGCATTAGGGACCTATTATTCCCCATAGGAGAGGGCCTGACCTGGGTTGTCTTACCAACTTGTGTGCCCATGGTGGCTACAAGTTGGTGGCATTAAACTGGTCCTACCTCTTTATGTTTGTCCCTCAGGGGGTTAATCTTAGGCCCGTTTTCCGAAAACCAAGGTTTTGGATGTCGCGACTCAAATTTAGCCTCAAGACCACAACAGAAGCCAATGAAAACATATTTTTTGTTACCAAGATGAAGCTGAAACTGTCTAGGATTACCTCAGACCAAAATTTTGCACAATGGGATGAATTTGGCTCTCAGGTGAGGTTAAGCGATGTCCTCCTGGGAATTTTCATCTTAAAATTTGGCCTTGTTTTTGCCTCAAAATGAACACTTGGGTCAAGATCAAAAACTCCCAACTTTGAACCAAGGAAGTATATTCCTGACCTCTTGATTAATACTACATTTCTTTAAGGACTGAAGCACCTCCATGAGGTTAAAAATGGCTAAAAACTGTAAATCCAGGTTTTCAGATGTCGCGACACAGTTTTAGCCTCAAGACAGCAACAAAAGCCAATGAAAAAAGATTCTTGATGGCAAAATGAAGCTGAAACTGTCTAGGATCACCTCAAACCCAAATTTTTCACAATTGGATGGATTGGTGGCTCTCAGGAGAGGTTAAGTGACTTCCTCCCGGGGATTTTATCAAAAATTCAGGCCATTTTTAGCCTCAAATGGACAGCATGGGTCAAAAACTTTTTCCCAAATTTGACCAAGGAAGTATATTTTGACCTTTGATTGAGACTGATAACTTTGGGAGGACTCAAACACTTCTTTGATGTTTGAAGTGGCTAAAAACAGTAAAATCAGGTTTTGAGATGTCGTGACAAAATTTAGCCTCAAAACAGCAACAAAAGCAAGTAAAGACATATTCTTGATACCAAAAATGAAGCTGAAACTGTCTAAGATCACCTCAAATCAAAATTTTACTCATTAGGATTTGTTGGCAGATCTCAGGTGAGGATAAGTGTCTTCCCTTCCCATGTTTTTATCAAAAGTTGGATTTTGTGTTAGCCTCAAATCGACAAGCATAAGGTCACAAATTCTAAATTTTGACCTAAAAGATTAATTTTGACCTCCAGATCAAGGAAAAAATACTTTTGGAGAACTAAAACACTCCTTTGATGCATTAAATGGCCAAAAGCTGTGAAATAAGGCATTTTTTTGCTCCAATCAGCCTCATATTTAACTTCACAGTTGCCACAAATAAGGTAATATCATGTCCAAAAAAGATTTTTGTCACTACAGAATTGTCCAAACTAACTTTTTATGTGAAAAGATTGGCATTATAACCTTTTTGAAAAAATGATGTATAAATAAGCCAATGTCACAAATTCCTTACATTCTGGCTGCTATCAATGCACCAAAACCGTTGGACGGTTGGTCTAGTAACCCCCCGCTGGTTTGGATGTGATCAGCTCATTTTGTCTCTTCAGGTTTCGTTGTCACATCCAAACCCGCGGGGGGTTACTAGACCAACCGTCCAACGGTTTTGGTGGTGATATCTTGACAGATGTATGTACTTTGAACCCATGTTACTTGCCAAAAGGCAGTTTGGACCCACATGTAACTTGCCCTCACGTAGTCCGAACACGTTACTAGCCCAAACACAAGTTCAATCCACATAACTCACCTGACGAAGTCCAAAACTACGTTATTCTAACTTGGAATTACTAGAATTGATATATTTCTTAATTTCTACAAATCGTCCACGTGAACTCACGTGCTGAAATATAGCCACCAGATCTAATTTTACGCACATTTGTCGTATTTGAACTCATTTCAACGTAACCAAGTCGAAAATCCCCGTGTAAATATCAATTTCTTCAAATCCCTAATTTCTACAAAACGTCCATGTGTACTCACGTGCTGAAAATGGCAACCAGATCTAATTTCACGTGCATTAGTCGTATTTAAACTCATTTCAACATAATCTAGTCGAAAATCCCATGTAAATATCAATTTCTTCAAATCCCCTAATTTCTACAAAACGTCCGTGTGAACTCACGTGCTTCACCCCGGTTGGAATAACCTGCAATCCTGGCAATCCTAGCTGGGCAACATTATTTGTTAAAGCAACCATGAAATTTCAGAATTTAACGACTTAAAATTAGGTGTGCAGCTACAATTTTACTGTTACATCAGTCAGTTTTCAAAAATGGAGTGAAACGTGCAATCATAGTTTGCTACTCACTGTATCACCATCAGTATGCAATGCATAAAATTCCCATTTATTCTTAGCACTAGTCAGGATTAGAAACACTGAATAACGTACCTACTACGTTGGTATCATTCATATTATGATATTACACCTTCTCGCTTTTATAATTACTGCAGAAGGGATATGCGTAGTCTATCTACTTCCCTCATAATATCCAGCATATATCCTATATTCGATGCTAGCGCAACCAGAGCAACCCAACTTGTTACTTTTTTCAGAGGATTGTAAGCGGAGCTTACAATCCTGGAGGCTCTCTCGCAATCCTGGTTGCAATCCTGGTTGCACCTGATTAGATTATTGTGAGGGTGAGCTGTAGTAAAACACTGCTGCTGAGAGCAGCAACTTGCAAGCTCTCTAAAGCGGTGGTTGCACTTCCAGCCGGCATGATCTGATCGAGTTTTAACTTTTAAGGAGTGGACTTAATTTTAACAAAAACAAAAATCCAATTAGAAATAAAAACCAGGAGTATATCTAATATTCGTATTCAACATGGGTGGAGCAAGATGAATTTTTGAGCCGGGGAAAATTTTTTCATCCAAAATTGGCAATTTTCTGTTTTTTGTGATATTCGATTTTTTTAACATTTCTGCGTTTGAGACATTATTTTATGGTATAGGTGTTGATTATGTTTTTAGCAAGTACATTATGACGTAAGGTATTCGCAGTGCTCTAATTGCATAAGGAGTAGCCGAGTGCTATAAATTAGCGAACTATAATCATTAATCACATGAGATTATAACGAGGAATCAACCGAGTGAAATTTAATTGCCCATACAACGTGACGTTACCTACAATAACTCTAGTAATATGAACAGTCAGATTATGAAAATTGCATAGATGAGTTATAATATAATCTGCAAGTAATGAGTACTATAATTTGCATGTAAGTGAAATAATGTGATTTGGTATGTGTCATTATTACAAAATCAATAGATTTTAACATAGATAAAATAAGTGATCGTGGCTCAGACCTCAGTATCTATTTCATGAAATAACTTAATTATGCTATGGATATTCTATGATTCAGGACTGATTATGGCTGTGATAATCTGATCTTTGAACTAAACTTTGAATCGTTTATATCACAACAGTTTCACAAGCTCACGAAACGATACATATAAGAAAGAAATTATAACAATAAAATTCCTAAAATTTACCAAAATACCTCCTTCTCCGTTCATTTTGCTGACAAAAGCTTTTGCTATACCCTTAATGTTAACTTTATCAGTCAATGACTTATGAGCATGAAGAATCATGAAATGGTTTAAGTGTTCCTGAGTAATTCTATTTCGCAGATACGTCTCTATTCTCCGTAGAGCTGAAAAGCTACGCTCTGCCGTCGCATTTGATAGAGGAATAGTTAGATAGAGTCTGAATAATTTATGCAGTTCATCATAGACACATTTCAGGCCAGGTTGTTGATTGAATATGTCCATAATTGTTCTAAGCGAAGTTACCCTCTTAACACCAGGGTCTGCTGATGAGATGACTCTTTGAAGCATATCAAGATTTTTCTTGAGTTGAGGCACGTCGATGTCTCCACTGAGCATTTCTGCAAGATTGTTCCTAGTAATGTCAAATTCTTCATTATTAGCAGCATTTATGACAAGATCCTCAATAGAAATCAAAAAGTTCAACGTTTTCTGATCAAATCGACGATTGATTTCAGTTATGAGAAGGTCTATGATTTCAAAAAAGTTTATTCTATACATTTGCTCCGGAGATTCCCAGCTACTACCACATCCTGCATCAGAGACAAAATAAGCATTGAGTTTTTTGGGAATCCTTCTCTTTCGAGGTAAAACGGGTCCCTCCAAATCAAGTTCTTCACACCTTAATTTAGCCTCCTCGAATAAGTCTGTGAAATGTTTTTCTGTTCGTAACTCACTGAGATACTTGATAAGACTATCATAAGAACTCTTACCGTGCCTGCATCTAACTGTTTGGATTGGAGCTGCTTAGCCATCTCTTCAGCTGGTGCAAAAACTTTCATGCTCATGAAAAGCCCGAAGACTGTTGAAAACTTCTCGAGGGTCGCTAGAAGTCCAGGAGCCATCTTGGCCCCTTCAGAAGTTCCCCCATTATCCCGTATGTCAACTAAGGTGTCCATTAGAACTTCATAGTTGAGAAGCACACTAGTCAGTGAAGCTGTTCTGCAAGTCCATCGTGTTGGGCAGAGCGGCCGGAGACTTGCAGTGGCAGAAAGTTGACCAGAACTCTCAGCAGAACTCTGCAAGTCTTTGAACACAGCCAATCTGAAGAAAAGTTATATAATTGTTAGTTGTTATGATTGTTATTATCATGCTTCATACAGCTCTAGTAGTCTAGCGTAGGTTTAAACTTTTAAAATCCAAATCAACAATACAATAAAACAATTATACTCAGTGCAAAAAAAGCAAAATGTATTGGCCGGCTACTTCACAGTTTCACACAATTGAATTTTTGAGATTAACCTGGGACGTTATTGCATGCATTTATCAACTTGAAACTTTTAGTACATTGAATGTCACTTCCATACTCCATGTACTGAAAGATTCAAGTTGATAGGTGCTTCCAGTAACGGTACGAGTTTAATAGAAACAGAAAACTTCGATTGAATGTCATACTTAAGTACCAGAACACATCAACCAGAACACTTATTAATAAAGGTTTATAGCAGCTAATTACCTCGGTAGCAGAACTCAGTTGTGTGTTGACTGGAACAGAAATCTTGTTCTGCTTGATTGCTGCTAGACAATCTCGATGTGCCAAGGACTTGTCATGTTCTGCAAACACTTCAGCCCCTTTCCTCCAATTAATGAACCCTTCAGTAGTGAAGACACCTGCACCGTGAGTAGATGATGATTTAACTAGTTGGCCAGCTACAGCAAATCTACAACTTTGACAAAATGCTTTATTCTGCGACTTGCAAAGAACAAGCCAGCTATATTTTGACAGCCAACTTTCTTGAAAATAACGTTTCCTTTTCTGAATCTCTCGAACGGTCAAGGATTTCTCTATTTCAAGTCGGGTGGGTATTGGCGACGAAAGTTTACAACAGTCCAATGAACAAGCGAGCTCATCAAAAACACTGTCAGTATTAGATTGCAAAGGCGGGCCGTTGTCTTGCTCTGAGATAACTACCACAGGCGGGTCTGATGGCGGCTCCCTGGCTCTGCTCTTATTGAAGAACGCTGTAATCGGAGGCATGGACGGTGACAATCAATATTCAATGTAACACGGCAAGAGATAACAAGTTGTTTCAAACGATTTCAGACGTAAATTCAGCTAATATAGTAATATCTGATTAACCCAGAACCCCCATGACCCATGGACCCAATTACAATCACAATTAGGTATGTGAACGAAAACATTATTAATTGAAATATAAGCTTCCTTAATACAGATGACAGATCTCACAATTCATGTGGCGGATATCAAGTGGGGATGTGGTGTTTAATTAGCCGACAAGCGTTATGATTACATTAAGCAGCTTACATTAACCAGAGAGCAGAGTGTCTGCTTCTCCAGACTTGAGGTGAGACAAATGACATGAAATTTCCGATAGGATCGACGCAGGAATAATAGGCGGTCGGATGTGACCTCGCTTGCAATGATAGATATGCTAAATTGATGAAATAAAGCCGCCTATTATTCTATTCTTTGTGCACTCTATACATACACGTGGAATCCACTGCTGGATTCAATAGCCTAAAGCCTTTAATTGCCTTTGACTCTTTGACATGTAACATTACCCTGATATAATTTGGTACAGGTAATGGTAGGTAAAAATTAACAGCCCCTGATTGGGAAAGCCGAGATACTTGTTTACACAACCGTAATTTCCCAGGAATGCCACGTACCAGATCTCTGTGGACACGAAACTGAAACGGCGAAGCTGAACGGAAAATTGAGAAAAATAGCACAAAATTTGTCAAGATTTGAGCCGGGGAAAATACATACTTTTCCCCGGCTCCATAAATGGAGCCGGGGAAAAAACCCCCTGTCCCCGGCTCCTGCTCCAACATGAACATTTACTTTTACAATTGGTTGAGTAAAAGAATAGTGAGCGGTGAGTAAGTAATTCAAATTTTGTCTGTCAGGTGGAAATAATCATAATTACATAATGTATGCGGGGCTTCTGAATCAAAAAAAATTAGAATTTTTGAATGAAACACGCTGTTTAAATCTCGGATATTTTCTTGCTCAAATGAAGAAAACCCTGCAAAATTATACATTTTTGTAAAGAATTTTCGGGGGCTTCGCCCCTAGACCAGGGGCTCAGGGCCCTGGACCCCGATCAGGGGCTGCGCCCCAGACCCCTGCAACTCGCTCGGCGTAACCCATGACACCTCGCTCATAACCAAAAGCTACCGTGCTAACCGGCTACTTTGGGATTGGCAACCAGCGAACCTTTATTCCAACCGGGTGCTTCACTAGACAATCGTATATTTCCTATCCCTATTCACTGCGAGACATGGAGAAACCATTATCAGTTCACCATCGTATCACAAAACCGGACTACAGTACACAAATTTTGTCATAAACATATTTCAATCAAGTTGCAGTTCAATTTTAGAAGTCTCCCAGGACGACAATCTTCGACCGGTCGCCCTGAAACTCGTTTTATAGCTAAATCTCAAGGTCTAAAAGCAGCATATCAGCACGTAAAACATTATCCGATATAAACTCTTTGAGTTAGAGATGTTCAAAGTAGCGCAAAATAGCGTTCTACCACAAAATACGTTGTTTTAGTGGTTTCTGGCGATTTTGATGACGTCATCTTACAGCACCCAAATAGGCTCAAACCAACTTCCAATATAGCCTAGCCACAATTCTGCCTTAGTACAACATACTTTGGCCGGTCTCATCTCAAGATAATTCTAGTTCTTGACATCTCCTCGTTTAAGTTTTGTCCAATAATTTGGAAATCGATTTTTTCACGTACCTTAAGAAAAATCGCGTATATCTCAATGAAAAATCGAGATAGCCCAATAATCCATATGATTTTCTGAAAGCTCTTTAAATTTGCTAAAAATCATTCTGAAAATCAGAGAGCTATCTCCTTTTTCCTTCTTGGTGAAAAATGCGCTCGAAAATGGCCTATTTTTCTAAAAAAGCAATAGAATTTCGCTAAGTTGATGACGTCATAGTGACGTGAAAATGACGTCACCAGAACTTCTCTCTTATAGCTAGCCAAACTTCCATCTTAGATGAACAAAACGTGACCTCGATCATGTAGCTTCTACTACCACTTCCGTTCTTGAGATCTCATCGTTTTAGATGGGTCCCAATTATCATATATTAATATTATATATTATATCACCCTGACACTCAAATCTCTAACTTATGCCCCTGGCCAGTTTTCTTTTTTACCGCGGGGGGTTACCGCCCACAAGCCAGGGCGGAATAATGTTCTACAATTGCTTCCCTTGCTTTTATGCTATCTCTGCAACTGATTTTACATTCATACACCAGCCTGCAATCTGCATCAATGCACTGCTTTGAAATGGATAGTATAAAGAATTCAGAAAAAATCTGAAAATATTGGACTGTTTGGAGACAAGTGAGTTGGCTCTATGCAAATTGTTAGGCAACTGTTAAGGATGAATGTATGTAAGTATGTAGAAGTAACACAATTTGTCGTAAAAATACAGAGAAAACAAAGTTAGGAGCTCGAGGAGTCTCTGGTAATATCAGTACACATCAGCGAGATGAGTAGCGAAACGATGGAGCAACAGCAGGAACTTCTCAAATCTCGATCCCATGACTCTATTGACTATTATTGAGCTCCAGCAGCAGTTGCTGGAATGTAAAGACGATAAATTGCGTGCAGTGAAAATCAATTGTCACGTCATCTGTTTTCAAGTAACTGTGAAAAGGAGTTGAGGTCCTAATGCTCCGTCCTCATGTCAGGGCAGAGTCAAGTAAGGAAAAATAATGTTATGCTATAGAGTGAAGCTGGTGAAGAAGGAGGAGGAGGACAGGACATGAAGCCTCTTCATGTTTGGACTTCCAGAAGAAGGTGTGAGGACATTAATTTGAGAATATGTAAGGTGAGGTAAACCAAAATGAAATCATGCAGCTTACTGCAATTGCTGGAGCCAACCCACAAGCGACCTCGTGCAGTGAAGGTTACCTTGTCCAGCTCATTGACTGTTACTCAGATACTCTCTTTGTAAAGACCCCCCCCAGGCTTGTGCCAACAATTTCAGAAACTTGATGTTTTGCAAAAAAATTGATGCTGCTACAAATATATTGATGATTTCAATTTAAACTTCAATGCTGTTCTAACAAATCGTTGACCAAACCACAAACTTGATGATTTTCATATAAAAATCATTTCTTGCGAGCAGAATTAGGTGATAGGGAAAATATTTGATGATTCAAAAATAAAAAATTAGATATTTGAAATTTTTTGATGATCCACACAAAAAAATTAGCAGAAATGCGAAAATAAATAAGGTGAAAAAATTTGATGATTTTGATTTTAGGAATTGTTGTTAATTCTGCAAGATTTTGTGTTATGGCAAGAAATAAATTCTGGCAAAAAAATGGATGATATTACTCACACAAACAAATATGTTCTGAAAATAAATTAGTGCAATGCAAAAAATAATTGTGCAACAAATTGATGATTTCATTTTCTAAATCTGTTGATCGGCCCCATTTGCCATTGCATGGCCCTTCAAAAGCCAAAACCCCATAAGTTGTACGGTCATCAAAATATTTTTTTGGAAATGACCGTAACAACAACCGAATATGAACTCATATCGGCCATTATGCTCAATAACTATGGGCTTTAAAACACATTGTCCCGTGGCCTGGTCAAATTGTACGCTTAATTTTAGCTCGCTGTGCGGCTGTTTTGCAGCAATAATACCGTTCTGTTATATATGTTGCTGTCGGTATAATTGTCGTAAAACAGCCGCACAGCGGCAAAAATAACACACCGACTACGGGCCTCTTTCATTATCGATCTATCACTAAAAAGCCCAACCATGGGCGACAGTCGTATACGCGAGTGTTGCTATCTAGAACGACCTCGTTCTCCCCAGTGCTCTTATTCCTCATAGCCATGAATGACTAGTAAAAAAAGGCTCTCAATGAATAGTGTGGGTATTATATGCCGCAAAGCTTGTCTACAACGTCTTTCTACCGGTTATTTGTGGCCATGCCAATTTAAAGTATAGAGGCCTAGTAGTATCGACTCGAAAGTCGTAATTTTCGCCTTGATTGATCTGATCTCTTGCTGCGTTTCTTTTTTGTTACTGTCTTGACCACGATAGTAATAGGATTTTTACGCCGTTCTGTCGTTGAGTGTTGACCTTAAGGCCATGCGGTTGAATAAGGGAAAATAAGGTATGTATTCGTTCACGTTCCCACCCTTGTTCTGCAATTGCATTTGTTAGAACAAAAAAGTCTGAATCACCCCAGTTTTGAATGTGCTGCGCGTCTTGCCCGCACGTGGAGATTGATAGACGGATCGTCTAATTATTTGAGCCTAACGCTGCAAAACTCCGGCAGCTTGCGCGGACCTAAATATGGCGTGTACGCGCCGCGCGCACCAATGAGTGCGCATAGGTTTCGTAGGGCCGCCGGAGTTGGCGAGTCACCCATTGCATTTTTAGCCCTGATTCTTGTGATTCTCTTGATAACCTGTGGGGGGCTCGATTCCCGTCAGTATCGCGGGTGGTCCCCTGGGTACCCGGTGATCGTTGAAGCTGCTCCGGGCAAACGATTCCTCAATTTCATCAGCCGTCTTGCGATAGGGCGGAATGTCGTCTCCCCCGCGAGGTATCACGCGATGGAGAAGAGTCCAAATAAAACTAAATTTTGTCTTAAAATGAAAGTGTGAAATGTATTGCCAAAAAATAAAGCACAGCAAAGAAAATTTATTGAGAAAATTCCATATACGACTTTTGACTTGTATAGCACCGATAAAAGATAAAGTTTGTTTATAAATTATAAACATTGGAATTTCAAACGAATGATAGGCACGTGTGATTTGAAGCGTATTTGCACGTATATTTGTCTGGCGTTGACAGGCCCTATGCTATCGGGAACCAGCGCCGCGTCAGCGGGTCATACAACGCACGACAACACGTATATTTATGCGTACAGAATTTAATTCAATATTGACTAATCACTCGTGTTATTACAAAGAACCTTGTCACGTCAGGGCACTGAAGGGCACTTAGGGCGCGTGGGGCGCTTGGGGCACTGCGTTAGGGCGCTTGGGGGCACTGCGTAGGGCACTTAGGGGCACTACGTAGGGCACTATGTAGGGCACATGGGGCGATTCTTTTTTTTTTCGTCACTCGTGTGGGCACTCCGTTAGTTCATGTTTATTTACAAATATGTTTATTTACTGTGTTCATTATTTCTCCCTTCATATTTAAGCTGGTTTATCATCTCAATCTCCATTTAGTATACTTATAGACTGTATTGCGTAAGTACACGGGGCTCAATAACGAACGTGCCTTGAATCAGCACATTGCATTTTGCTGTAGGTTAAGGGTATCAATATCATAGACAATGTGTGTCACAGATGTCTCCCCGATGGGACACGGTGTGGGCAGTGAATGCTTTTCTATGCATTTTGAGAGTTGTTGCGCCTCTTTCGTTTTCAATTTCTGTTTGTACATTTCGAGACGGTATGGTTCAGGGCCGTAATCTCCACTCTCGAGTTGGGGGCTGGGCGGCGGAAGGAGCAGAATGGTCCAGGCGGAGCCCTTATGGTTGGGGTGGGGGCGCGGCCCCAGCGGGGTCCAGGGGCAGAGCTGTGAGAAGAAGGGGGCGGGGCCCTTGGGGTTTTCAATGTCTGAGAATGAATTTTTAGGCCTACAGAAATGGGCAAGAATCGTGAAATTATGAGTCGTATACAATGGTACTTTTAACAAGTCTTGAGCAATTTTCATGTTAAAAAACCGTGTGCAGACATAAACAGCTCATAATCACCCTTACCCAACTGATGACCCATTGTTAAATTCCAGAGCACTTGCTTGTTTTAAGGCGTTAAATTATTATGAACATCATTGAATCTTTTTGACTTCAAGATATCCTGAGGCTGAAGGGAGTCATGATCATTGAGAGCGAGCTCCAGATGTGGACAGAGCGTCTCCCAACCATTGGGCAGAAACAGTCTTAAAGTACACTAGCAAGGCAAAACCACTCGCCCCATCATTAGCATGACCGGTGCACTCAATTACCGTTTCGCCTAATGAATTCGAAGACACTCCATCCTCCATCCGGAGCTCGCCCTCAATCATTGAATCTTTTTTATTCATTCGAGTTTGTCACTTGTAAATCTATGATCATGTTATGAGCATGATATGAGCACGATATTTAGTTATTTCTCCTTATTATTATTATTTTGCCTACTTACTATGGAGACATGGATTCATTACAGCACTTCTGTACTGTGGTTTGTAGATAAAAAATACCATGATGAACCTACAAACTAGCATACATGAAGAGTTGATATGATGTTGAAACCTTCGCAATTGCGAATGATGCATCAATATCATTCCCCATTCAATGAGTAAACTGTAAAAGATCAGTAAAGAGTTGGAAATTTTAATAGGGAGATAGAATTTTTTGAGTCAGTTCAAAAATCTTGGGGGGGCTTCAGCCCCCCTAGCCCCCCCGGGAATTACGGCCCTGGTTGGTCGTTCAGTGTTCACAGAGTGCATTTTCTCATTTTGCTACGTTCCTATGTACATTTCGATGTATTGATCTAGTGCCTAATGGCACTGCTGATTTATAAATTTACTGATTGTATTGAGAATTGACATATACATACTTCAGTGTTTAGAATGGATTTGAATACAGTCGGGCCGGACAATTTTGTAGTTCTTGGTGGTCTCACATGTCTGTCTGTGAGTGACCGTGTGTGAGTGTCATCTGATGTCTCTTCGCATTAGTGCTGTATGAGCATCTACAACTGCACATTTAAGTCTGTTGTCGATCTAAATGTGTTGTCCATGTGTAATCAAGCAATGAAGGAACGAGGACTTAAGACTTTGGACCTCCTGATTCATCTTGTCTTGTCCCGATGTTTTTAAGTTTATGATGAGAACAGAATCAGAGGTTTTCATTGTATCGTGTATTACGCCAGTCAGCATACTTACCGCGTAACAGTAAATAACCGTTACGGGCACACAAAATTCCTCGCCATCTCACAGATATATCAAAACAAAACCCATCACCTACCACCACAGCAAAATTTGTTCAATTCTCCATTGCCTGAAAACACCAGTGCTCCAGTGGGGTCTTTTTTAGCTTTTAGTCCTGTGTACTTGTAGCCTGTTACCTGTTATTATTCGCAGCTGGCGTCAAAGTATGGACTCAGCACCAGTCAAAAACATGGCATGGTCGAATAGTAAACAAAATATGTGTGGATGTTAGTTTACACTACACCCTACTGATACAGTGGTTTCACATCAATCATGCACGTACGCATACATTACGACAGTTGTCTTTATTTATTTTGAAGGTTTTACTTCTATTCCAATAGCCGTACTTACGGCCAACGACAGGAATCGAAGGATTCAGTACCTATAATCAAGCCAGTGACGGTTAAGGAAGTGTAATCCATACTTTCTTCGCCCTGAGACTTCGCTGCAATGGGCAGCTTTTCATTTAATAACCTCCCGGACAGTTTCCCGTACGCTCGGCTGAGTGAACCGTCGGGCTGCATAGGCTCAAGATGAATCTCTCACTCTTAGCTCAGTGGCGCTGGCTGGGAATCGAACCCAGGATCTTTCGATCCTGTGCTCAACTCGATACCACTACACCACAGACCCGTAAATACATTTTCGCGCCTTCCATAAATTCCAACTACGTCAGGGCACTCTAGGGCACTTTTTTAGGGCACTCCAGGGCACAAATATTGGACGTAAAAGTAATTATGATTTATTGCTAATACTAGATCAAAAGGCAAAGACTTGATCAAATAATCACCTGATCAAACGTTATAGACCACATAACCACGCGACCAGAGTCAGTGTCCATTTAAGTTGCATTCTGATTCACACTTTCATACACGAACGATAGTCATAGACATATCATAGATATAGTATACAGTCTCGTCTGATTCGAAGTATATTTGGCTGCAGGTAGAACCCAGCGGCACACCTTATGAATTAGGTATCTATCTTGACATAGGTATTTTGAAGCTTACTGAAAAACCAACAATCAACGAAGAGACGAAGACTCCAAATCCATCAAAACGTTCATTTCGAAAAACTTCAGTAAACTCAATGGTACAAACCAATTTCGAAAAGATACAACCACGAATTCAATACACAGTATACACACAGTCACATTTGAATCATAGTTGTAATTTAATGTATAAATCAGCATAGTGACTCTGTGTATACTGTGACACTGTGTATACTGGGTATATACTTATAGCAGAACGCACTCTGTGAACACTGAACGACCTGCCATGCTGTTGCGGGGTGTACAAAACATAGAGATTGATGACGAAAGAGGCACCAATCACGGTGTACATCACCAGTTGCAACAACTCTCAAAATGCATAGTGGCCGCATTCCGTTCTGTGCCTGTGTCTTGTGTCGCGGGGCGACGTCGCGTGACGTACTTGTCTATGATATAACGGTTTGCAAATGTACAGTAATTGCAATGTCAGCTGATTTCAAGGTGTTCGTTATTCGTACCCGTGTACATTCGATATATTGTAAATGTAAAGACAGTACTCTAATAAATGGAGCAGGTTAACTGGGTTAAATTAATCAGGTAAATAAGCAGGGTGAATTATAATAATAGTATTAAACACGGCAAATAGATATTGTAAGTTAACGGGTGACCTCGCGGAGTGCCCTACGTAGTGCCCCAGTGCCCTGATGTAGTGCCATTTAGTGCCTCTTCCACGTACGTTTAGTGCCCTTGAGTGCCCTGGCGTAGTGCCCTAAGTGCCCTGATGTAGTGCCCTTTAGTGCCCCTCACGTACGTTTAGTGCCCTTGAGTGCCCTGGCGTGGTGCCCTGGGTGCCCTGGCGTGGTGCCCTGAGTGCCCTAACGTGGTGCCCTGTGCCCTGAGTGCCCTAAAACGTGACAAGGTTGTCTCTGTTATTAGTTTTTAGTGTAGAGGAGTGATACGATATAGTATTGAGTGATAGTACCGACGTATTACTACTATCATTATATATTAAACGTATTTTCATTGACGTTATTTATTGATAATATTGCATTATTATTTATTGATTAGATAATACTGCGTTAAAATGAAATATGCGTATTTTATAATGTGTTTTTCAAAGATGACGATACATACCTACATTTTTCAAAGATGACGATATGCATCTGGATATAAAAATACGCATAGCTATAAGTATATCGGTGTCGTCGTTTTATTTATATTTATATTATTTTTGACAATTTTTAAATTTTAACATGCTTTGAAATTCTATGATTATGAAAGTACGCATTAACCACTATAATTTTAATTATAACTCATTAATTCATATCACCAGAGGCAATTTCAGAGGTCTTACTGAATCATGAATTTTTGATATACAGCTCATCTGATAGGAAGATTGTGCTGATTCCGACAAGCTAAGTCTTTTCGCTGTAGTTCATTCCTAGCATGAGATATTTTTGATTTGAAAATGAACCCATGACACCTCTCCTCCCATGAATTGGTCACGTGACACTACCTCACCTGACACCCACGTGACGACACTCATTCATTAATTCGTTACTCCGCGCACGCCCGCTAATTAGATACTCGCGTCTGATCCATTTGTATTCACTTCCTCTGAGCTGTTATGCGGATATTCAACGAATTACATGCCTGTCCCAAATCCGCCTCTGAGAATAAACTAATTAGTAATTATTATGAAATTAGATTGTTTGTTCAATATCAGTGTGTTGGGGTATAATGCAATGAAAGGGTCTAATTGCATCACTAATGTCCCCCTAATATATATCTGTGTGATGATGTAATATCGAATATGTTGTACATGTACTTGTAGATAAACAAGTGGATGAGATACCGTCATTATCACAGCATAAAGTGAAATGTCGATGAGTGTTAACTGTCTATTTTTCTTGTGTGCCTATTAAGCTGTGATGTACACGCACACACAATCATTGTACCATCCCGCAAGCTTCTCGTCCTAGAACATAGCCTGTGGTTCGGTTGGAAAAACGAGAAAAAAAAATTCTAAAATAATTCTTCAAAATATGTTTCACTTTCATGACAATGAAATAAATTTGTAATTCTTGATACTTTATCGGACATAATAAGATAATAATCACGGACATTACAGTCACGCTGAGCACCTCAGCGTGAATATTTATGTCCGTGAAAAATATGTCCGTGATACTAATGTCCGTGATTTTCAGGTCCGTGAAAATTAAGCCCAGTATTTCCTCTCAAAATTTCTCGGCTAGAGCTGCAAAAAATTTTTACGTCATCTCTTTAACCGCGCAAATAATAAAATTCATCAGGAGATTGTACTTCTTTTTCATGCTCAGTAACTGCGATATGAAAATTTATCACTTATTAACGAAAAATATTGAAAAATATTCAATTCGAGTATTCAAATCATGGAAGAAAAATTGGAAAAAAACGAGCCGAAATTTTCGAATTGTTGTTGAAAATTTGAATGGCAGGATCAAGCGTGAATATTTAAGTATTTATGTCCGTGAAGTTTGAGGTCCGTGAAACTAAAGTCCGTGATAATTATATGTCCGATAAGGTAGGACTAGGAGTGGGTCATGTGTTGAAATGGATGGGTTATGCATGGGTGGAGCAGGAGCCGGGGACAGGGGGTTTTTTCCCCGGCTCCATTTATGGAGCCGGGGAAAAGTATGTATTTTCCCCGGCTCAAATCTTGACAAATTTTGTGCTATTTTTCTCAATTTTCCGTTCAGCTTCGCCGTTTCAGTTTCGTGTCCACAGAGATCTGGTACGTGGCATTCAGGAAATTACGGTTGTGTAAACAAGTATCTCGGCTTTCCCAATCAGGGGCTGTTAATTTTACCTACCATTACCTGTACCAAATTATATCAGGGTAATGTTACATGTCAAGAGTCAAAAGGCAATTAAAGGTTTTAGGCTATTGAATCCAGCAGTGGATTCCACGTGTATGTATAGAGTGCACAAGGAGAATAGAATAATAGGCGGCTTTATTTCATCAATTTAGCATATCTATCATTGCAAGCGAGGTCACATCCGACCGCCTATTATTCCCTGCGTCGATCCTATCGGAAATTTCATGTCATTTGTCTCACCTCAAGTCTGGAGAAGCAGACACTCTGCTCTCTGGTTAATGTAAGCTGCTTAATGTAATCATAACGCTTGTCGGCTAATTAAACACCACATCCCCACTTGATATCCGCCACATGAATTGTGAGATCTGTCATCTGTATTAAGGAAGCTATATTTCAATTAATAATGTTTTCGTTCACATACCTAATTGTGATTGTAATTGGGTCCATGGGTCATGGGGGTTCTGGGTTAATCAGATATTACTATATTAGCTGAATTTACGTCTGAAATCGTTTGAAACAACTTGTTATCTCTTGCCGTGTTACATTGAATATTGATTGTCACCGTCCATGCCTCCGATTACAGCGTTCTTCAATAAGAGCAGAGCCAGGGAGCCGCCATCAGACCCGCCTGTGGTAGTTATCTCAGAGCAAGACAACGGCCCGCCTTTGCAATCTAATACTGACAGTGTTTTTGATGAGCTCGCTTGTTCATTGGACTGTTGTAAACTTTCGTCGCCAATACCCACCCGACTTGAAATAGAGAAATCCTTGACCGTTCGAGAGATTCAGAAAAGGAAACGTTATTTTCAAGAAAGTTGGCTGTCAAAATATAGCTGGCTTGTTCTTTGCAAGTCGCAGAATAAAAGCATTTTGTCAAAAGTTGTAGATTTGCTGTAGCTGGCCAACTAGTTAAATCATCATCTACTCACGGTGCAGGTGTCTTCACTACTGAAGGGTTCATTAATTGGAGGAAAGGGGCAGAAGTGTTTGCAGAACATGACAAGTCCTTGGCATTTTATCGAGATTGTCTAGCAGCAATCAAGCAGAACAAGATTTCTGTTCAGTCAACACACAACTGAGTTCTGCTACCGAGGTAATTAGCTGCTATAAACCTTTATTAATAAGTGTTCTGGTTGATGTGTTCTGGTACTTAAGTATGACATTCAATCGAAGTTTTCTGTTTCTATTAAACTCGTACCGTTACTGGAAGCACCTATCAACTTGAATCTTTCAGTACATGGAGTATGGAAGTGACATTCAATGTACTAAAAGTTTCAAGTTGATAAATGCATGCAATAACGTCCCAGGTTAATCTCAAAAATTCAATTGTGTGAAACTGTGAAGTAGCCGGCCAATACATTTTGCTTTTTTTGCACTGAGTATAATTGTTTTATTGTATTGGTTGATTTTTGGATTTTAAAAGTTTAAACCTACGCTAGACTACTAGAGCTGTATGTATGGTGTTTCATGTACGCCAACATGTTTTAAAAAATTTTTCGTGTACCAGGTACGCCAACGTGTTTTCGCGTGCGCGCAACATCATCAATAAATATTTTTTCGCGCATTCCATAAAAAATAAAATATCGGCTAATTTACCGCGCTGGCAAAAAATTGAAATTTCAACAAAAAATAATTAATTTGAAAAATTAAATAAGACAAATTAAATAAGACAAATTAAATAAGACGAATTAAAACGAAAGGATAAGAAAAGAACAAAAGGAGAAATAAGAAAAAAAAAAATAGAAAATTTGGGATAAAAAGAAAATTGTAAATGAAACAGATGAATGAAGAAAGGTGAAGATTCAACGAAATCTCAAAACTAAATGGCCTTTAAATTTAAATCTAGCCGATTCATTTTCTTTTTGATCGCCCTTTTTAAACCGTTTTTTTTTCACTGAATTTTCAAAGCCTGCTTTCAACAGGATTTCAAGGAGCAATTGCTTGAACAATAGCTCGAGAAAGCGTTATTACTTTCCCTTGCTCGAACAATTGCCCGGGTTATACTTCTAATTTAATTACCAGATTCGAGCTATTGCTTGATCGATAGCACTGACCGTAATAGTTGAAGTTATACCTGGGGTAATTTATTGATAGCTCAGGTAAGGAAAAACCCCGCTCTAGGCACACTTGCAGGGGCGTAACCAGGGGGGAAGGTGACACAGGCTGCCTCCCCCTTGTTGGACAGACAATATGAAAATTTTATTAATTTTGTTAAAAATGAGAGCTTTGAGTCAAGCAAAATAAAACATTCCACAGGTTGTGAATGTAACTTGCCTCCTTTTTAAAAATCTGGTTACGCCCTACACACTTGCCCGAGCAATAGGACATATAAATTATTAATAGAACTGTTCTCATAATAAATTTTCGCAGAAATGAGGACCAAAAATGATTAAAATTATTTGAGATAATAATAAAGTAATAAACTTAACTTCTTTGAAAAGTTTTAAAGATCTCAATTAACATTTGAATTTGAACAATCAATATTTCGATAGACATGTTTAACAATGAATGAAATACTAATAACAGCGTGGAACTGACTGCACAATAAAAGTAACAAGCTAACCACGATGTTTTCACATTTCAAGATTTCAATAGCTAGTTGAAATCACACTCATCCCCACAGTCCACATAAAGGACTTTAACACTATCCAATTTTCCTCCAAGTATTCTATCATTTAAAACTTTATCTCTTTATTACTAGCTCATATATTCAAGCGTTGAGCCTGAGTACAAAATGGGGTTTCATAAAATGTCGAAAGTGTAGCCGAAGCCTCGTAAGGTCGGACTAAATGGCGACAATTTGACTTTGAGTAGTATTTTGAAACGCAAACAAACGTCAGTCAAAACACAACAGTTCAATACTTTGTTCTCGAAGCATTAGGCAACAATATATTTCTAAACCAATCGTTCATTCAATTCATCGTCAGTCGTTATTAACACCCTTCATACATTCATACTCAGCTGACGAAAATAATCAGATGATTTTCGAAAGCTTCTGATTTTTAACTTTCTCGTACCATTTCAAACGTTTTCAACTTGCTCCCGAATAAGTTCACGATGTGATTGTAGTCTCTCAATCTCTCATTATGGTAGCTGCTGAACTGAGTAGGACCACTTCGTGTACCTCTTCGTCGTGTGCTGTGCGTAACAGAGTGATATCTGGGTTGGTCGCTTCTGCCAGCTCCTGAAGGCATTATAATTTCTATCATTCTTAATATATGATGATCACTAAGCCCCAGAAGAAACTGATAACAATATAACGAGACTTATTACGAAACAACTTCGGAATAATTCAAGTGATCACTTGCACAGTGATTCAAAGACGAAGTCCAATATGGTACTAATCAATAGTCATATTCCGAGTAAATTGCAATAAATGTTAAAAATTATGTGCGTGACAGGAGATTTCATAAGTCAAATTACCTTTGCAACCATCGCTCTTCAGAAGCTCACAACAGAGCCCTACCAGCTGGTCCTCTGATTAACGATACAGGCATCGTTATAGTAAGAATTTCATCGTTGTATCGATCCAATCTTCGTCATCTTTCTGTAATGGATGAAAATGCACTTTGAATGGCACATTGGACAGAGTAGAAGAATAAAATAGATAGGGACTTGGCAAACACACCGCAAAAACTACGAATATATAGCAATAAGCATTGTACCTGATAGTGACACAAGCAAACATCAATTCTTCTTAATAACTGCATAGTGCATAACACAGCATCGATGCACGCATTTCAGTCGCAACTGATGTCGGATCAAACTCCTAAGAAAGAGGAATTGTATGAAATTGGCTCAAGAAACATTACTCAACAGTATGAAAACTGAATTTTATAAAATTACCCCACAAAGCAGTGTAATAACAACACAGCCGTCAACCCGCAACCATTGCCGTGCCCTAAACCTAATGTAGAAGACACCTGATTGGGTTAACATCAGGCTGATCACGGGCAACTTCTTGGTAGGCGGACTTTTATATAGCTAACGGACTTTATAGCTAAACCGGTCAAAATAGCTGAATGTTGATTTAGCTATACCGTCTGCAGTTCTGACTATTTAAATCTTCTTAGCTGTCCCTCTTCCGGCTTCACCAAGTTCATATGAACTTCATATGAATTCATATGAATTCATTAAACACGGATGAACTAGTTCACCAAAATTTAGTGAACTGAGATGGCGAATTCATATGAACTCATATGCATTCCAGTTCGCCTTGAATTCATATGAACTAGGAAGTTCATCTCGCGGACTCCAGTTCAACGGAGTTCAACGCAGTTCAACGGAGTTCAACGGAGTTCAACGGAGTTCAACGCAGTTCAACGAATTCATCTCGAAGTTCATCTAGAAGGTCAAAATGATAACTTAACAGATATTTCGGGCATGGATCAAAACATGGAACAGCGACGCCACGAGGGCGGCACCGCAGTGCCGCGGTGACGCCAGGGCAGTGCCATGGTGAAGCCACGAGGACGCCACTACTGGGCAACGATAAAGCCACGAGGGCGCCACGGTGACATCAGCGGCAGTCAGCAGTGCCACTGTGAAGCCATGGCGTCTTCATGGCTTCGTCGTGGCGCCGCAGTGGCGTCCTCGTGGCTTACACCATAGCACTGCCCTGGCGTCAACGTGGCGCTACCAATACCATGGGGCCCTTGTGGCGTTGCTGCTCTGATCTATGCCCGATAAGTCTCTCATTCCGGTTGACTGCTGAGTGACGTCACCTATTGAAAGGCTTTTTTTCAATTTTAAAGAGGCCGTTAAACTTCACCAACTGCATCTTGATCCATTTCACTAAAAGGGCTCCCAAAATCAAATATTGGCCATTAAATTTAAACCCCTCTTTAAATAGGTAGTTAAATCAGACTCAAGTCTTGAGCTCTTCCATAAACGGTTTTTCGTATTCTTGTTAAGTGTAGAGTCACGTGACAACTAAAAAATTTCACTTTTTACGTCATGAATTAACTCGAGTCACTCTACGACCAGTTTCTCGACGACTCAAATCGACTCGATGACTCAACTCGACGACTCGATTTGACGACTCTCTGACTTGTCTCGACGACTCGTCTCAACGAATTGTCTCGACGACTCGAGTACTCGACTCGACTCGACGAGTCGACTGTCGAGTCGAGTCGAGTCGAGTCGAGTCGAGTCGAGTCGAGTCGAGTCGAGTCGAGTCGAGTCGTCGAGTCGTCGAGTCGAGTCGTCGAGTCGAGTCGTCGAGTCGTCGAGTCGAGTCGTCGAGTCGAGTCGTCGAGTCGAGTCGTCGAGTCGAGTCGAGTCGAGTCGAATCGAGTCGAGTCGAATCGAGTCGTCGAGTCGAGTCGTCGAGTCGAGTCGTCGAGTCGAGTCGTCGAGTCGCGTCGAGTCGAGTCGTCGAGTCGAGTCGTCGAGTCGAGTCGTCGAGTCGAGTCGTCGAGTCGAGTCGTCGAGTCGAGTCGTCGAGTCGAGTCGTCGAGTCGAGTCGTCGAGTCGAGTCGTCGAGTCGAGTCGTCGAGTCGAGTCGTCGAGTCGAGTCGTCGAGTCGTCGAGTCGTCGAGTCGTCGAGTCGTCGAGTCGTCGAGTCGAGTCGTCGAGTCGAGTCGTCGAGTCGAGTCGTCGAGTCGAGTCGAGTCGTCGAGTCGCCGAGTCGAGTCGAGACGTCGAGTCGAGTTGTCGCCGTCGTCGAGTCGAGTCGTCGAGTCGAGTCGTCGAGTCGAGTCGTCGAGTCGAGTCGTCGAGTCGAGTCGTCGAGTCGAGTCGTCGATTCGAGTCGTCGAGTCGAGTCGTCGAGTCGAGTCGTCGAGTCAAGTCGTCGAGTCGAGTCGTCGAGTCGTCGAGTCGTCGAGTCGTCGAGTCGAGTCGAGTCGTCGAGTCGAGTCGTCGAGTCGAGTCGAGTCGTCGAGTCGAGTCGAGTCGAGTCGAGTCGTAGAGTCGTCAAGTCGTCGAGTCATCGAGTCGTCAAGTCGTCGAGTCGTCGAGTCGTCGAGTCGAGTCGTCGAGTCGAGTCGAGTCGAGTCGAGTCGAGTCGAGTCGAGTCGTCGAGTCAAGTCATAAAGTCCAGTTGTTGAGTCAAGTCATTGACCACCTGGCACCTCAGCTGTCAGATAACATTTCTATTTACATTATTATTTTCTCATTCCTAATGAGCTAATGGAATTGGAAATTTGGAAGGACGTGTAGCGTAAAATAAGTGCTCGCAGTGGAGGGTAGGGTAACACTAACAGTAAGACCTAAGACCTAAACGACTGTATGTTACTGTACTTTTTTACAGCAACATACAGTCGTTTAGGTCTATTCTGTTGCAAAGCTAAGTTTTTCCAAAATAACATATGTTGTTCGCATTGAGTGACATGAACTCAGGTGAACTCAAATGAACTCAGGTGAACTCCAGTTCAACGCAGTTCAACGCAGTTCAACGTAGTTCAACGCAGTTCAACGCAGTTCAACGGAGTTCATCTCAAAGTTCATCCCGTAGTTCACTTAAATGAACTAGTTTATTCATATGAATTCATATGCATCTCAGTTCACTAAATTTTGGTGAACTAGTTCATCCCCCGGTTGGAATAAAGGTTAGGCTGGTTGCCAATCCTGTGCGAGCGAAGCGAGCACGGTAGCTTTTGGTTGCGAGCGAGGTGCCGCGAAGCGGCGCCGAGCGAGCTGCAGTAGGGGTCTGGGGGCGCAGCCCCAGGGGGTCCAGGGCAGAGCCCCTGGTGGGGGTCTAGGGGCGAAGCCCCCGGAAAATTTTTTGCTAAAATGTATAATTTTGCAGGGTTTTCCTTCATTTGAGCAAGAAAATATCCGAGATTTAAACAGCGTGTTTCATTCAAAAATCTCTAATTTTTTTTGATTCAGAAGCCCCGAGTAGGCTACACATTATGTAATTCATAATTATTTCCACCTGACAGACAAAATTTGAATCACTTACTCACTGCTCACTATTCTTTTTACTCAACCAATTGATGAATTGTAAAAGTAAATGTTCATGTTTCAAAGATCAATTGTGTGTCAGGCTTATAACTTAATAACTAACAAATATAATCAGCTAAAAGGCTGTCGTTTGATATATTACTATCCTAAAAAATGGAAGCACAGATTTTTTGTTTGATAAGCGAGTCAAAACGTCACCTTTACTCATACACAGGAGTTCGAAAAAACAAATTTCAGGCTGAATATTGATCATGATTTAATATTGTCTATGTGTCGCTGTATCTTGAATACGAATATTAGATATACTCCTGGTTTTTATTTCTAATTGGATTTTTGTTTTTTGTTAAAATTAAGTCCACTCCTTAAAAGTTAAAACTCGATCAGATCATGCCGACTGGAAGTGCAACCACCGCTTTAGAGAGCTTGCAAGTTGCTGCTCTCAGCAGCAGTGTTTTACTACAGCTCACCCTCACAATAATCTAATCAGCTGCAACCAGGATCGCAACCAGGATTGCGAGAGAGCCTCCAGGATTGTAAGCTCCGCTTACAATCCTCTGAAAAAGTAACAAGTTGGGTTGCTCTGGTTGCGCTAGCATGGTCCATGGAATTCTGGATATATGCTGGATATTATGAGGGAAGTAGATAGACTACGCATATCCCTTCTGCAGTAATTATTAAAGCGAGAAGGTGTAATATCATAATATGAATGATACCAACGTAGTATAATAGTCTCACGCACATTTAACATAGCTCCTCTGCGAATTACATCCCTTGATATCTAGCGTCTCTCACATACACTTTATAAGGATGCTAAATGAAAAACCCATCTATTACATGAGCTCTATTTGATAAATCCGACACCGCATCAATGTTATATCTTCTCTATATCAACATTATATAAAATAGATCTTTGCTAATTCACATGCCAATTTATCATGCGTCTTCTTTGTATCCTCATGTAATTTATAGCCCCAAGATGAATATTATTCACAGTCATCCCCAAACCACAGCTACATATAACCTACGTGTTGAAAATATGCAGAACACGTTCGACTATTATATTACTTTATGAAAGCCATTCATAACATATCTAAATTTATCACGGCTCCACTCTTCGAGTGTCGCGATAATTAGATATAAATATTTCGTAGCAAGCTACTCAATATTTATATCCTATTACATACTCATTTCATTCGTATGTAATAGAGATATGTTAATTCCTGGTCTTTCGCTAAAGTACATATGTACGTTATTCAGTGTTTCTAATCCTGACTAGTGCTAAGAATAAAATGGGAATTTTATGCATTGCATACTGATGGTGATACAGTGAGTAGCAAACTATGATTGCACGTTTCACTCTCCATTTTTGAAAACTGACTGATGTAACAGTAAAATTGTAGCTGCACACCTAATTTTAAGTCGTTAAATTCTGAAATTTCATGGTTGCTTTAACAAATAATGTTGCCCAGCTAGGATTGCCAGGATTGCAGGTTATTCCAACCGGGGTTCATCCGTGTTTAATGAATTCACATGAATTCATATGAAGTTCAATATGAACTTGGTGGAGTTCATATGAAGTTCATATGAATTCATGTCAAGTTCATATGAAGTTCATTCATATAAAAATTTATTGAACTGGTTAACGCATTCATATGAACTCATATGAATTCATATGAATTCATATGAAGTGCGCGGCGACTTCATATGAACTGCAGTTCACCCAGTATATAGCCAAACCAATAATAGGAAAAAGACAGTGCAGTTGCAACGCAGCAAGTGCCACTATGTAACATTCTGTGAGACAAAAAAACACTAAACTGCAGCTCAAAAACACAATCATTTGAGCCCCAGTTGTCTCAGTCACTTTTGTCCCAATTATCCCATACTGGAGTATCATTACAATTTTAAAGTCAGATTATAAATTATATCATCAAGAGTGCCTTCTTTGTAGAACATTCAAGAAATGCCTTCATCAGAGAGCTAGCCAGATCCAAATTAAGCATGAGACACCAAAAATGATATGATGTAATGAAAGCTAACACTGTGACACACGGGCTTGTGACTGTGTTGTGGGGTTGAATGCATTTGATGGGCGCCCAAATGCTCCCCCAACCACAAGAAGTAGTGTGTTAGTTTCAGAAGCTCCAAGTTCATCAAGGAAATTAAGTTCAAGAGTGAAAATTGTAGTTCAAGAGTGTAGTCCAAGAGTGTAGTTCAAGAGTGTAGTTCAAGAGTGTAGTTCAAGAGTGTAGTTCAAGAGTGTAGTTCAAGAGTAAAATAAAGTTCTAGAGTGGAAATTGTAATAAGCTAATTAAAAATCCCTGGTGTCAAGTCATCCACCTGAAATTGAACTGTAAATAATGATTTGAATGACCTGAATAGATTTAGGAAATAAATTATATATCAGCACAATAAATAAATCAAATTGAATTGAATTAATTAATAATTCTACTTAGTTATACCCACGGTATAACCTGCTCCTTATTGTGAGCCCGATGAACAATATTCAACACAATCAATCATCATGCTATAAGTCACCATGTTATACTCAAACTCGGTAATAATTTAATCATAATTAATGTTAAAAAGTTTGAAAATTTTAAAAGTCTGAAAATTGAAAATAAAGGAGCCATTACACTCAATTGATCAAAATATACAGATAACATTGATCAAAATATACAGATAACATTTCCATGATTCAATATATATATACAATTAAGATAGGACGACTCTGGTCCTCTCACTGGTCATTGTCCATTGCGATGAGGTAATCATCTTTAAATGAAGATTCTTTACAGATCAACAAAACAAGGTTCAGGAATGTTTTTCTGACATTGATATCATTAGTAAATATAACCCAAGATGGAAGTTTACTTCTAGTCTTTGCAGATTTGACAACTGATTTCTAAGAGCTGTAACCTCAGTGCTATATGCATGGCATTCAAACAGTTTGTGTATACTGAGTCAGGTAGGTCGCAACATTCTAGGCACATAGGAGTGAACAGATCTTTGTCATACTTCAAAACAGAGAATACAAAATCCAAAAAAAACCTTTTTAAATGCCTTCTATCAAGGTCAAACATAAAAATCGGGGCTTTTTTTAGCTGATTTTAGTTAAATTTTTGGGATGTTTTGAACCTTTTAACTTCATATTTAAAAAAGGGGAAATTTCTTTTTTCCGGAAGTTGCAATTAGAAAATAAAGTTTTTTTCAATTTGAAAATAGAAATTTTTTAAAATTTTTTAAAAAGGGAAGGTGAATTTGAAATATATTAAAAAGGTTCCCAAATTTAAAATGAATTAATTTAAATAAAGGGGGATCAACCCCGGGCACCGTGCGGCCAAGGGTGGGAAACCCAAAAATAAAAAATTTTTGGGGGGATTTGGGGGGGCCCGGCATTTGAATCCCCGGGGGTTTTGGCCCGTCCCGGGGCTGGTGCCCGACTGGTCTCCCAAAAGTCCCCCCAAAATGGAAAAAAATCCCCCAAAAATTCCCCGGGTTTTTTTCAACCCCCAAAAAAACCCCCACCAGGGACTTTTTTTCCCAACAGGGGATCCCCTGGGGGAAAAAACTCCCGGGGGGTGGCCCGGAGTCCCGGGGACAAAAACCCCCAGGGGGTTCCCCGGGGTTCCCCGGAGTATCCTTTTTGACTTTTGGAAATTTTTTTTTCAAAAAATTTAAAAAAAAAATTTTAACAGTTAAAAATGGGGTCTGTTTCCCAATTTTTAAACCCAAGGGGCCTGCTTTTTAAAATTTTATTTTTAAAAACCCGGGCCGCTAAAAAAAATTTATAAAAAAAATTTACCTTTTTTTTTTTCATTGGGTAATTTTGGGTTTATTTTTTTATATAAATTTAAATTGAAAATAAAAAATTTTCTCTTGAAGGGAAAAAAATTGTTTTTAGCCAAAAACAATTTAAAAATTCGCAATACTATGCCCAAAATTTCGATTCATTTGATTTTTGTTTTGCAATCTTAAATGTTTAAAAATTTTTCCGTTAATCAACCCCTTGATTTAAATCGCCCGAGTCTGCAAAAATTTTTGGGAAAAATCAACGAAAAAACCTCAACCACCATCCCCTTCTCTATTTTAATTTTTTCAAATGAAAAACGAAACACCGTTCTTTCAAACGCTAAACCGCAAAATAAAACGTATCGAAAGCACCCCATAAACTGTCATAATCTGCATGCAGAAATTTTCCATAGCAAACCCCAAGGCCCCCTTTTCTTTATTTTTCTTGGCAACCAATTTAAAAATTTAAACAAAACTTTTTGGTTTCTTTTTTTAAAAATTTTTTTTTGGTTTTTTGGTGGGTTTTTGTGGCTTGGATGTGGGGTTTTTTATTTTCCCTTGGGTTTTTGGTTTTTGGGAGGGTTGGAAAAAGGGTTTGAAGAAAAAAATTATGGGGATTTGATTTTTTTTTTTGAATGGGAAATTTTCTTCTTTAAAAAAAGGGGGGTTTCTTTCTCTTTTTGTTTTTTTTTTCCCCTTTCCCCTAAAATTTGGTTTTTATTTAATTTTCGTGGGGAAAATTTTTTTTAATTTTGAAATGTTTATTCTAAATTAGTTTGGGGGGAAAAAACCCCTAAATTAATAAAATTGGAAAAAAATTTTTAATAAACGAGAGGTCATTGGAGGATTCTCCACCGGCAAAATCCACCGGCGGAGTCGAGTCCACTGGCGGAGTCGAGTCCACTGGCGGAGTCGAGTCCACTGGTGGAGTGGGAGTCCACCAGTGGACTCCACTGGTGAGAGTCCGCCAGTGGACTCAGCTCCGCCAGTGGACTCCACCAGTGAGTCCACTGACTCGCGGCGGACTTACCTCCACAATTATTTTTCCCTGGTGGACTTTTTTTTGGTGGACTTTTCGGTGGACTGTCCACCAGTGCGCGGCGGAGCGAGCGGACCTGTGGACCCACCACTCCCGCGGCGGAGTTTCAAAGTCCGCTGCAGGGTCCACAAAGATCACCAAAAAATTTTCTGGTGGACTTTAGTGGAGTCCGCGGCGGACCCGCAGCGGGTCCACCGGGTCCACCAGCAGGTCCGCCATGAGTTGAGTCCACCCATTTTTTAGCCATGAGCCAAAAACCAGTTCAATGACCGAATTATTTGATGATTTTTCTGGTAATGAAAAATCTGCGCGTCAAATTTATAGAACTATATTGCCGTGATCTGGAAAAAAGGAAGTAAAGGAAAAAGGAACTGCAAATTTTGAAGTTTTCAGTACCAACATTTTTCAGCTCGTTGAGCTCTACAAGATAGGCTAGGTCATTTGCGTGGAAATGTCCCTGAAAAATTTTAAAGAGTAAACTACTAATATAACTGCCATTTTTGAGAACATTTCAGGGATTTTGCGATTTTGTTATCTAATATCTGGAATCTAAAGGTATCTTGCGTAGATACCTACCGACTTCCTTTCCAGATAAACCATGATAAATGGCAATGATTTGGTGCAGTTACTTCCTTTTTGGTGCAGTTACTTCCTTTCCTAAGACATGTTTATATTATGACCGGCTCTTGTGGATAAAAAGGAAGTAACTGACAATTTTACAGTAAAAAGTAAATAAAAGCAAAATTAGCCGACTGAATTTATGATCATTCATCGCTCAGTATATCATATGAATTTCATCATGTTTATCCAAAAATATCCCATGGATTAATTGATGGATTAATCAATTAATGGATAAATTGCAAATGATTTGAAAATATTCTCGGCTAAACCTACACTTACTTCTTTTACAGTAATATTCTGATCAGTTACTTCCTTTTATTCCCAACAGCCCACCATAATATTATGTTCAGGAAAGGAAGCAACTGCACCTAAATCATTACCGCTTTTTCATGGTTTATCAGGAAAAGGAAGTATCTACGTAAGATACTTCCTTCTTCCAGATAACAAAATCCCTGAAATGTTCACACAAATTTGCAGTTACTTCCTTATTTCAGATCACGGCTGTATACAAAAGGCGTTTTTCTTTTTCTCATACTTTCTAATGAACGTCATTATGCGACAGTTATAGGTACTACGAGTGTACGACAGTAATGACAGTGCGTTATGCGACAGTACTGCAACAATACTACATATTTGCGGCAGTGTCATTATGCAACAGTTATAATATGACAGACGGCAGAACATCATGCGACAGTACTACGACAGTTACATTATTGAGAAGTGTCATTGTGTGACAGTACTATGACAGACGGCAGAACATCATGCGACAGTACTACGAAAGTTATATTATAGAAGTGTCATTATGCGACAGTTATGACAGAACATCATGCGACAGTACTGCAACAGTTACATATTGGTGAGGCGGTGTCATTATACAGCAGTTACATGACAGACGACAGTACCTACATCATGCGACAGTGCTGCGACAGTACTAAGGTAATACATATTTGCGAGTCGGTGTCATTATGCAACAGTTATAATATGACAGACGGCAGAACATCATGCGACAGTACTACGACAGTTACATTATTGAGAAGTGTCATTGTGTGACAGTACTATGACAGACGGCAGAACATCATGCGACAGTACTACGAAAGTTATATTATAGAGAAGTGTCATTATGCGACAGTTATGACAGAACATCATGCGACAGTACTGCAACAGTTACATATTGGTGAGGCGGTGTCATTATACAGCAGTTACATGACAGACGACAGTACCTACATCATGCGACAGTGCTGCGACAGTACTAAGGTAATACATATTTGCGAGTCGGTGTCATTATGCAACAGTTATAATATGACAGACGGCAGAACATCATGCGACAGTACTACGACAGTTACATTATTGAGAAGTGTCATTGTGTGACAGTACTATGACAGACGGCAGAACATCATGCGACAGTACTACGAAAGTTATATTATAGAGAAGTGTCATTATGCGACAGTTATGACAGAACATCATGCGACAGTACTGCAACAGTTACATATTGGTGAGGCGGTGTCATTATACAGCAGTTACATGACAGACGACAGTACCATCATGCGACAGTGCTGCGACAGTACTAAGGTAATACATATTTGCGAGTCGGTGTCATTATGCAACAGTTATAATATGACAGACGGCAGAACATCATGCGACAGTACTACGACAGTTACATTATTGAGAAGTGTCATTATGTGACAGTAATATGACAGACGGCAGTACATCATACGACAGTACTGCGACAGTTATATTATAGAGAAGTGTCATTATGCGACAGTTATGCAACAGTTATGCGACAGTTATGACAGAAAATCATGCGACAGTTATGCGACAGTTACATATTTGCGAGGCTGTGTCATTATACAGCAGTTATATGACAGACGACAGTACATCATGCAACAACAGTACTACGACAGTTATATTTATGAGGCGGTGTCACTATACAACAGTTATATGACAGACGACAGTTCATCATGTGACAGTACTACGACAGTTACATATTTATGAAGAGGTGTCATTATACAATAGTTATATGACATACGACAGTACATCATGCGACAGTACTACGACACTACGACAGTTACATTATAGAGGAGTGTCATTATGCAACAGTACTATGCCATCGACAGTGGTATCAGTACCTATAACAGTATAAGACAAAGACAGTTTTTGTTTTGTTTTTTCTAATTTTTGAACGTCTTTTAGGTTTCTACTCTGCTACAGTCTACAGAGTGTGGACTGTGGAGAGTTTCTGCTTGAAACGGAAAATCTTGAATCTCGTTCAACATTGATGTTACACTCAAGTGTAGATTCAATTTGATTATATCGTAATAAAAGGTGTGTATCGTTATGATCATATCAACCCGGCAGCAGTGAAATTAGGCCCCGCAAAGAAGCATTCCAGGAATTACTATACTTGCCATGTAGCCACAACATATCTACCGCGCAAGCCGTAACTCAATTAGTCCGTTATATAGCTCGTATATAGCGCTCCTGCGTGCAAATATTAATTACCGGCTTAATTAATTGAAATTAAAAAGTTATTGAAAGTTCGATGACAAAACTTAGCTCAACTAAACCATTGACCAACACTGAAATAGAGGATATTTTTTGTTTAGTTCAAAACCACTCAGAAGCCGAGAAAATGGAGGTGGATAAATTTGTCCACCTTCAGTCGTTTCTTATCCGGGTCTGGGTGGAATACTGTTAATCCCTAATGTTCCTATGTAAGTATATCAACCTTTTCAGCCAATGATATGGATTATGCTTCAAATTGTGTCTAACAAATGGTCATTTAATACTTTTATGAAATATTAGACAGCTTGGTGATCTCTAGTCAATGGAAAATGAAAGTTATTCATTTATTTTTATGTGATGTATTTTTTATTGTGATATTAGGCGCACGTAACGTTCGTCGGTCGATCGATTGGAATTGGTCGATCGATCAACTCCATTTGAACGAACGATGTGTTTCACTGGTCCCTATTGACGTGAATCGTGTTTAAATGAGCAATTTTTAGTTGTTTTCCTACTGGCTCAAAGATTTTCTATTTAAAACACATCAGTCGAATAAATGGAGTTGATCGATCGACCAATTTCAATCGATCGACCGACGAACATTACGGGCGCCTTATGGAAAAAATAAAAAATTATTGTTTAACTCAAATTATTGTTAAACTATTAGCATGTAGCCCAGGGCAAGGAAAAAGGCTATATACTGGGTGAACTGCAGTTCATATGAAGTCGCCGCGCACTTCATATGAATTCATATGTATTCATATGAGTTCATATGAATGCGTTTACCAGTTCAATAAATTTTTATATGAATGAACTTCATATGAACTTCATATGAATTCATATGAACTTCATATGAACTCCACCAAGTTCATATGAACTTCATATGAATTCATATGAATTCATTAAACACGGATGAACTAGTTCACCAAAATTTAGTGAACTGAGATGCATATGAATTCATATGAACTCATATGCATTCCAGTTCGCTTTGAATTCATATGAACTAGAAGTTCATCTTGCGGACTCCAGTTCAACGGAGTTCAACGCAGTTCAACGGAGTTCAACGCAGTTCAACGGAGTTCAACGCAGTTCAACGGAGTTCAACGAATTCATCTCGAAGTTCATCTAGAAGGTCAAAATGATAACTTAACAGATATTTCGGGCATGGATCAAAACATGGAACTGCGACGCCACGAGGGCGGCACCGCAGTGCCGCGGTGACGCCAGGGCAGTGCCATGGTGAAGCCACGAGGACGCCACTACTGGGCAACGATGAAGCCACGAGGGCGCCACGGTGACATCATGGCAGTCAGCAGTGCCACTGTGAAGCCATGGCGTCTTCATGGCTTCGTCGTGGCGCCGCAGTGGCGTCCTCGTGGCTTACACCATAGCACTGGCGTCAACGTGGCGCTACCAATACCATGGGGCCTTGTGGCGTTGCTGCTCTGATCTATGCCCGATAAGTCTCTCATTCCAGTTGACTGCTGAGTGACGTCACCTATTGAAAGGCTTTTTTCAATTTTAAAGAGGCCGTTATAAACTTCACCAAATTAGCTGCATCTTGATCCATTTCACTAAAAGGGCTTCCAAAATCAAATATTGGCCATTAAATTTAACCCCCTATTTAAATAGTTAAATCAGACTCAAGTCTTGAGCTCTTCCATAAACGGTTTTTCGTATTCTTGTTAAGTGTACAGTCACGTGACAACTAAAAAATTTAACTTTTACGTCATGAATTAACTCGAGTCACTCTCACGACCAGTTTCTCGTTGACTCAAATCGACTCGATGACTCGAGTCGACGACTTCGACTCGACGATGACTCGACTCGACTCGACTCGACTCGACCGACGACTCGTCGACTCAGTCGTCGAGTCGTCGAGTCGCAGAGTCGTCGAGTTGAGTCGTCGAGTCGAGTCGTCGAGTCGAGTCGTCGAGTCGTCGAGTCGAGTCGAGTCGTCGAGTCGTCGAGTCGAGTCGTCGAGACGAGTCGCCGAGTCGTCGAGTCCGAGTCGTCGAGTCGAGTCGTCGAGTCGAGTCGTCGAGTCGTCGAGTCGAGTCGAGTCGAGTCGAGTCGTCGAGTCGAGTCGAGTCGAGTCGTCGAGTTGAGTCGTCGAGTCGTCGAGTCGAGTTGTGAGTCGTCGAGTCGAGTCGTCGAGTCGAGTCGAGTCGAGTCGTCGAGTCGTCGAGTCGAGTCGTCGAGTCGAGTCGTCGAATCGAGTCGTCGAATCGAGTCGTCGAGTCGAGTCGTCGAGTCGTCGAATCGTCGAATCGTCGAGTCGTCGAGTTGAGTCGTCGAGTCAAGTTGTCGAGTCGTCGAGTCGAGTCGACGAGTCGAGTCGAGTCGAGTCGTCGAGTCGAGTCAAGTCATAAAGTCCAGTTGTTGAGTCAAGTCATTGACCACCTGGCACCTCAGCTGTCAGATAACATTTCTATTTACATTATTATTTTCTCATTCCTAATGAGCTAATGGAATTGTAAATTTGGAAGGACGTGTTGCGTAAAATAAGTGCTCGCAGTGGATGGTAGGGTAACACTAACAGTAAGACCTAAGACCTAAACGACTGTATGTTACTGTACTTTTTTACAGCAACATACAGTCGTTTAGGTCTATTCTGTTGCAAAGCTAAGTTTTTCCAAAATAACATATGTTGTTCGCATTGAGTGACATGAACTCAGGTGAACTCAAATGAACTCAGGTGAACTCCAGTTCAACGCAGTTCAACGCAGTTCAACGCAGTTCAACGTAGTTCAACGCAGTTCAACGCAGTTCAACGGAGTTCATCTCAAAGTTCATCTCGTAGTTCACTTAAATGAACTAGTTTATTCATATGAATTCATATGCATCTCAGTTCACTAAATTTTGGTGAACTAGTTCATCCGTGTTTAATGAATTCATATGAATTCATATGAAGTTCATATGAACTTGGTGGAGTTCATATGAAGTTCATATGAATTCATGTGAAGTTCATATGAAGTTCATTCATATAAAAATTTATTGAACTGATAAACGCATTCATATGAACTCATATGAATTCATATGAATTCATATGAAGTGCGCGGCGACTTCATATGAACTGCAGTTATATAGCCCAGGGCAAGGAAAAACAATAGAAATATTAGTATATAGCCCAGGGAAAGGAAAAACAATAGAATTATTAGCATATAGTCCAGGGCAATGAAAAACAATAGAAATATTAGCATATAGCCCAGGGCAAGGAAAAACAATAGAAATATTAGGATATAGCCCAGGGCAAAGAAAAACAATAGAAATATTAGCATATAGCCCAAGGCAAGGAAAAACAATAGAAATATTAGCATATAGCACAGGGCAGGGAAAAAACAATAGAAATATTGACATATAGCCCAGGGCAAGGAAAAAGAATAGAAATATTAGCATATAGGTAGCCCAGGGCAAGGAAAAACAATAGAGTTAAACAATAATTTTTGAGTTAAACAATAATTTTTTATTTACTCCATAATATCACAATAAAAAAATTACATCACATAAAAATAAATGAATAACTTTCATCTTCCATTGACTAGAGGTCACCAAGCTGTCTAATATTTCATAAAAGTATTAAATGACCATTAATTGTTAGAAACTATTTGAAGTATAATCCATATCATTGGCTTAAAAGGTTGATATACTTACATAGGAACATTAGGGATTAAAATCTCAATATATTGCCGCCCTTTTGTGATAACATTCATTGAATGTCTTATCATGAGGAATAGGACATTTAGGTTAGCTCAGTAAAATATTTGGGTTATCATCTTGTCATGTATAAATGTTGTTATTCATTTGGGCCATCCTTGGCCGTTGAAAGAAAGTAAGACAAAAAAAAGTTTAGAAGACTTTTGTACATAATGTGCTATTCAAAAGAAACATGTCTTCTGATATTAACATACCATACGATGCACCATAGGTATGTTAGAGTGTTATGCCGAAGCGAAGCTGAGGTCAATAATGGTTTGTTTTGGACGAGGCGGCCGAGTTCAAAACAATGTGGTATTAGGTACTCCTGAGACCTAAATATACATGGCGAAACCTAAATTAACGCGCTAAAAATACGTAATAACGTGAAAAATAGACTTTGACAAGTAGCATGTAGCCGTCAGACAGGTTGATGTGTAAATTTACATCCGGCCGGATCAGAACAATTTAGTGCTAAAATCGTTGGTGGTGTGTCTTGCAGGAAGAATTACAGATTTTGCCATCAACCCACTGCTGTAAATCTTGATAAAGACGTCACCTTGAACATTTGTTCATCGTGGAATGTATAAATTCTATTACCACGGAATGAAGATATGTTTGTCCCATCAAATTATGCAAATTCGATTGACACTTAACTGAGTTGCTATCATATAAAGGGTTATAGGTTCCCCGACCTATAACCCCAAAATCCAGGGCAAGGGTCGGAAACCATACATGGTTATGAGTCTGACCGACCCTATAATATAGAAATACCCCGATGTATATGGTAGCAAATAAGGGCTTATGAGCCATGTAATAATAATTATAGTGTCTATGCTCCAGCATAGTAGAATAGCGAATTCAATTTTTATAATCAGATTAACATTAATATTTGATTAGTTTGTAATGACAAAATTAAGTACGATATCCCCAAATTTGCAAAAGCCTACTTCATTAACGTTAATACTGACATACGTCACAGAGTTAGGAAATTTTGAGGAGGGGTCCATTTTAACCAGATCATAAGATTAAATGGCTTAAAAATCTGCAATACATGGGCGTGACCTTACTAACGGGTGATGACTATTTATCTGGAATTATTTCAATGTATTCTTGTGGGCGGGTCGAGATCATGTTGGAGCTCGGATGTGATTTTTCTGGACCTGAAAAGTCTGCTGATTCAGAATAACATCATGAGAAAATTTGAAAACCCTGTTTTCTCATGCTGCTGGCCGATTGGTTTGAGAGGGTACAAAAAAATCTTGCACAAATTCAAAGATTGACTTCCAGACATATGATTAGAAAATTGCTTACAGGAGCATTCTCATCAGTTGCCATTTAGGTTTATTCATGAACTTCGTTAGCTGAGACACTAATGAAGACCTCTACATGCATTTTTCGTTGAATATCAAGAAAATTCTTGGATTTTAGAGCTAAAATCCCGCCAAATGTCTGAAAAAAGGTGTGCGTTTTTTTTGCTACACCAGGCCTTAAGAAAGTCTTAGAACAGGACCTAGGTGGTCTGAACACTCAGATTTGATGGCAGGGACCTCATTAAACATAACTCATGTCTTTAGACCACTTCCATTTATTGGTATGCAGAATTTTGGATTAACAATTACCCAAAATCGCAGTTTTATGAAAGTGACATTATCCTAGAATTGACGATTTTAAACCCTTTAGGTTCCATAGGCTCACCACTGGTTAGTGATGCTACTTACTGCAGTCACTCTTGAGACCCTCCTGCTCAGAATCATCCCATTGTAAGGCTTAAATAACACTTTTGGAGATAATTATTGTCATTGAAATTTTGTGCAAGATTTTTTTGAACCTTCTCGGACTGATCGGCCGGTAGCATGGGAAAGCAGGGGTTTCAAATTTTCTCATGATTTTATTCTGAATCAGCGGACTTTTTGGGTCCAGAATAGTCATATTTGAGCTCTAACATGATCTTGATTTGCCCACAAGAATACATTGAAATAGTTCCAGATAATTAGTCATCACCCGTTATCTGTACCTACCTTCTTCCTTAGGTATACATTATACAAGCGTAATGTGTTATCCAGTCTGAAATTTCTACAACTGCTTTCTCTACAACTGCTTTTTCATCATCAGATCAATGGTTCTAGATCAAACAGCACCGCCAATGAACCCACAGATTTCAAGGTGGTCAAGCTGACTTGAAGACCTATTCAAGAGGGGCACGTTGATGACTCTGCGACTTCTGCGAGTCTATAATTGAAGACAATAGGCACATATTATATTAGTATTTTGTGTACCTATTTGTGTTGCAGAGACATTTCTATTACAAGAGTGTTAGAGCTTTCAATTACTGTACTTAGAAAGGAAAGACGCAGCAATCGAATACCAAAGAAGCATCGAGAAATTGAGAAAGACCAGATGAAACTTGTCTATAGCAAATCCATTTCTTAGCAATAGTGGATATTCCTATCATATTATCATTCGAGGTGGAAAATTTTTTTCAATAGACAATTTTGTCCTCAAAAATTATCATAATATGGAACAATTTAATGCACAAACATAAACTCATAAAACACAAATAAAATAAAACTCCTGCTGAAGCTGGTGTAGATACTTAGATACGCAGTGATTTCAACAAGCAAAACACTCTCTGGTCTCTGTTGTCACGAGGGTGATTTCGTCAGAACATATTATAACGAATTATCATACAGCATATATAACACAGTGTTACATAGCATTGTACTGACGAAGAAAAAGAGACGTGAAAGATATATCAACAACTTGACTCCAAGAAGAAATCGACAAAACACCACACGTACAGAAAGTGCAAAGTACATGCATAGATGCTTTTACATAATTTTAAAGGCTGTTTTAATATCGTTAATATTTCGAAAGAATTTAACAGCTAATATACAAAGCATAATTATAATATACTGTATAGTCTTATGCAAGTCTTATGCACTGGATGAAATGTCTTGGATCTTCAAAGCTCACAGCAAAAAGTAGAAAGCTTCCTGTTGAGTGCACTATCTAACAAGAATCAGTGACTACTACAGTGACGACTACAATAAACTAATAAACCAATAAAATATCTGCAAAACGCCTCCACACTTCCAAATCAGGAGACTTCCCATGCTGACACTATGATACCTAAAACCTATACCAGCACACATCATACAAGCAGGGGCATAGCCAGGGGGTCGGCGACGAAGGCCCCTGCCTCCCCTTTTTGGACAGTATGAAAGTTTTGTTAAGATGAGAGCTTTGAATAAAGCAAAATGATACATTCAACAGGTTTAAAATGTAACTAGCTGCCTCCTTTTCAAAAATCTGGCTATGCCCCTGCATACAAGCCATGGCCTGCACAGTAATGCTATACGACATGACGTCATCAACTCGTCTCTAGCAATTCCCTAGCAGTTGCAGCAGTATTACCTGTACCTACTGTATTTCACATAGTAACTTAGTAAGCATTTTATATCGAGTATTAGAGCGCCAACGAGAGAATTATCATATTACTGTCATCAGAATACAGATGGAGAATAATAAATAAAGTGTGATACTACTACACAACGAATACAGTGTTTTATTCATTGTGTAGTGTACAATATGAGGTCGTTCTGAATTAAACAAAATTTAACAAATAGTCATTTAAGTATAAGACCTATAACAAAAATATAGGCAAAATAACTGTACCAATATAGAACAAGACCGTCTTAAAAAGCGAAATTATCTATTTTTGCGTCAAGAAATATTTGACACATTTTTTAAATTATGAATACAGTGCGTGATACATAAGCAATACGATATAAGGTATACAGTATTTATACTTTTATACAGGAATAAGCGCTAAAAAGAGTTCCTCGCCGCTAAAAGATGAGTACGAATGAAATGAACAACAAAGTAGTGTCTTTTCTATCTTATCAATTTATCTCGATGATAAAAAATGTATATTTGGACAGTTGGTATACATATGAATACCTAATTACCTATAATGAAAGTGAGATGCTCTGCGCTCAAAATGCCTGCTATCAATTCTATAAAGTTTTAAAATCAAATTTATCTACAAGATATTGGCACAGCGCTCACGCTGTGCATGCCTGCAGTTATTAACGTTAAAATCCTCTCAGTCTTGCGAAGTTTTCCCTTCGGTAGCTATGCTACTGCTGGTAGCTTTGCAACTGCTGCTACCATGTTTTAGTTTTATTACCAAAGTTTCACCTCAAATTTGATGAACCTAAACGTAGGTTTACAGTTCTGTGAAGTTTCTTCATATCATTTAAATTATCATACGTTAATTTTTGCCCAAACCTGTAAAGAAGACTCTGAGAGGAGGTTGATAGACCCTTCACGACTTGTAGGTGCTAACTTCTGGAAAAGAAAATGATAAGGAAATCAAAAAATCTTCGATATTCATTGAGAAATTTCGAACATGTTCATGCAGATGAGTATGGCATGTAAGGGGTACAAGTGGGACTATTAGTGCAGCCAGGTGAGTTCCAGCAGAGCTCTCCCCCATGGAGAGTTGCCATCTCCCCACGCGTGGCGGGGAAGGTGGTCAGTGAATATTGCACAAAAACAAAACATCTGGAGCGAATATTATTCTATTCGCATTTTGTCGCACACCCTAGATGCTTCCTTAGTTATACCTCAGAGGAGAAATTTTCTATATGATTTAATTGCTGTGCTGTAAAAATTGATAATTGAATTGAATTGAACCTACAGTGTGAGTGCAGTGTACCTACAGTGTGAGTGCAGTGTATATACAGTGTGGGGCAGTGTACCAGCAGTGTGAGTGTACTAGTGCAGTGTACCTGCTGCTGATGGATGAAGTTTGTCCAGGCATCTCTATCCTCAGCAGAGTGACATCTCAGATGCCATGTAACAGTGGGGGTCACCATGTCAAAACGGACATCAGATTGAGCATGTATCTGGATGAGATAAGCAGTTACACCCAATTATACATCATGCATGACATCTTATTTAATTAGATCATTAGCCAAAATAACTAATAATTTTAAGCAAGTCTTTATGGTAGGTATGATTGAAAGGTAAATTGGTATCATATAATTGGAAATTTTATTTGAAAATATGAATTTATCATTGTATTATTTTAATTTTATGAACAGCATACAAAATATTTAAATCATGGTAAAATACAAGGTGTACCACGAAAAACGTTACAAAAGTAAACGTTTATTACTCAGCTTCTGTTTGGAGTTTCTGGATGAAATTTCGGGAAGTCATAGATATAGGCTGAAAGTTTTTGCACAAAAAATTTGAAGTGTCTAGCTCAAAAAATGTCCGAGTTATCAACAAAAAACCGCTTTTTTGACCATATCTCCGCTCTTGGGACTCAAAAATGTTAGCTACTCCTTGGATATATTGGTCAAATATTGCCCGTAATATCCTGAAAGTTTCATCAAGATTGCTCAAAAAACCTCGGAGATATGCGTATTTTTCTATCGTTAAAAGTGTGCATAAAGCACAATTAAAGGGTACATTTGCAAGCTTGCATAGTTTTACATGTCCAAATATGGAGATAAGCACCGTGTTTGTTTACATTTCATCTGCAGAGTGTGTAAAAGCTTGCGTATACACATTTTTTTCGATACAAAAAGGCGCATATCTCCGAGGTTTTTTGAGCAATCTTGATGAAACTTTCAGGATATTACGGGCAATATGTGGGCAATATGATCCTGGAGTAGCTAACATTTTTGAGTTCCAGGAGCGGAGATACGGACAAAAACGGTTTTCCGTTGATATCTCAAACATTTTTTGAGGTGGACACTCCAAATTTTTGATGCAGAAATTTATGACCCATACCTATGGCGTCCCAAAATTTCATCTTTAAACTCCAAACAGAAGCCAAGTTATTGACTCTCAGAAACTGAAAAATGGCCATAAAACGGGGTTTTTTGTTGATAACTCGGACATTTTTTGAGCTAGACACTTCAAATTTTTTGTGCAAAAACTTTTAGCCTATATCTATGACTTCCCAGAATTTCATCCAGAAACTCCAAACACAAGCCGAGTAATAAACGTTTACTTTTGTAACGTTTTTCGTGGTACACCCGGTATGTGGCTATATACTGGGTGAACTGCAGTTCATATGAAGTCGCCGCGCACTTCATATGAATTCATATGAATTCATATGAGTTCATATGAATGCGTTTATAAATTTTTATATGAATGAACTTCATATGAACTTCATATGAATTCATATGAACTTCATATGAACTCCACCAAGTTCATATGAACTTCATATGAATTCATATGAATTCATTAAACACGGATGAACTAGTTCACCAAAATTTAGTGAACTGAGATGCATATGAATTCATATGAACTCATATGCATTCCAGTTCGCCTTGAATTCATATGAACTAGAAGTTCATCTCGCGGACTCCAGTTCAACGGAGTTCAACGCAGTTCAACGGAGTTCAACGCAGTTCAACGCAGTTCAACGGAGTTCAACGAATTCATCTCGAAGTTCATCTAGAAGGTCAAAATGATAACTTAACAGATATTTCGGGCATGGATCAAAACATGGAACAGCGACGCCACGAGGGCGGCACCGCAGTGCCGCGGTGACGCCAGGGCAGTGCCATGGTGAAGCCACGAGGACGCCACTACTGGGCAACGATGAAGCCACGAGGGCGCCACGGTGACATCATGGCAGTCAGCAGTGCCACTGTGAAGCCATGGCGTCTTCATGGCTTCGTCGTGGCGCCGCAGTGGCGTCCTCGTGGCCCTCGTGGCGTTGCTGCTCTGATCTATGCCCGATAAGTCTCTCATTCCGGTTGACTGCTGAGTGACGTCACCTATTGAAAGGCTTTTTTCAATTTTAAAGAGGCCGTTAAACTTCACCAAATTAGCTGCATCTTGATCCATTTCACTAAAAGGGCTTCCAAAATCAAATATTGGCCATTAAATTTAAACCCCTCTTTAAATAGTTAAATCAGACTCAAGTCTTGAGCTCTTCCATAAACGGTTTTTCGTATTCTTGTTAAGTGTACAGTCACGTGACAACTAAAAATTTCACTTTTTACGTCATGAATTAACTCGAGTCACTCTACGACCAGTTTCTCGACGACTCAAATCGACTCGATGACTCAACTCGACGACTCGATTTGACGACTCTCTGACTTGTCTCGACGACTCGTCTCGACGACTCGTCTCAACGACTCGTCTCGACAACTCGACGACTCGACTCGACGACTCGACTCGACTCGACGACTCGACGACTCGACGACTCGACGACTCGACTCGACGACTCGACGACTCGACGACTCGACTCGACGACTCGACTCGACGACTCGACTCGACGACTCGACTCGACGACTCGACGACTCGACTCGACGACTCGACTCGACGACTCGACTCGACGACTCGACGACTCGACTCGACGACTCGACTCGACTCGACGACTCGACTCGACGACTCGACTCGACGACTCGACTCGACGACTCGACTCGACTCGACGACTCGACTCGACGACTCGACTCGACGACTCGACTCGACGACTCGACTCGACGACTCGACTCGACGACTCGACTCGACGACTCGACTCGACGACTCGACTCGACGACTCGACGACTCGACGACTCGACTCGACGACTCGACTCGACGACTCGACGACTCGACTCGACGACTCGACTCGACGACTCGACTCGACGACTCGACTCGACGACTCGACTCGACGACTCGACTCGACGACTCCGACTCGACTCGACGACTCGACTCGACGACTCGACTCGACGACTCGACTCGACGACTCGACTCGACGACTCGACTCGACGACTCGACTCGACGACTCGACTCGACGACTCGACTCTACTCGACGACTCGACTCGACGACTCGACTCGACGACTCGACTCGACGACTCGACTCGACGACTCGATCGCATTTGACTCGACTCGACTCGACTCGACGACTCTGACTCGACGACTCGACTCGACGACTCGACTCGACGACTCGACTCGACGACTCGACGACTCGACTCGACGACTCGACTCGACGACTCGACTCGACGACTCGACTCGACGACTCGACTCGACGACTCCGACGACCTCGATCGACTCGACTCGACGACTCGACTCGACGACTCGACGACTCGACTCGACGACTCGACTGACTCGACGACTCGACTCGACGACTCGACTCGACGACTCGACTCGACGACTCGACGACGACTGACTCGATGACCCCTCGACTCGACTCGACCTCGATCGACTCGACCGATGACTCGATTCCCGATCGACTCGAGTGATGACCTCGACTCGAGTCGTCGAGTCGACCGACGACTCGACTCGACGACTCGAGTCGTCGAGTCGATGACGTCGACTCGATGACGTGTCGTCGAGTCGACGAGATTGAGTCGTCGATGAGTTGACTCGATGTCGACTCGTCGACTCGAGTCGTCGACTCGAGTCGTCGAATCGTCGAGTCGAGTCGTCGAGTCGAGTTCGATGAGTCGAGTCGAGTCGTCGAGTCGTCGAGTCGAGCCGTCGAGTCGTCGAGTCGAGTCGAGTCGTCGAGGGAGTCGTCGAGTCGAGTCGTCGATTCGAGCTCGTCGAGTCGAGTCGTCGAGTCGAGTCGTCGAGTCAAGTCGAGTCGTCGAGTCGAGTCGTCGAGTCGAGTCGTCGAGTCGAGTCGTCGAGAGTCGTCGAGTCGTCGAGTCGAGTCGTCGAGTCGAGTCGTCGAGTCGAGTCGAGTCGAGTCGAGTCGAGTCGTCGAGTCAAGTCATAAAGTCCAGTTGTTGAGTCAAGTCATTGACCACCTGGCACCTCAGCTGTCAGATAACATTTCTATTTACATTATTATTTTCTCATTCCTAATGAGCTAATGGAATTGGAAATTTGGAAGGACGTGTTGCGTAAAATAAGTGCTCGCAGTGGAGGGTAGGGTAACACTAACAGTAAGACCTAAGACCTAAACGACTGTATGTTACTGTACTTTTTACAGCAACATACAGTCGTTTAGGTCTATTCTGTTGCAAAGCTAAGTTTTTCCAAAATAACATATGTTGTTCGCATTGAGTGACATGAACTCAGGTGAACTCAAATGAACTCAGGTGAACTCCAGTTCAACGCAGTTCAACGCAGTTCAACGCAGTTCAACGTAGTTCAACGCAGTTCAACGCAGTTCAACGGAGTTCATCTCAAAGTTCATCCCGTAGTTCACTTAAATGAACTAGTTTATTCATATGAATTCATATGCATCTCAGTTCACTAAATTTTGGTGAACTAGTTCATCCGTGTTTAATGAATTCATATGAATTATATGAAGTTCATATGAACTTGGTGGAGTTCATATGAAGTTCATATGAATTCATGTGAAGTTCATGAAGTTCATTCATATAAAAATTTATTGAACTCTCTGTCAGTTTGAATATAGTTAGCAAATATTAGGGACATTTAACAAAAAATAATCATTTCATTCCTATGTCCATTTAGCTGTCCTTAACATTAATGAGTTTTGATAAATATTAAGGAGCAATATTATTGACATTTTGTAAGTCATCAGGCAATCTTATAATCACTCCTAAATTTAACAGGCAAAAATGTGCTTTTAAATAGGGAGTAAACATGGTCAAATATTTTAATCCTTTCCAAAAATAAACGTACACAAGTATTTTGTATTTTTGCAGTTTGTTTATAAGATAATTTGGCAGTCCAACATAAAGTCCATTATAATAATCTAGGTGAAAGAATCAAGCAGTAGACCAACTGCTTTTCAGTGAGAAAGTCAGTTTTGATGCAATTGCCCTGAGATTTTGAAGATTGATGGAGGGCATATTTTTTTAAATATTATTGATCTGTTCTCAAATGATAGATAGTTATCAAAATGAACACCAAGACTTTTTGGTAATTTCTACAGGTTCAATCAATTCTTCTGAACTTATTTTAAGACCATCATCTTCCTGGGGTACAAACTTGTTGCACTTTTTGATATTTAGAGCTTTAGTTTTGTCAGTGTTCAAATTCCAGATGGTTAACAAGCATCCACTTTTTGATATCTTTTGGAGGCATTCAACTATCTATTTCCTATATCAACTATATCAGAGAGAATAGGGTTGAATTCAATGTACAACTGAGTATCGTCAGCATATAGATGAATTCAAACCATGTGGGTTTTAAGTAAATGAATTAATATCCTCAGAATAAATGAACAATATAGGTCCTAAGATAGGTTTCCTTGAGAGGTACACAGAGCTATAGAAAGATATGATTTTTTGGTGAAGTGGACCTATGGACTGTAACTGTGAAGGATCTATCACTAAGATATGATTTAAAACCAATGGAGAACATTCCCTGAGATGCCAAATTTGTTTGAGAGCTTATTTAGCAGTTGATCATGATTTATAGTATCAAATGCTGCACTAAGATCAAGCATTAACAATATAACCTTGCTCTTCTTATCACCATGCATAAAGGTCACTATAAACTGCCAGTGTTGCAGTTTCACAGCTATGATCTACTCTTCTAAACCACTTTGGTACTCAGCATGTAAGTGATGTTTTTGAAGGTGATTACAAAGCCATGTTTATGTACAACTTTTTCAAGAATTTTGATAGGAATGGCAGGCTAATCGGTCTATACTATCTGTATTGATTTAAGTTGCCAGTGGCCTCCTTAACTGATGGCTTTACATTAGCATTTTTAAAGGTCAGTTGGGAATATGCCAGATTTTAGTGATTCATTAATTATGTATAGTGCACTGGTTTGAGTTCTGCATACATTCATTAAATAACTTGCTTGGAATAGGTCCTGTCTACAGAACTTTGTGTTTAAGGATTTGACAACATCAAGCAAGTTCTTCTTCTGATATCAGCTGGAACTCAGACCAGGGTACACCATTGTAATCAGGGTTTCAAAAGGAAGATACATCTTCTGTAAGGAATGGCTTTGTTCTATACCATCATAAATTTTGTGCACTTTTTGCTTCAAAGAAATCTTTCATCTCTTCTGCTATGATTTCATCAGATTTGTGAGATGGAATGTATGATTTTGAAATGTTCCTATCCATTAACTGATTTACAATAGCAAATGTCTTTTTCTTATCAGCCATACTCTTGTCCAGTTGACCTTTGTAATATGAATCCCTAGCAGAACTAATGACTTGTGCAGCATGTTTTGTTGCAACACCCCATTCAATTGCAGACTCAAGAGTATTAAGTTTTCTTTTTCCGCTCAGCTTTTCTCCCTTAATCGCCTTGCTTCCTGGCATGCAGTGTTAAACCAGACACTTTGCTCATTTGAAATCTTGATTGTCTTAAGTGGAGCATGACTATCTAAGATTTTCTAGGCTTGAGTTATAAAGAGACACTGTCTGGTTCATGTCCTTAAATGCTTCAGGTTTGTTAAGATCACAACTCTGAATATCTTTTCTGAATTCATCAAGGTTAATATCTTTAATATTTCTAATAGATTGCACTGACTTTTTAATTGCATTGCAATGAGGAAATAAACAAGAGAAAGATACCATGGAGTGGTCTGAAGAAGTCACTGTTTGGACCACTTGGATATCATTCAATTCAATATGGTCACAATCATTAGAAGATGTTATTACCAAATCAAGTGTTCCTCCACATACATGAGTTGCTTCATTAACATGCTGCATGAGGTCAAAATTTGACAGCAACTTAAGGAATTTTCTACTATCCGAATCATCATACTTTTCAACATGAATGTTAAAGTCACCCACTATCAGAGGACGACCTGGTAAATGAGATATATTGTGTAAGTAATCATCAAAATCAGAACAGAATTCTTCAACACTGCCATGGACCCCTGTGCCTGGTCGGTAAATACAACATAATCTAATCAGGCTACATAGATTTGATTCTAACAATGCTTCCAGAACTTCAAAACTCTTGTAGTGCATAGTCTTTTGGCATTTCACTGTCACTGTCTTTTTATACAAAAATGCAATCCCACCACCTCTACCTGCTCTGGATTTATGAATCATGTCATATCCAAGTTCTTTGACCTCTCGGACTTTTGATTTATCCCCTTGTCTCAACCATGTTTCAGTTATGAAACATAGGTCAGCATCAAGATCATTAAATACTCTACAACTTGTACAGTTTTATTACACAATGACCTAGAATTGAACAAAACCATATTTATTTTAGGACAGGATTCTCCTACTAGTTTTTTGAGTACTGTGTACACTGCTGTAAACGCTTGATTTCTTTGGCTATTACTGGGCACTTCTCAGAGCCTGAATGGTGACTATCACAAGAGGCTTTATGCTGTGGATTTTTTGATTGAGCACAGTTTCTACATCTATGTGCTTCTTTATTCCTTTTGTTGTTACATAGTCCACTTCTATGAGAAGCACTGCAGTACATGCAGACAACATCTTCCTTGCAATGAGTAGAGATATGGCCTACCTTCTGGCATCTGAAGCATTGTTTTATATCAAATCTAGGTATCTATAACATGACATCTATTATTTCCTATGTGCAAAAAGCTGCATGCTCTAATCATTTCATAGATTTCTGGAGATATTTTTATGCCAAGGGTTGTATAATCTTTCCCGACATTGACATAAACAATCTCAAACACCTTATTACTACCCTCAGATACTATTTCAGCAATATTGTAGTTTTTCTCCATTATCTTTGTCAGGAAAAAGCTTTGAGATTTTTGGCGAAATTCAGTTGGAGTAATACCTTCCCATTGTTTCATAACATCTGAAGCAATGTTGTTTGGAATGTTAGTGACTGTGATCTTAGGAAGCATCTTCTTAGCATCATTAACCTCAAAACCACTAGACAAAACTTCTGGACAAGCAGCAAGTAAATCTTTACCTTTTTCTTTCATCTCAGAGGATGGAAAACCTATGATGATCTTCTTCTGTGATTCTTTCTCTTGCAAAAGTCAACTGGCACTGCAGTAAGCTTGTCTCCAATGCTCTTAACAACCTTGTTGTAGTCAACATTCTGAGAATCTGTATTCAATACAATAACATCAGGACTTACTTTTGTTTGGCTTTTGGGCAATGATTGAATCTTTTGAGGGGCAGCTACTGCAGCAGCATAGGATACAGATTGAGTTTGAGGGCAGTTTGATCTGGAACTAGATTCTTTGACAACCTCTTCTTTCTGACACAGGGTAAATTTATTTTCAATAAGTGAGGTGACTTGACTAAGAATTTCATCCTTCATGCTAAGTACAATTGACTTCATACTGTCTAACGACATAGTGTCATCTTTTTGTTTTTCACTTGAACAAGCCTTTTCATTAGGCTCACATTGAACTTGCTTATTAAGAACTTGGACTTTCTTCCTTTTCAGGCTCTTCAAACTGTCTTTGCAGTCACCACAAACAAAGCCAAAACTACCCCACCTTTCTCCATTGACTCCATATTTTGCTGAAACAGGTCTAAAAGAATCAAGAAAAGTTTTGGTACAAATTGCATTACTCATCAGAGTGCCTTTGTTATCTCGACAGCATGCATGAAACATATTATCACAGATATCACATGTTATTGATTCCTCTATGGCATTTTCATATTTGCATCTTGCACAAAATCCATTATTTTTTGAATCTTGGTGAGACATTAGAACCATGTTTTTTAGCAGATTTTTGGAAACTTTTTATTTTTGTACTCACAGCCTTTTCTTGAGAGAGGTGGGTGAAGAGTTTGGAGATGAGGTGGGTGATGAGGTAGGTGAAGAGGAATCTAACTCAGGTGATGCAGAGTCAGACTTGATATCAGACTTGTGAATGATAACACTGAGCTTCGTCTTTGCAACTCTACCATATACATCACCATCTTTCATTTCATCCTGTAATGGAACTGAGGAATCCTCTGTCCTAACCTTTGATCCCTCCCCCTGATCCATTGCAATTGCAAATGTAAAAGGTGGTGGGGACTTGGGGTGTGGATTTCGGGTTCCTCAGTTAGTTAATTTAATGTTTGTTGTGTTGTAAGTTTAATTGAATTCTGAATGGTCTGATATTGATTAATAATCATTGATGGTTAATTAGTTGTGAAAACTCATGTATCATACGTTTTCAGGATTGACTGCTCCTGCTGATGCTTCTTTGGTCGGTGCTTATCCTGGTACTTCCTTGAACTTTTGATGAAGATTCTCTGATCCGATAGGAGCTTCTGCCTCGCACCTGCTGACTTTCCAATACTGCAAGCAGCACAAAATAGCTCCTTGGAATCGAAAAATTGGGAGAATTCCATTGATGGACCTCAGAATGGACAGATATCAATTAATCATAATAATATTCTATCCCATCGTATTTAAAGCATATGATTAGGTAGATGGTGTACGTTTTGATACATGTGTCTTCGTGCATTTGATTTTGATCACTTGCATCACCGACTTTCGCTCGAACGACCGTAAATAATTGAGGGAAGCAATTAATTTAAAGAAAACAGGCTATAGGGACCGTTCACATATTACATAATCATTTTTTGGGCATTTTCCCCTTCTCCCCTCTCCATAATCAAACGTTGTCTTGGCCAACCCCCCCCCCTCTTTTGGAAAATATTACGTAATCACGGCACGACCCCCCTCCAGAAAGCTGAAACAAAGTTCTTTACTTAAGCATGTTATAACTTTATAATTGCATTGAAACCATACTTCTTCAGATGTGCTTTTTCAGACAATATTGATGATGTGCAAAACTTGATTGACTTAGAATTTTAATTTTTCTGGAGGGCAAAAGGCAAGATTTTTTGTTGATATAACTACTAGATTTAATGTTTTATGTAGGCTTTCCAGTCCGATAATCGAAACCGATAATTATCTCCGATAATTCGTCAAAATAAATTATCGGTTTATCTAGATAAAAATTATTTTTATCTAGATAAAATAGCAAAAAAAAGTTTGCATTGAGAATGCTTGTAAAATTGAAAAATTTCATAAAAAACACCCACTTTCGGACTGGTTTCAACTTTCACCAGTCTGAATGATCACTGCCACCAGTCTGCCGTATCACTGACACCAGTCTGTTGTATCACTGACACCAGTCTGCCGTATCAGTTATCACTGACACCAGTCTGCCGTATCAATGACACCTGTTTGCCGTATCACTGACATCAGTCTGCCGTATCACTGACATCAGTCTGCCGTATCACTGACACCTGCCTGCTTTATCACTGACACCAGTCTGTCGAATCACTGACAACAGTTTGCCTTATCACTGACACCTGTTTGCTTTATCACTGACACCAGTCTGCCGTATCACTATATAAAAACCTGTCTGCCTGCGACAGATCAAACTAATCTGACGGATGACTGATGCAGTGATGTATTACTGATCTGATACCCTTCAGACACATCTCTGGTGATCTTTGACATCTTCGTGACCTATCATTGACAGTTGCACCATTTTGTCGTATCATTGACACCATTGAGAACTCGCAAGTGACACTGACATCAGTAAGAAAATCACTGAGTCTAGCTTGCCTATGATAGAATGCAGACAGATGCTCACTGACAACATTGTGAATTGTGATGTGATACATGACTGATGTACCTGTACTGTCAAAGGGGTCGGATCTGTGGTATTGTTGAAAAATTATGACTCATCACTGACACCAGTCCGATGAATCGCGACGTATTATTGACACTATTCTGTTGTATCATTGATCATTGACAATGGTATTCATATGGCATATCGAAATCGTCTGACGTATCACTGACACCAATCTGATGCATAATTGATACCTTTTGGACGCATCTCTGACCAGGCCCGTAGACAGAGGGGGGGCTAGGGGGGCTGCAGCCCCCCTCGGAAGAAAAGGTACCATTCAAAAAATAGTGAGAATAAAAGTTTTTCGACTGATAATCATAATATATACTTTGGCTTGGTTAAATAGTGGCTGTTTAATCTTATTCTGACTGTTATAGCTCGTTTATATTTGAGTATATACTTTTTCGATGCTCTCATTATCGTCCTTTACATTTCCTGTACATTTCTTTATTGTAAAAATCATCCTGCAGCACCCTAATTTCCCTTAAATTTTTCGGGGGCTCCGCCCTCTAACCCCTGGTAGGGGCTCGCCCCTGGACCCCGCTGGGGGCTGCGCCCCCAGACCCTGGCGCAGCTTGCTCTCTGCGCAAGGGCCCCTCCCGGAAAAAAATCCTGGCTACGGGCCTGTCTCTGACCTAGTCTGCTGTATAGTACTCCTAATACCGTTGTGACGGATTAATGGCATCAGTCTAACACTGAAAAATCAATGATATCAACCTGAATGAACTCTGAAACCAATCAGAAGCGCCTTTGGCACCACTATTACGTATCATTGACAATTTTCAGTCGTAGTGTTATCACTAACAACAGTCTCACTTTTCACTAACGCCAGTTGGGTGAATCAACAATCACCATGATATCAGACTGATGTATATTCAACGAAAGTATTGTGATTAGGGTGGGAGTAAAGTACAATTACTTTTTATTCTGTAATCGTGTATTCAATGTATACTAGATACCTACACTTAAGACTTCACTCCAAAGGTTTGTCTGGCGGTTGTGATTAATATTAGATATTAATGTTTTTGGGTGGTAGGGCCTTTCCTTGGTAATGCTCAGTTATAAGGCACATAGTGTCGCAGCAATCAGAAAATCAAAGGGCCGTTGCCGGGAGCGGGACTTGAACCCACGACCTCCGCGATAATGCATCGGGTGCTCTAACCTCTGAGCTATCACGGCCCGATACACTTCGAAATCTTTCATGCTACATACACATTAACTGCTACATACACATTAACATGCCATTCGTCACCGCATTACCATTATCGGCTGCCCCACATGTTGCCAGTAACCAGATTGGCAGTGGCAAAAAAATTAAAAACTGATAGATTTTATCTAGATAAAAATTTTATCTATACTACGTAACGTTTATCATGGCATATTTTATATTGTTATCAGAGGAAAACGGAAATTATTTGAGCTATGAAATTATGCACACAATTCGTGAAATCGATGAACATTTTCGAAAATCCATGGTATGAAGCCTATCCTTATTTTTACAAAGTCCCAGGCGCTCAACAACTGCTAAACTGATGTTATCCCAATTCCAGTGTTGAAGCTTCTTGAATTAAGTGGTGAATACTGTCTTAAAGGACTCGCTTAAGGGTCAGGGTTGGTTTTTCCCGTCGAATATCATCGTCTTAAATGCTAGCCATAGCCAGGAACCACTGGTAATATATTTGGGCAAGTAGGGAGGCCATAGAGCTGGAAAGTTTTTACTCATCATTTTGTCATCAAAATCGCTTAAATTATTTTTTGGTCAAAATTGAGGTATGGGGGGTCACTCCAGTGCTCCTGAGTTGTGATCAGGTTGGATTCTAGCTAGATTTGAGGCTTTTGCTGGAAAACTTCACTCACTTCAAATTTGAGTGCTGATTTAGAGCCATTTGAGCTCAATTATGGTGAAATGATTAAGGAAAATCAGGCTTTTGGCCAAAACAACACCCCAAACCAGCATTGTTATGTAGCTCAATGTGTTACTCAGCTTCCTTAGGCATTGTATTGCATTATCCTTACTCCAGTTAGCCATTTCCAACCAACACAACCCATAAAAAACCTGTTAACCATTAGTGAGGCTATATTCTCTAGTGTCTTAGCGAAGCTGACCTCGCATCAACTCTGGCCTGTTTGTGGTACTCAGTTGATTTTTTTAGAACTTTTGCATATCTAGTGATTTTGGTGATGATAAGCACGAAATATTCTCCAACATTCAAGTGAAAATCGCGAGTTTTCTGGATTCTGCCGCCAAAATAGTGAGCTGCCTTTTTTGACGCAGTGTTCTCACTCTCTCTGAATGATTCGACTAAATGACCATTTTCTTGCCGTTCCATAGGTTTGAAAATAACCTATGGGCCTCAAGTTTGTTCAAAATATTCCTAAGAGTCAAAATATGGTCGAAGTTTTCATTGGGGAAGAGCAAAATGTGTCGCCACGGTCGTCTAACTGCTATCAGGGAACATGGTAAAATAACCTCACTGAAAGCCTCTTTTTTCCTACTTAGAATAAAAATCTTCACAACTACCAGACAATTTTGAAATTCATGAAATGAACTTTTGAACATCAAATGTTCATCTATTAGCTCCATCAGGGTGATATCAGTCGACATCAAAACTAAAAGCATGTCCCTGCTACAGCTCTCTCAAATGTGCCATAATAAACGAAACAGACGATAGATAAAACCGAAATAATTATCGGTTTATCTAGATAAAAAATTTGTAACCGATAATGGAAAGCCTAGTTTTATGTTACCATAATGCTCATTTGTGATTAAATGTTCTTGAAAAGGATCCAAAAGGATGTGAAACGTCACTCAACAGTTACCGCTTAGATGCCTAGAGAATTGAGTTTCTTAATTATGGTTAAGCGGGTTAAAAATGTGTGCTTTATTATTACAATTGATAATCATTTTAATGATTTATGCTCAGCGAAACTGAGTACCTAACGAACACAGTTTGGCTAGTATTGAAATATAATTAGAACTATAGAAATATTGGAAATTGCCTTTTTTACACTTTTAGCCCACTTTACGAAGAAAAATCGTATATTCGTCCACGCAAAAATCTTGAAAATATGTTTTATCCTACAGTCTAGGATTTCTAGGGTAGAGAAGCAAAATTTCTGACTTTATCTCTTTAAATGCAATAACAAAATTTTTAAGGAAATTTTGCTTCTTTTTATGCTTAGAACTTGCTATATGGAAATTTATCATATTAATTAACGAAATATATTGAAAAAATCTTGAAATCAAGTATTCAAATCATTGTAAAAATGGAAAAAATCGAACCGAAAATTTCGAGATTTTGAAATTTGAAGTGGCAGGATCGAGCGTGAATATTAATGTCCGTAAAATTTTGATAATTATGTCCCCTCGGCTGATTACGTAATATGTGAATGATCCCATATTCATATTCATGCCATTCCACAAACCTGAGATGAAACTCACATGTAGCCATAATATAATAATCCTTATGAGCATTATGAATACTTGGAGCCATATTAAGCATATGCCATATCTAAATTATACTTATGATTACATAATGAACATTTGAATTATCTTTTTACCAGGAAGCAACTCGGCAGACTTTTGGTTAATTTTGCCGTTTCATATCGGGCGATTAACAAACGAATGGGATATCGAAAATTATCACACGAGG
>WFMF01000799.1:0-42769 GCA_011033025.1 Beroe forskalii | reverse complement strand
CACATCTCAACAGAGGTCACGAGTTACGTGTTACACGTGCAGTCAGAACGGGCACTACAGTTCAGAGTGCTTGCTGCAACAGAGACCCAACCCGTCACAGCGTCCTGCACCGAGGTTCAGACCCATCACGAATCAGCAACAGAGGAACTCTCCACAAATGCCGCAGTTTCGTCCACGGGTGGCACCAACCACCAGTCAGCAGGCGTTTTTAAACGAGATAACGGCTGGAAACACTCCGATCACCTCCAGTCAGAGTCAGTAACCTCCAAAGATCGGGTAAAATCAGTGGGCAGCAAGCACGTGATAATCTCAGGACTGTGTCATGACAAAGAATGTGTTTTCTTTGTAGACTCTGGAAGCAGCGTGTCCTTGGTCTCTTCTACATTCATCACGTTCTTGCAGTTAGGATCCTACATCACACCCAGCAACATCAAGCTCTCCTCCTTCACCTCTAACAACATTCCCATCAGAGGGAAGATATCACTGATTGTAAAGATTGCGGGAAGGAATACACTTCACTCCTTCCTTGTTACTGATCTCTTGGACACTGAGTTCCTCCTCGGACATGATTTCCTCTCGGATAAACGCTGTGCTCTGAACTACTCTTCTCAGCAGTTCACTCTCCCATGTGGTAAATCTACTCCCTTCCGCAGCAAGCCTAACAACGTGACGTCGTCTGCCAAGATTCGATGTCAGAAGACTGTTACTATCCCTCCCAACTCCATGACGTACCTTCCTGGCACCTTGCCAAAAGGGTCACGTGATACCCTTGTTCAGGGGATAGCTGAGCCCTATTACAATGCGATGGTGTCAACAGGACTGTTGTTTGCAGAAGCGATGGTGCACAGTGAAAACAGAATAGTCCCTGTGAAGTGCATCAATCTTCAAGATCGCCCCGTTACAGTTTTCAAGAATAAACTCGTAGCATTCCTGAATCCTGTGGAATCTCACGTGACCATGCACACGGTGAAAGGCATCCAGAGTTCCCAGACTGCTCCTCCTCCTCCTCCTACATCTCCTCAGGTGGATCTCGAGACAAAGAACAGTAACGAGTGGACGAAAGCAGAGCTGTTTAAACAGCTCAAACTCCATGATCTTCCCCCCTCAATGACAGACGTGGAAAGAAAGAGACTCCAGGACATCCTCTGGGAAGCTCGTGACTGCTTCTCCGTGAACGAAGCTGACATTGGGAAGTGCAACATGTTCCAGGCTACTATCAACCCGAAGCCTGATGCTGTACCTGTTTGGACGCCCAGTAGGAAAACCCCCTACAAGCTAGAGCCAGTGATGGACGAAAAAATCGACACCATGATGAGAGCTGGAGTGGTGGAACCTCTCAAAGGCGGCAGTGACTACAACTCACCAGTGTTCCTAGTACGAAAGGGAAATAAGAACAAGCCCCAAAGTGCTGCAGACGAAGTCGATGCTAAGTCTTATCGAGTGGTTGCTGATCTACGAAACCTCAACAAGAATTGTCTGAGCGACAATTTTGAACTTCCCAACCTCAATCACGTCCTTGACACAATTGGATCGGACAAATTCTTCTCTGTGTTTGACCTCTCATCCTCATTCCATCAAATTCCTTACTCTGAAAACTCAAAACAGTACACCTCGTTCATGTACAGGAACAGGCAGTTATGTTTCGCCAGAATGATCATGGGATTCAAAGGCAGCAGCTCCTCCTTTTCGAGAATGATGTCCAAACTCCTCGCAACAGTTCCCATCAGCCAACTGATCTTTTTCATTGATGACTTATTCCTCAGCAGTCAGGACATCTCCTCGCACATAGACCGACTTGAGATTCTGCTAAGACGACTCCGAGGTGCTGGACTAAAGCTAACTCCCAAGAAGTGTGAGCTCCTGAAAAGACAGGTGACATTTGTTGGAATCGATGTCACAGGAGATGGGATCAAGATCAACGCCGACCGAGTGGACGCCTTAACGTCTTTGCCCACCCCTAAATCAGTGAAAGATGTCCAGAGAGTGCTAGGCGCATTCAACTTTGTCAGGAAATGGATTCCCCAGTTCAGTGCTATCACAAGACCTCTCCACAAGCTGAATCAGAAAGGTCAGAAGTTTGCATGGACAGCTGAACATGACGAGAGTTTCAACAGTCTCAAAGAAGCTGCTGCGACGGCTACCACTCTGGCTATACCACAGCCCGACGACCCTCACCAGTCCTACATCGTAACAGTAGACGCCTCAAACCGTGGCTATGGCGCTTCTCTCTCACAACAGCAGGAGGGAGAACGGAAGATCGTCGCTTACTTCAGCAAAGCAGTGCCCCCTTACAAACGGAGCTATGGCCAAACAAGACTAGAGTTTGACGCTATGTACTTGGCCATAGTACACTGGGAAGTATATCTGAGGAACACGAAGTTCCGTGTACGAACAGACTGCAAAGGACTGGTTGCTACTAATGACAGCCTCTTCAAGAAGTCTGATCCAGCCCTTGTTAGAAAGTGTCTCAAGCTGGCGGACTTTGACTTCACCATTGAACATCTCTCGGGTACCAGCAACACCCTTTGTGACTTTCTATCCCGCTTCCCATTCAATCCCAAGCATTTGGAGAAGTCTACACAAACTACATTGGTTGTTTCTGCTGCTGAAGAACCATCGCACAGCCCTCCTACTCCCTCTCTGACTGGTAACGGTCCACAACAGACGGTGGATAACACACAAAACATCCTTTCTGGTGTTAATAGCATCCTTTCTGATGTTACCACCCATTCTAACCCTCCCTTAGGTGAAACAATGGTAAGTATTTCAAACCCAACTAACCCCTTGATCGTCAAATCATCTGACTTTGAAATGAATCCCGAGACTCCTGCTTTTATTCCATTGGATGAATTTTCTGAAATTGAACCCTCCCCGGTTGTTAAATTACATGATAACAACTCAAGAAATCCCCTTTTTGATGAAGTTTGCAATGATATTAATATTAACAACCCTCCAGATACTGCTCTTGACAAACTTCCAGTACTTGCTGTCGAGAGGAAAACTGTCACTCACAACCAATCAGCCGTCTCGTTAGCTAACAACCCCACTCACCTCCCCAATCTTGATAATGTTAGTTCGCTTGTGCCCTTTGGTAACACTCCTTCCGGTGCCCTTAGCACATCTAACTCATTCAACCCCCCTTGTGTGGATACGTCACAGAATTCTGTTTATCCTAACAGCCTTTCAGTTGCTAAGGAACCCTATAAGAACGACCCTTCTGTCGTTAATATGAATGCTAATTCGATTAACCCTGACATCCCTCACGCCCTTTCCGGTGTCCATAAAATGTGTAACTCTATCGAACGCCCTGGTGTTGATACGTCACTTGATTCTGTTCATCCTAACAACCTTTCAGTTGCTAAGGAACCTCATGAGAACGGCCCTTCTGTCGTTAATGTAACTGCTGATTTGTTTAACCCTAACAACCCCTGTGAATCAGGTACCCCTGTCCCAATCTCAGAACTACCCCATCAATCAACCGAGCTGGATTCTATCAACACTGTACAGAACCCGCACTTAGAAGTGGATGAAGACACGGACGACTTCAACATCGTCAACCTTTTCCTGAACGGAGATGAGGGTTGCCAAAACCCAAAAGTGTTACTCTACAACGAGGATCAGGAACCTGTGTGTACTTGCTCAGCACTTGATATGCCGAGAATCCCAACGCAGTGCCCGACAGAGGGGCATGTCAACAGTGTAAATGATCCCGTCACATCACCATTGTTTGATGTGGAACACATCAAACGGGAGCAGGATAAAGATCCAGTACTCAGTCTGGTTAAAGAATGGATCAACACTGGCTACAAAGGGAAAATATCGTGGAACAGAGTACCAAACATCCTCATCTCATACTGGAGACAGTTTAGGAATCTCGTCATTGAAGATGGTCTGTTAAAGAGATCGTGGCTAGATTCTGAGGGTAACATCACGCGACAACTGATTGTCATTCCCGACAGCTGCCTGGCATATGTGTTCAAACTGTTTCATGACGACATCTCTCTATGCCACCCTGGTGCCTATCTTTCTGCAGAGAAGTGTCTCCATCACTTCTACTACCCAAACCTGAGAGACGAGATGTCCGAGTATGTCAAGTCCTGTGTGAAGTGTGCTTTGACCAAGCAACCCAGGGCTTACGGCAAAGCACCCCTAAAGCAGATCTCATTCCACAGGTTCAATGACTGTATCGTGGTGGACCACATCGTACCCAGTGCCGTTGACAAAACTCCAAGGGGAAACAGGTACATCCTCACCATCTCGGATGGATACAGCAACCTGGTGACCGCTGTTGCTGTCAAAACACAGACATCAGCCGAGAACATCAAAGCTGTACGTCAGCAGTGGATCACCAGATACGGTATGCCCCATGAGATAATCGTTGACAATCATCCTGGCTTCTCCAACCAGTTTTTCAACGATTTTTTCGCTGCGTTTAACTGTAAAGTCACCCGGGGAACATCATACGGGAAGTCTTCTACAGCACGAGCGGAGAATAACAACAAGCGGGTAAATCAAGCATTGAGGGCTGTGATCCCACTCAACAAAGAACATGATTGGGATTTATACCTACATGACGCTGTCTTTGCCTTGAACTCACTCCGAAATAAACGGACGGGCTTCAGTGCTCACATGATGGTCTACGGGCAGGAGCTGAACACGCCACTCTCAGTGCTGATGGATCTGAAAGATCCTGTGGATCACCAAGGTCGTCCCATTCATCACAAAGTCAGAGACCTCCAACAGCGCCTGCGTAATATATATAAAAAGGTGCGTGACAATTCTGACAGGGACTTCCTTGTTGCTAAGAGGCATCATGATAAGAGGCTTCATGTTGTGGAATACAAAGAGGGCGGCAAATGCTATGTCCTAATTGCCTGTCCTAAGCATAAAATGGCTCCTCGATGGTGCGGCCCATTCCTCATCACTAAAGTTATCAGTGACCACTTGTTAGAGGTCCAGTTACAATCTGGACAGGTTAAGATTTTCAATACCTCACGGTTGAAGCCCGTGATTGCTAACAAGTACTCCAGGGACCCACCTGGTGAAGATACCACTACTAAGAAGACACCACAACTAAGAGGACAGACGCCAGTTCGAGAAGGACTGAGGGACAGGGGCTCTCTCAAGAAACCTGATTTCTATGTTCCTAAAATATCTTCTGAAAAACGCCTGATATCTAGTATTTATGATTCCATCAGCAGTTACTTCACATCATAAGTTAGTGTACGCTTTCCCGTATACGTTAACATCTTCTCCTTTCAGGGATCAGGATTGGGGAGATCTGTCAGTGGCACAAGGTGTATGCTCGGCCTGTGGGGAATCTGCGGGTACAGACCTCACGCTCTGTGAAGAGTGTGAGAGGTCCTACCCGCAGAGAGTGCAACAGAACACCGTTGCACTCGAGCGCAGGACAGAGCAGTCGAGGACAGGCAAGAGGCGCCGCCAGGTGGCAGTGTCTGCTCAGACACAAAGTGTCTGCTGGTCCTCGGATGATGAAGGAGAAATGCCATCATCCAGGATCGGCAGCACCGAGTGGATGAGCACACTGCCCCACATCGAACCCTTACCACCTGCGCCAAGATTGGACGAGATCCCCCTGCCCAGGTCTCCTCATCCTGAAGACGATGTTCCGCCACCCCCACCACCTCCACGGACCGCCACCCCTCCTCCAGTCAACACCATGCCACCCCCTCCTCCCGTGATGCCTCCTACAGTGCTGCCACCCCCACCTCCAGTGATGGCTTCCCCCGTGCTGTCTCTCCCCGTGCTGTCTCCCCCCATGATACCACCCCCTCCTCCCGTCATGATGGCACCTCCCATGATGCCTCATGAACCCATGAGACCCCCCGTGTTGCCTTCCCACATGATGGCACCTCTCGTGCCACAGCCTCAATATATGGCACCACCCCCCGGGATGTCAGGCTATGTGACTCCCAACTTCCCTGCACATACCCCACTCCCAAGTTTGCCCCAGCCTGGTTTCGAGGTGCCCCGTCCCGATACAGCTGCTGCTCCTTCTCCACCGTCCAGGTACTGGACGGCTGAAACCGTCCAGAGATTTTTGGATGGACAGCTTGTACCACACCCGCCATCAGAGAAGAGCACGAGGAACATGGGGCACCTACTCCGGCTCCAACCCCTTGCTGAGGAGAGGTCCACAGCTGAATACACCCTGAAAAGCTGTGTTGATGCGGTAAGGGATTGGGTATGTAATGCCCAATCCAGAGACGATGTCCATTTAATCCTGGAGTCCATCGTTGACACTGGTGTCAACATGTACAACCGCTGGAAGGACATCGTTCTCTACCGCATCAAGACTTCCCCGTCATCAACGAGGGGAGATAAGAGTGCTCCCGAGAGCAGAGCTCGTCTCCACCGAGCCAATGAGCTCTTCCTTCGGGACTACATCACGAAGCTGAAGAGCTTCTCGGGGAGAGTCTTGGAGCAGCACTACATCGCCTTGGAGGATGTACTGACAGCATTGCAGCTCCTGGGGCGGATTGCGAACATACCCAGCATGTAACAGAGTCATGCTGGTCAGCATACCCCTTCTGGTATGTGGTGTTTGAAGCACTGCACCCTTTCTGGTGCTGATAATTTCTTGAGTATGCCCTTTCTGGTATGCACATTTAAGACATCTGCCTCTGTTTTTTCCTGTTGTTCATTTGCGCAGTGACTAGTTTAGATAACAACTTGTTAGTTGGCAAGTTAATGAATGATTCCTAGTGTAATGAAGTTGAGAACTAGTAGATCACCGTTGACATTCAGCAGTCAATCATGAAGTTGAGTTTTCACATGTGATTTTATGCAGTATCGTCAATTCCTTATTTTTTGTGTTATAACCTAGACCCCTAGAATATCAACCCTAAAGTCGCTGAGGGGCAGCAATCCAGTGACGAACGACCCTATAAGCCGCAGTGCTGACGTTAGCCCCAGTCGACTGATGTACGATTGAAGGACGAACGGCCGGCTATAAACCTCTTCTATCGTCGTACAAAGACCTGCGCGCCACGATTCATTCATTACCGAGAAATGGACTCGTACCTGATATAAACTTTTTTCATAGACTATAGACTACCTAGAGGAAACTTTTTAATTTTATAGAATGGAAACTCTAGTGAGAAGTGTTGTCATTTTGCTGTTAAGTTTTACTGTCATTTCCAGTCCCTGGGTTAAAGTTTATTATCTTATTTAGTTATTTGAAAATTTTAAATTATTGGAGCACCGTTTTAAATTATTGAGCCCTGCTAATGAGGACATCCGGGCACAGTTTGAGATTGTTGCTCAACTGTGCTCGTAGGCTTTAGTATTTGGCATTTAGTCGATGCCGAATGATCCTTAGGGATCGTTCGACATCGGTCAAAATTTTGAGGGGGATATGGTGTTATGGGTAAGTATGACGTATTTATTTCATGGAGTAATGGAGTATAAAAGCGGCGAGCCTGAGCACCATAGTTACGCACTGAAAATAGGCGACCTAGAGTGACGTCATTAGCTCGATCTTTTGACATCAGCTAATGATGTTAGAACTGCTTATTTCCAGGTGCGCGTCTCTGGTGATTGAGTTTCGAGCTCTGCAGCTTTTGTACTTGATTTCTCCTCCATCGGTCTGCAAAACGGAATGTTGTCCGCCGGATTGCAGCCGTAAATCCGGGCCTAAATATCGAGATGTCAAGCAGGGGCATCCTCGATCGGGAGTTTTGCGGCTTTGTTTCCGTTTTCATTCTTTCGGGACACTTTCATTTGATTGGGCACTTGAGGTCACGTGACAGGCTTTACCTTCTCTGATTGGCCTCCTAGTTACCTCCCTAGGTCACGTGACAGGCTTTACGCGCGCTGATTGGTTCTTAGGTGATTTAGAGTAATTTCATTAGTCGGAAGGGGAACGGGACTGGACTTGTGTTTGTTTAAGATTTGTATCACCACTTCGATTCTTTACACATACGAATAGCAGCGTTTTCTTGGCTCCCTGATACCCTGATTTACTGTTATACTACATACGGCCGACGGAGCCCTTCACCTAAATGTAAGTCTCCTATAAGTCAAACTTGATATAATTCCATTTAAGTTTTGTCCTATAATTTGGAAATCGATTTTTCCACCATACCTTCGAAAATCGCGTATATCTCGATGAAAAATCGAGATAGCCCAACGATCCATATAATTTTCTGAAAGCTCTTTAAAGTTGCTAACTCCTATTCAAAAAATCAAGGAGCTATCTCGCTTCCTTCTTGGTGAAAAATGCGCTCGAAAATGGCCTATTTTCGCTAAAAAGCAATAAAATTTCGCTAAGTTGATGACGTCATAGTGACGTGATAATGACGTCACCAGAACTTCTCTTATAGCCTATAACACTTTCCCATCTTAGATCAACAAAACCTGACCTCGATCATGGCTCTACCATTTCCCGTTCTCGAGATCTCAGCGTTTCAAATTTGCTCCCAATTATCATGATATTATTATTATTATTAGGACCTCCAAAACCGTTGGACGGTTGTCGTAGTGACCTCCTGCTAGTTGGGTGAGGTCAATCCATTTTGTCAGTTGAAACCAACGTCACTAAACTTCACGCAGTCCGATACAACGTTATTCTAACTTGGAATTAATAAAATTGACGTATTTCTTTATTTCTACACCTCATCGACGTGAACTCACGTGCCGAAATACAGCATCCGGCTTCAATTTCACATGCATTGATCGTAATCGAACTTGTTTCAATGTAATCAAGTCGAAAATCGCATATAAATATAAATCCCTTTAAATCCACTAATTTCTACAAATCGTCCACGTGAACTTACGTGCTGAAATATAGCAACTGGATCTAATTTCATGCACATTAGTCGTATTTGAACTCATTTCAACGTAATCAAGTCGAAAATCCCGTATAAATATCAATTTCTTCGAATCCCCTAATTTCTACAAAACGTCCGCGTGAACTCACGTGCTTCACTAGTCCATCGTATATTTCCCATGCCTATTCACTATGAGACATGGAGAAACCACTATCAGCTGTCCATCGTATCACAGAATAGGACTACATAACAAATTTTCGTTGTAAACGTAATTTCGAGCATTTTGCAGCTCCATATCCAAAGGCCTCTCATGACAACATTTTTCGGCCGATTACCATGAAATTCGTTTTATAACTAAATCTCAAGGTATAAAAGCAGCATATCAAAGTAAAACATTATCCGATGAAAAGTCTTGGGGGGATTGTAGCCCAAAAAAAACCAAGCCCTACCCTATTTTTCGATTCTTGGGCTAGGTTTTTTTTGTTTTTTTTTGGTTTTTTTTTGGTTTTTTGGGTTACATTTTGGTAATTTCTGGGGCTTTTTCCAATGAAGAAATCTGTTGTTTTTGAACATAATTTTCACAGTCAGTGGCTCTTAAAGTTTATCTGACGAATAGAAACGGTTATTTTCGCACTTTCAGAGCTTGAAAGCTTGAAGGGCTTAGGTATCACCTAAAATGCACTATATTGCCTGACTAACTGGTGTCTCTTGCTGACTTACTGGTGACTCTTGCCTCAGTGACTGGTGACCCATGCAAGACCCAGCTTGTAACCCTTGCCTAATGCACTGGTGACTCTGACCTGACCAACTAGGGCCTCTTTCTCTCTAGCCTGACTAAATAATGACTTTTGCCTGACCTATTGGCTTACTGGTGACCTTTACCCGTTCCAGGTGGCGATTCTTACCTGACCAAATTGTGACCAAGTTAGGCCTTTTGCCTGAATGCCTCACTGACTGGTGACTCCCTATGACCCAGCTGCCCATCGGACCACAGGTAACTGTTACCTGATCTCCTGGCGCCTCCTACTTGACCTACTAGCGTCTCTCACCTGGCCTACTGGCAACCTTACCTGACCTACTAAAGTACTAAGGAATCTTATCTGACCTACTGGCGACTCTTACCTGGCCTAGTGACGATTCTCATCTGACCTACTGACGAATCTTCTCTGACCTACTTGCGAATCTTACCTGACCTACTTTCGACCATTGCCTGACCATAGGTGATGGCAGACACTTACCTGTTGACCCAGCTGGTACTTCTTGCCTGACCCACTAGTGACACTTAAATTAAAAGCTCAAATAGGTAACTGCTTTATTAGCCATTGGCGTCTCTTGATCCTACCTGACCTACTAAAGTACTAACGTCTTCTGATCCTACCTGACCTACTAGCTTAGAAGTTCCTGATCCTACCTGACCAACTGGCATCTCCTGAGTCCTGATTCTACCTGATCTTCTGGCGTCTCCTGATCCTACCTGACCTATTTGCGTCTCCTGATCCTACCTGACCTATTGGTCTATTGGCGTCTGCTGATCCTACCTGACCAACTGGCATCTCGACTGTTCCTACCTGACCTACTGGTGTCTCCTGACCCTGCCTGACGTACTGGCGTCTCCTGATCCTACCTGACCTATTTGCATCTCCTGATCCTACCTGACCTACAGCTGGCGTCTCCTGATCCTACCTGAGCATCGTGATCCTACCTCTACAGTCACATGGAAAAAACAAGTAACTGACATTTTGGTCAAAATTGAGTTACATATATATTGCCGTGATGTGCAAGCGATTCTGCACATCCTCCAAAAGGTTTGGGTACCAAAAGATGTCTAGAAATCAAGATATTCGATTTCTAAAATTTTGTTAACCAAGTAACTGACATTTTGATGCCCTAAGAAAAAACAAAGTAATGATATGATTCAAAAATCGTTAAGGAAAAACCTGTAAATGTTACTGACTATTTGCCGATAAAGCAAGTATCAGTTGTTGTTAAAAAGATAAAATCAAGTTAATGTTTTTTACACTACAGAAAAACACAGTTTGAGTTTTTTGTACTAAGATATCTGTTTTTTTCACTAAGGAAACTACCAAGCATATGTTTTTTGTACTAAGATATCTGTTTTTTTCACTAAGGAAACTACCAAGCAAATGTTTTTTGTACTAAGATATCTGTTTTTCGCACTAAGGAAACTACCAAGCATATGCTTTTTGTACTAAAATATCTGTTTTTTTCACTAAGGAAACTACCAAGCAAATGTTTTTTGTACTAAGATATCTGTTTTTCGCACTAAGGAAACTACCAAGCATATGTGTTATACAGTTGTAAAAAAATCAAGTTTGTGTTTTTCGTACTAAGGTAAATGTTTAATTTGCTTGGCAAAAAGCCAAGTCAGTGTTAATTTTACAAAGTAAAAACTGAATTAAGTGTAAAATTAATAAGCCAAAGAGCAAGTAAGTGTTACATCTAATTAGGATTTCAAACACAAGTTTTTCTTTTTCATCAGGACACTTAATGTTACCCTGACGAGCTATTAGTTTCAGTTTCACAGCATTGCATTTTGAATTTCAAGAATTTGAATAGCATCGGCTATATAATCTTATACATAATCTTATACATAATATTCACCCATTCAAGTTGTGCTTAGGAAAAAGCAAGTAATTACACGCATTCGCTATTTTAAATTAATTCATCATGATTATATTTCGAAGGATTATCGTTTTAGGAATACATAGGCCTTCCTAAACGTTAAAGACATGCAATATGGTTGATTTTCTGACATTGCTAGAAATATTCCCGCGTGTTTGCCGTTCGGTTGATCAGATGATTGTGTCCATCGATGGTTCAATGGAAAGATTTTCTCGCACATTTTGTTCCATTTGATTTTTCCTTGTACTCTTATCCTATGAATTTTCATAAATTCCCGATAATTCTGACAAGAATCAAATATACATCTACTGAATAAACGTCATGAAAAGAAATTTCAACCTTCATTAGTGCTGGATTCATAATTGTCATGCTTTCCAAATACTATAGTCACGAATAAACGTCTATAAAAGAATTTCTACCTTCAAGCTGGATCATCCTGTTGTATGGTGTTTCCAAATACTGGTCATAGTTACGATAAAAACTCATCATGGCACAGTTTTTAATACAGGCATTTTTCGTGCTCATTAAGGGCGCCACCTGGTGTTTTTAAAACGTGGTGTCAAAAGTGTCAGTGTAATTATGAATTATTTTATGGTAAATTGGGTCATGAACGGCCGTTTTTCACCGTTCGATCGACCAATTCATTATATTTTCATCGTGCTAGTATTCTGATTACCTTACAACATTGCAAATGATCTCTTGTGTGGTGTTTTGGTGATGCCATGTTGCCTTGGTTCGCGCGAAATTTGAGATTTCAAATTGAATATTTGCGCGCGCGCAAAATTAACTTAACTGTTCAATAAGGCCGCGTGATCATGAATTCAGGAGCGAAACATGCGAAAGCCTAAGAGTTAAATGTTAATTATCGCTTAATTTCTCATCATTTCGTTTCTGCCGAGCACGTTGAAAATGGACAAAATTTACTTTGAATACTATTTTGATGGTTGCTTGCTCGAAACGTCTCGCTTCTGACTTTCTGAGGCTGCCATCAACACAATTGGCCGTATCAGCTAAAGCAAAAGAATTGCATCATGATCGGATCAATTTGACGTCGAATTTGATTATAAGCGGTGGTTGGGGCCTGCAGTCTATAAGCGTCTCAGGGAGCTGGGTTTGCTATCAGCTTATCAGGAAGCAGCTAGGCTTGCTCTCAGAGAAGAGCTGGGTTGAGCGCAAGTGTATTAGGGGGGGGGGGACACGCAAATTTAAGTTTGTGGGCCAGCTCAGAAGGTTCCACTCAGCCTCCACTCAGCATCCATTAGCCTCCACTCAGCCTCCACTAGCCTCCACTCAGTCTCCACTACTCACTAGCCTCCAATCAGCCTCCACTAGGCTTCACTCAGCCTCCACTCAGCCTCCAGTAGTCTCCACACAGCCTCCACTAGCCTCCACTAGCTTCCACTCAGCCTCCACTCAGCCTCCACTACTCACTAGCCTCCATTCAGCCTCCACTAGGCTCCACTCAGCCTCCACTCAGTCTCCACTACTCACTAGCCTCCACTAGGCTCCACACAGCCTCCAATGGCCTCCACTCAGCATCCACTCAGCCTCCACTCATCCACTCAGTCTCCACTACTCACTAGCCTCCATTCAGCCTCCACTAGGCTCCACTCAGCCTCCACTCAGGCTCCAGTAGTCTCCACACAGCCTCCACTAGCCTCCACTAGCTTCCACTCAGCCTCCACTCAGTCTCCACTCATCCACTCAGTCTCCACTACTCACTAGCCTCCAATCAGCCTCCACTAGGCTTCACTCAGCCTCCACTCAGCCTCCAGTAGTCTCCACACAGCCTCCACTAGCCTCCACTAGCTTCCACTCAGCCTCCACTCAGTCTCCACTACTCACTAGCCTCCACTAGGCTCCACACAGCCTCCAATGGCCTCCACTCAGCATCCACTCAGCCTCCACTCATCCACTCAGTCTCCACTACTCACTAGCCTCCATTCAGCCTCCACTAGGCTCCACTCAGCCTCCACTCAGGCTCCAAACAGCCTCCACTCAGTCTCCACTACTCACTGACACTAGCCTCCACTCAGCCTCCACTAGGCTTCACTCAGCCTCCACTAGTCTCCACACAGCCTCCACTAGCCTCCACTAGCTTCCACTCAGCCTCCACTCAGTCTCCACTACTCACTAGCCTCCACTCAGCCTCCACTTGGCCTCCACTCAGCCTCCACTAGGCTTCACTCAGCCTCCACTAGTCTCCACACAGCCTCCACTAGCTTCCACTCAGCCTCCACTACTCACTAGCCTCCACTCAGCCTCCACTAGCCTCCACTAGCTTCCTCTCAGTCTCCACTACTCACTAGCCTCCACTCAGCCTCCACTTGGCCTCCACTCAGCCTCCACTAGTCTCCACTCAGCCTCCAATCAGCCTCCACCCAGCCTCCATGGAGCTAATTTTTGTCATGTTCCTGTGGTAAACTGTGCCATTTTACCATTAACGCAAAATTTTGACTTTGGCTAATTCTATAGATCTTAGGGCGTGAAGTAGAATGTACTTTGTCACAACCTCTAACTCTAATTAGTTTAGCTGCTATGAGCGATTGAAAATAGGTCGGGCAGCAGAGAATTCACGTTTACATACCATAATTTGAATAAACGGCAATCTTTGATGCCTCATAATTAGACTTCTTAACAATCAATTTTGACCAAAGTTTTTTTGGTCACTAGGTAGAAATATTGTCTAAAAGATAAAATGGTTGCCGAGTATGTCAAATCATTTTTACCGATGAATAATTGCATTTTTATTTACTGCATGAAAATCCACTGTTACCCTGCATATATTATATTTTGTTAGAATAACATGTAACATGCACTGTAATGTGATACGTAGATCATCATCACGTACGAAGAAATATCCTCCGTACTATGGGGAAAAATCTGCTGCCCTTTGAGGAATTTCGTAACTAAATTAGCTATTAGCTTATTACGGGCTTGTGCTTCATAATCACCCTTGCCCAACTGATGACCCTTTGTTAGCCCTGAGCACTCGTGGTTTTTTTGGCCTTAAATTATTTTAACACCATGGATTACTTCTTCATAAAATTGGGCATGGCTCTTTCATAAATCTATAAGCATGATACCTATATGTTTTCAGTTTACTTATTATTATTTTTTGCTTTTCCTACTAACTATTGAGACACGGATGATTGCTGATCATGATTAGCACTTCCGTACTGTAGTATGTAGATAAAAATAAATAACGGATTTTCGCTCTTGTTGTTGATATTTCACCTATAAAGCTATAAGGACACATTCCACCATAAAAATGGAAAATTAAAATTTGAAATTTCTCGGTCGGGGGCCTTTAAAGTGGCGTGGAAGTGGAGGAATCATGCCAGCACCGAAAATGACATTATCATGGCATTGATGCATTGTCATGGCACTATGGTGGCGTCCCTGTTCTTAATAAAAATGACCTTGTTGCCTTGAATATTCAAATATTTTAGTTTGAAAATTTAAATTTGAAAAATAAAAAAAGCTAAAATTGAGGATTATTGGGTGGGTGATGTGACCTTTTACCACCCTAGGGTACAGGTGCTTTTTTTGTTTGTTTGAAGACCCACGGTGGGGTACCCATACGGGCTTTGAAATAACTAAATAAGTATAATCAGTACAATAAAAATCGAGAAAATAAAGCCACAAATACTTAGGGAAGCCAATCAAGGCTCGTGTCCATTGTACAATGTGACCTGATCGCCACTGTTCGTCACCCACACGCAATCAAAAACAGCACATAAGATCAATTAAAACGCAAAAAATTAACGCGCTCATCGTCCGTGCCTGATCTTGCGAGGCTGATTACTGACCAATGTGCACATGTGTCCTCTATGGTCAGTGGTCACCAATCACCACCTACTGCCATTGTAGGGCTGTTGCTGCGCTGCTGCAGCGAACTGCTCTATGATAGAGACACTCCGACGAGCTGAGGCTTCTGCTATCCTCTGAGATCGTGACTGAGTGTTCTGGAACAGGACAGTCTGCGCTGGTGGTGCTGCCTGGGAAGAGGAACAGGGAGGAGTCTGAACCGGTGTCGCTGTCTGAGGAATGGATGATGAGGCAGTCTGAGCTGCTGGGGCCATATTCCGAGAGGTTGATACGTTCTCCTTGTCTCTGCTACAAACGGTACCATTACTGATGTAATGGTACCTCTCAGGTTCGCTTCTGATCTTTTCCTTCATCTGCGTCACCAACACTTTCCTCTGCTCTCTTTCTTCTCTGCTCCTGTCGGGAGAGACATAAACCCCGCTGTATTGTTCTGACTGTCGCAGATTCCTCGCATTCCGCAACACCTCGGCTGCCGCATCAGTGCTGCCAAACACCACTTTTACAGGGCGCACAACCCCAGGCCTCACATCTCCAATACGGTAGCAGTCCGGCATAAACAGTTGTCCTGAACTGCAGCAGAGCTTGATAACATTGTTCACCTTCTCTCGTACTGATCCTGTTTCCCCATCCGCAAGTCCGAACAACAACACCGCCTTCTTCCTGTCATCGTCCTTCACCACACACTTTACGGCAGCTTTCACTTCCTTCGTCGTTATCCTGGCCTCGTTTCCCTGTTTCACGACATCGCTGAAGGTTCGAAACTTGTTCTTCACAGTACTCTGCACAGCTTCCACCTGTTCTGTTTGACTCTTCAGAAGATCTTCTTGAAGCTTCAGCAACTGTTTCTGGTTCTCGATCTGATCCTGTTTCAACTGCTCGACAGATATGGCTGCAGCCCGCAACATCCCCTTGCTCCCCTGCAAAACGCTCATTGATGACAGCACCAGATTCGAGAGAGCCGCTTTGTCCAACTTCATCACTGCTGCCTTAGTAACATCACCCCACTTGGCACCAAACACACCACTGAAAACATTGTCCACGCTCTTTTCCACATCATACAGCTTTTCCAAAGAGAAGTCCATCTTGTACACACAGTGTACAAAGCCGTGTACACCAGGTTTAGTTGAGTGCGAGTAACAAGTTGCAAGTTAGCTGATATAAGAGAGCTGCTTGATTTAACACGCACAAGAAAACTGATAATAGCGAATTGAAAACTGATAATAGCGACCTTTTACCCCCCCCCCCTGCTTTGCTTTTTATCTGTACTTTATTCTGAGGAGGATAAAAAGCCATTGTGCCATTGACTCATAGCTTCATCCTGGGTCCAATCCCCCCCCCCCTGAATTTCTCAACTCCCCCCTTGACAAAACCTCCCCCCTGAATTTTCAAAATCCTCAATCCCCCCCCTTTTGGCCACCCGCCCCCTGAATTTCAAAAATTCGAACAACCCCCCACCAAAAACTTAGAAAATTTTTCTAAGATATGTCCATTGAAATGTTTACGATAGAATCAATCGAAACTAGAAACTTAATGACAAGATGGAAGTATTACAACAAGAGGCGTGTATATCGCAACATTATTACCAGAAGGTGCAGAGCGAAGCCTGTAAACTATGAAATGTGACTGACAGACAAGAAATTTAGTCAATTTTGAGTTTCAACATATAATATTTCTAATGACTGAAATGGTAATGAAGTTCATTTTAATGTAAATTAATCCTTGAATATAATTTAAGCTATGAAGTGACAGTTGTAAGGGAATCATGGCATGAAACCAAGCCTCAGGGATATTGTCAACACAATATTCTAATATTAAAACATAGAAACACATTAGTTAAGTTGATATCACTTGAAAATGGCAGGGAAATGAAGTATTGTAGTTATTTGGCAGTCTTACAAAAAGATAGCGGGGGTCTGGGGGCTGCACCCCCAGAAGCCAGAGGGTCGGAGAAAAAATATTTCTCACGGAAATAGGATTTTCATCTCAAATTTTGAAATTCTTCTGCCAGATCCCAATCCCCCCCTTAATTTTTTCACTCCCCCCTCCAGTCCAAGTCCCCCCAGAATCATTGAAGTTAGGGCAACCCCCCACCTACCTTATCTGACCCAAAATCTTCATCCCCCCCTTTTCTTAGGGGGGGGATGAAGCTATGCATTGACTGCAACTTTTTATACCCTATTTAAAATGAGCTCGGAATGAAGCAGGGGATGAAAAGTCGTAGATAGCAGAACTGCGACCTTTCGTCCCCTTGAAGCTTAGATGGGGATAAACAGTCGTACCTAACCAACAACCGTAGAACTGCGACATTTTGATTAGATCAAATTAGAAATTAGAATAAAACTATTTTATGGCTTCAACTGATCCAATAATATCTGATCCAGCTTAATATTTTCAATTTTTGGTGGCTAATGTCGAAATTTTTTGGAATTATACACATACTAGCAGGCCCGTTGGGCCTGCAAATACACATGGCTCACTCGGCGCTGCTACGCAAGTACGCAGCACCTCATTCGCAAATTTTGAATTGAAATCAACTAAATACTTTTTACTGTACCGCATCAAAAAATTCTAACCACATCAACTCATCAAAAGTTACGGAGCGACGAATTAAAAAAATTAAACAGAAATGAACGCGTGCGCAATTAATCTGCACGTGCATTTCCCCCATTGCACGCGCGTTGCCATGGGACGTGACGTAAAACAAACAGAAAATGCGACTTTATAAGTAAGACTAGCAGGCCCGTTGGGCCAGCATATACACAGCTCACTCGGCGCTGCTACGCAGCACCTCGTTCGCAAAATTCAAAACAGCATTAAACAGAAATATACGTGCGCGCAATTAATCTGTACGTGCAATTTTCCCCATTGCGCGCGCGTTGCCATGGGGCGTGACGTACAAAGAAACACGAAATGCGACTTTATATAAGAGACTAGCAGGCCCGTTGGGCCTGCAAATACACAGCTCACTCGGCGCTGCTACGCAGCACCTTGTTCACAAATTTCAAACCCCACAATTCAAATTGATTGAATACTTTTTACTGCATCAAAAACTTCCAATCATGTCAAAAGTTATGGAGCACCGAAATTAAAACAGCATTAAACAGAAATGAACGCGCGCGCAATTAATCTGCACATGCAATTCCCCCATTGTGCGCACGTTGCCATAGGGCGTGACGTACAGAAAACATACACGATTTGCGATTTTTTCCCTCCCCATTGGCCTTTTTGTGAATACAAAAAGGCAATGAGGAGGGTTGGCAGAGATCGTGGTCTGGGAAGGTTAGAAATAGGATATGTGTATATCAGGTCGAGGTTTGCTATACAACTACTGTAATTTCTGGAAAGTGCCCGGATTGCTCCTTTATAATATCAGTCGCGAAAATGTCCCTCCGTCCCTCCGTCCCTCCGGTGTCCCATTTTCACAAAATGTTCAAAATCACGAATTTCTCAATTTTGGAGATGGCGATTATCAAAAACGTAAATCTTTTAGGCTGACCAGGCCCATCCGTGCCACATATTGCTCGAACTCTCCTGAAATATGATGAGTTCTAAATTAAAGGGCTGATGAAGATTTCGTGTCTGAAAATCTTAGGACTGAGTTGGCCTATGGATTGTAGGAAAAGGTTTCGGTTCTGTACTTCGTTAAGTGCCAAAATGCATAACTATTAGACTGTATACTGAATTCGACTAAGTTCGATAAATACGTCGGTCGATATGAAAGACGAATATTGCTTTTCGGAACAAACGACAACATTGAAACAGAAAACGAACGCATGAAATTTGAAAATCAGATGAAAAGCGATATCAACTTAGTGAACGACGTTTATTAAGTCCTGATTGTAAATAGAATCGCTATCATTGAATCAGTGTCATGATCTAACATCTATGCTTAAATTTCATAAATTCCCTATCACGATATTTCAATTTCTTGATGATCACTCCGCCAATAACTAACTGAAAAGAAAAGTTCCTAGATGGCACTTATGCATGGCAAAGTGCATAAGTGATTTGAGGCTTAATGAAGCGGCTTCGTATAAACATTCAAGAAAATACATGCGTAAATAAACAGTGACACAATTTTATGCGAAACGTAAACCAATTCAACAAAATGGCGCGAAATCTACAACGAACTGAGTACAACAACTTGGTACGCACGAACGCGCGCGCAAGAGTTTCAGAAGAAATGGCACGTGCCAATGTGTGTTCTCGGTGGTCGCGCGCAACAGTGGAGCAATATTAATACTCTTACTACGAACGACTGCGTGTTGTATCATGATGCAAAGTTTACATCAAGCACCGTGGGGGAGGGAAATTAAGCGCCTGCATACGGGAACAATGTACAAACAAGAATTGTGCCGGCAGGCGCAATTCTTGTTATATAAGAGATTACCTGTGTATGCTCAAATAAGCTACTCGCGAATAGGTTTTTTGATGATATCTCGAAAAGTAAAGGTCTTAAAGCCTTGGAAACCTCATCCACCCAACATAATTTGACCATTGCGGTCATTTTGAGGTGGTCATGGAGCTCTCAGAAGATATCCTATTTCAGAAGATATCCTATTTCAGAAGATATCCTATTTCAGTATTTTGAACATACGCGCCTATACACCTGAGGGAACATTGAAAAAAATCATATCGCCACATTCACATTTTGGTGAACTTTTTTTGTGACCTCATGGGACTCAATATGAACTGATCCATGTGAAATCAGCTGTTTTTTTTTTCGATTACGGGGGTCAGCCTATTTTAATTTTAATGCAAAAATGCGTTGGACTATATAATTTGTATTTAGTAAAAACCGAAGTAAGTATGTGTTTTCAAAACTAAGAAACAAATCAAGAAATTGTTATTTTGTACTACGATAAGACCAATTAAGTAAGTGTATTTATCATAACAGAAAGTTTTTTTTGTACTACGATAAGACAAAAGTAAGTGTCTCTACTGCTAAAACAAGTGTTTTTTGTACTATGATAAGACAAAAGTAAGTGTCTTTACTGCTAAAACAAGTGTTTTTTGTACTACGATAAGACAAAAGTAAGTGCCTTTACTACTAAAACAAGTGTTTTTTATACTACGATAAGACAAAAGTAAGTGTCTTTACTGCTAAAACAAGTGTTTTTTGTACTACGATAAGACAAAAGTAAGTGCCTTTACTACTAAAACAAGTGTTTTTTATACTACGATAAGACAAAAGTAAGTGTCTTTACTACTAAAACAAGTGTTTTTTGTACTACGATAAGACCGAAGTAAGTGTCTTTACTACTACATTAAGTGTTTTGATTCATCGACGAAAAACAAAGTATGTGTTTTTGCAAAAGTGATAAATACAAGTATGTATTCTAATTACTAAGGGAAACAAATATAGATATTTTTCATCAAAAGGAATAAGTCAAATAAGTGTCTGATCAGTAAGGAAAAACAAAGTATCTTACAGAGATACTAAGGAGGAAAAAAGTAATAATTATTAAAATGAAAGTTAATGGCCATCTTATTCTTAATTAGCAGAAAAATTTGATTATATCTGTATTAATCAAGAAAAACTTATGTACAATCGTAAAAAAATTAGAAAAAAATATCAATTATCAGTGAAGTTATTCGAATTACTACGTCAGATCACTTTTTTGCATTTATCTCGAAACTATACTTTTGTCAGTTACTTGTTTCTTCCATGTGACTGTAGACCTGACCTAATGGCATCTTCTGATCCTACTTTACCTACTGGTGACTGCTATCCTACTTGATCTACTGGTGTCTCCGGTTCCTACCTGACCTATAACTGGCGTCTCCTGATCCTACCTGACCTATAACTGGCATCTCCTGATCATACCTGACCTACTGTGTACTGGCGTCTCCTGATCCTACCTGACCTACAGTTGGTGTCTCCTGATCCTATCTGACTTACTGTGTACTGGTGTCTCCTGATCCTACCTGACCTATAACTGGCATCTCCTGATCATACCTGACCTACTGGCGTCTCCTGATCCTACTTGATCTACTGGCATCTGGACTGATCCTACCTGACCCATTGGAGACTTGCGTCTGCTGTTCCTACCTGAGCCTCCTGATCCTACCTGACCTACTGGTGTCTCCTGATCCTACCTGACCTACTGGCGTCTCCTGATCCTACCTGACCTAGTGGCGTCTCCTGATCTTGCCTAAACCACTGTTGACCCAGCTGGTATTTCTTGCCTGACCCATAAGTGACACTTGAATTAAAAGCTCAAATAGGTAACTGTTTTAGCCATTGGCGTCTCTTGATCCTACCTGACCTACTAACGTCTTCTGATCTTACCTGACCTGCTGGCGTCTCTTGATCCTACCTGACCTATTTGTGTCTCCTGATCCTATCTGACCTACAGTTGGCGTCTTCTGATGCTACCTGAGCATCGTGATCCTACCTGACCTAAGGGCATCTTTATTTATCAGTTTTCATTGCTATTTATCAGTTTTCTTGTGCGTGTTAATTCAGCAGCTCTCTTATCAGTAAACTGCAACTTGTTGCACGTACTCAGCACAGGCTAGTGTACACGGTGGTGTACACTGTGTACATCAAATGGAATTTTCCTTAGAAGAGCTGTACGATGTGGAAAAAGATTTGGATACGGTTTTCAGTGAAGCGTTTGGTCCTAAGTGGGGAGAGGTGAACAAGACAACGGTGATGAAGTGTGATAAAGGGACATTATCAAATTTGTTGCTTTCAGCAGTCCGTATTCTTGTAAGGAGTAAAGACACTTTGCGGTCAGCAGCTGTATGATCAGTTAAAACAGGATCAGATACAGAACCAGAAGACAATGCTCAAGCTCCAGGATGATCTGCTGCAGAGCAAAAGCGAACAAGTTGAAGCAGTTCAAACTACAGTGAAAAGTGAGATCAGGAGTTTTAGTGATGTTGTGAAGCAGGGGTGCGAGGAGAGGATCACAACGAAGGAGCTGAAAGCTGCTGCAGCAGCTTTCAGCTCCTTCGTTGTGATCCTCTCCTCGCATGTTAAGTCTGCAGTGAACGAGGATGATCACAAGAAGGGAGCGATTGTGTTCGGACTGGAGGAGATAACTGGTGAAGTGCTGAAGGACAGGGTGGAAGAGATGCTCGGGGTCTGCAATGTGACAGGAAACCCCACAGCGAGTGACTGCTACCGTGTCGGAGCCATCAGGGAAGGAGCCGTGAGACCAGTCAAAGTGCTGCTCCACAGCTGTGAAGCAGCATCGATGGTGTTGAGGAGCGCTTCAGCACTGCGAGGGTCACGATTCAGCAAGGTATATATCTCTCCTGACAGGACCCGTGAAGAACGTGAGGAAAGGAAAGGACTCGTAGCTCAGCTAAAAGAGAAGATCAGAAGAGAACCGCAGTGGTACCACTACATCAGGAACGGTGCCGTGTGCAGCCGAGAAAAAGAAGTGGAAACCAAATCTTCGCTAGCGACATTTCGTGAGACAACACCTCCAGCAGCCACCTCAGTTAGTACACCAGTAGATACTGCTACCAAACCCGCAGCTGCCACACCACTGGTTCGAGCAGCAGCCACTCCGAGGTTTTACAGCAAATGGCCCAGCAGCAACTACGATAGTGGTAGCAGACCATGGACTGAACTGGCGGGAGATGTGCCACAAACTCCAAGTCTGGCGAGGAAATTTCATAGATGAGTGCCTGCTCATGTTTTGTTTTTGTTTTATGTTAGGAGTGCTGTTTGAGATTTTGTGTGAAGTTAGGATGCAGTGGCAATGGGACAACTTAGTCGTAAGGAACATGATTTCGTGATTTGAACTTCCAAATTTAATGGAACTTATTACTTATTAATGATTTCAAACTTTCTAAGCCCTTATGACTTTATGGGTGCCCCGACGTGGGGTTTTACACATCATATACATTGTAGGAACATGGGATGGCAGAAGCTTCTGGTGGCTTATAAGTTTATCCTTGACTTTTCCTCAACTTGTGCCACTTGGCATGTCGTCAAAATTTATGGTACTTCGCTTATGTGTGGACTGTAAATTAAATAAAATTAGAAAATTGTTTTAAATTGTTTTTTCTTCTGATCCTACCTTACTACTGGTGTCTGCTATCTTACCTGATCTACTGATCTACTGGCGTCTCCGGTTCCTACCTGACCTAAAACTGGCGTCTCCTGATCCTACCTGACTTACTGTTTTACTGTGTACTGGTGTCTCCTGATCCTACCTGACCTATTACTAGCATCTCCTGATCCTAGGCCTACCTGACCTACTGGCGTTTCCTGATCCTACCTGACCTACTGGCATCTCCTGATCTTGCCTAAACCACTGGTGACAACACTTATCTTATGACCCAGCTGGTACTTCTTGTCTGACCCACTGCTGACTCTTAGCTGATCAAGTAACCCACGGCCACTGGTGATTCTGACGTGATCTTCTGGCCGAATACCCTCTTACATGAACCAGAGTGTGAACAAACCCTTGGCGGCATCCTTTTCAGACTCACTTCTCCCTGTGTTAATTACTTAATTATGACGTCACAGGACAGTAGGACACGTTTCATCAACAAGTCGACTCTCGCAAGAAGCTGGTGGCACTTGCCTGTCCCTTGGCCACACAGATGACCTTGTGACCTCGTGAAAGATATGCTGAGCATCAATAATCAAGTCTTGCTGACTGATGAAGCCCTGTGGCTGACCTTTGTCAATCATAATTGAAGAAAGAATGCTAAATTGCTCTCAACTGGCCGATCTTCATCTGGCGACCTTCACCTAACTAAAGAACTAACTTGGTAACTCTGTAGAGTTTATCCGAGAGTCGAAAAGGTCATCAGTGTTCGCCTGGTATAGTGTTCCACAGTTTTGGTCCTTGGACCTGGTGCCGTGTTGGTCCTTTTTTGCCCCCTTGTGACTCCCAGTTGACCCCCTGCAACACTTCTCTGACCCTCTGGTGACACTAGTCTGACCTCCTCATGAAGCCTTCACCCTGACTCTTATCTCGCCCTGAGATGCGATGTAACGCTTGGTGAATCCTTGGCCCTACGTCATCCGGCCCCTGGTGAACCAAGGACGACCTTTTGACGGACCCTCGGGTCTTGACTATCCCCTACGTGGTAATGAGTGGCCAGAGCGCTCTTTTTTAGACCAGTATGGCCTGATTCGACACCTTTTGATCCTTTATTGTTCCTCTCTAATCACTGTTGGACCAAGGTCCCGTGCTATCTCATGATTTTCCGCTGTACCTTATCAAAAAGCACCGAGGGCTCTTAAAATGCTCCTCAAATGCTAATAAAGTCCTTAAATAGTGATTTAAGCCATCTGTAATGATTGGAAACCATTGAGTATCAATAAGAACATGTAAATAACACATTGGTGTGAAATGTCCAAAAAGTTCAAAAAATCCAACCCAAAAAAAAACCGAAAAAAACCAAAAAAAACCAAAAAAAAAACAAAAAAAACCAAGCCCTACCCTAAATTTGGGATCTTGGGCTTGGTTTTTTTTGGTTTTTTTGGGCTACAATCCCCCCAGTCTTTGAGTTGGAGATGTCCAAACTAGCGCAAAATAGCGTTATATCGCAAAATACGCTATTTTAGTGGTTTTACGCGATTTTGATGACGTCATCACAGCACCCAAATAGGCTCAAACCAACTTTCCATATAGCCTATCACACAATTCCACCTTAGTACAACATATTTTGACCGTTCTCAGCTCAAGATAAGTCGCAGTTCTTGACATCTCACTCGTTTAAATTTTGTCCTATAATTTCGAAATCGATTTTTCACCGTACCTTAGAAAATCGAGTATATCTCGATGAAAAATCGAGATAGCCCAATCATCCATATGATTTTCTGAAAGCTCTTTAAATTTGCTAAAAATCATTCAGAAAAATCAGAGAGCTATCTCCTTTCCTTCTTGGTGAAAAATGCGCACAAAGATGGCCTATTTTCGCTAAAAAAGCAAGAAAATTTCGCTAAGTTGATGACGTCATAGTGACGTGATAATGACGTCACCAGAACTTCTCTTATAGCCTATAACACTTTCCTATCGTAGATCAACAAAACCTGACCTCGATCATGGCTCTACCATTTCCCGTTCTTGAGATCTCGGCTTTGTAAGTTGGGTCCCGAATTATCAGCTCTTATTATTATTATTAGGCTCTCCAAAACCGGGACGGTTGTCGTAGTAACCCCCCGCTGATTTGGTGACGTCAGTCCATTTCTTTCGGTTGGAACCAACGTAACTAAACCTCACGCATTCCGAAACAACGTTATTCTAACTTGGAATTACTAGAATTGACCAATTTCCGCTGTGAATATCCATTTCTTGAAATCCCCTAATTTCTACAAATCGTCCATGTCAACTCACGTGCTGAAATGTAGCACCCAGATCTAATTTCACGTGCATTAGTCGTATTTGTACTCATTTCAACGTAATCAAGTCGAAAATCGCGAGTAAATATCAATTTCTTTAAATCCCCTAATTTCTACAAAACGTCCACGTGAACTCACGTGATTCACTATTTTCATCGTATATTTCCCACATTTAGTAACTGCGAGACATGAAGAAACTATTATTAGTTCACCATCGTATCACAGAATAGGGCTACAGTACAATTTTTCGTTATAAACGTAATTACAACCATTCTGCAGCTCAATTTTTAGAGGCTTCACATTATTTTGCAGACGACATGAAGTTAATTGTGAATGCCAGTACTACAAAACACTGTTAACAGTGACCTAGTCACTTGAAACTGGGAATCTTGTATTTAGGGTTTAACTTGAAAATGTAAAAGTCATGCACTTGATTATAATCAGAACTCTATGAATGAATATAGAATCGATGGAGTTATTTTAAATAGTGTACAATCTGAAAAAGATCTTGGTGTTGTTGTGAATAATCAATTGAAAAGTCGGAATGACAAATATAAACTCTTGTATTAAAGATGCTAACAGAATGATTGTTTGGGTAACTAGAAACATTCTTAATCAGGATTCAGATATTTTAAATGATCTATAAGACCATAAGGACCAAAGTTATATTGTGTTCAAATCTGAATATGAGTGCAATATGTTGGCAATTGGTCAACAATCGAATTGAATCTATACAGCGAGATTTACAATGTAAGAATAATGATATTGACTATTAATTATAGTGAGCGAAAGAAACTTAATCTGACAACTTTAGGGTGAACGGAGATTAAGAGGTGATCTTATTGAGACTTATAAAATCTTAAATGATAAAGTTCAATATGGTGAAAATTTGTTTAGACTTAGTAGGTCAAGAAAGAACATTTTGCATAGTAGTGCTCAATCTAATGATTCTGATATTTGTAAATTAAGGCACATTTTCACCTGAAAGAGTATGTAACTACTGGAATAAGTTACCTAACTATGTTAAGTCCTAATGATGTCAATTCATTTAAGAGTAATTTGGAAGTTTTTAAGAATGAATGTTTGCATGAGAATGATAATAATTATTGGCATGTTTCAAAACTTATATTAGACAAGATTGAAGGGAAAGGTTATCTAGAAACAAATCAAAGTTTAATAACTATTTGATGCAAAATAAGTTTATTGCAAATAGGGAAAGGCATAAACACCTATGTCAGACCAAGTAGTATTGAATAGTGAGCAGGTGTTTTTAATTGTTTATTGACAGTAGTTTTTATTGACAGTAGTTTTTATTTATGATAAAATCAGTTTCGTTATTTTTACTGGTTTTGCTTATGGTTTTTAATCTTGCTTATTATTTTGGATTCTAACTATGTCCATCAGTTATTTATTTCTGTCAATTATTTATTAATCATAACCTAGTACATTGTTAATTCAAGCAGGCTCAATCAACCTTAACCATATTTATTCATCTTTAATTATATTTTTCTAATTCTGACTTTGGATTGGGGGTGCCTTGTGAAGGTATGTAATTGTAGTGAAGGATTCAGATTGCCGGATTTTATTCTATTTTGGACACCTTGGAAATAAGGTGTGGAAACGAAGGATGAAGTTTAGTAGCTAATGTTATAGAATGAATCGTGTTATTTATTAATAAAATTGTTATATTATATTATATTAATCTATATGCAATATATCCCTTACATCACTACATAAAGCTTAGTTATATATTAAAGTAAAGTATCTGACTCATGAGAAAAGTATTGGTCTGTTCTAATCCTGTCAGCAAGGTGTCAAATCGTATATATATTTCCAATTAAAAGTTTTTTGGCTATAATTATTAATTATCATGTTCATTAGAAATGTGTTTACATACCAATACTTTTCGTGTTTTTCATGGCCATTTAAATATATCACCATATTCCAGCTGTTGATGGCACTGCTTTAATTGTCATGATCATTGACTTTTTGATGCTCTTCAACATTTTTCATGGTTCTCACTTGATTTAATGATTTAATATCACCATACATACCAACATAATCAAAAAACATTGTCACTCTTTGTGGAGTTCCTGAAGGTAAAACATATTTTTCTCTAATCTCAACCTGACAGTAAAATAGTGGTGTAAAGTGCGAGAGTTTGATTTCTTATAAAATGAAATGATCATTCATTTCTAAAATAATAAAATGCATAGGATTATAAACGAACGTTTAACACCAGTTTCGTACACTACACATCGTCGGATTTTCATAAAACTTGACAATAAACTTAACAACACTACTTAATACAATCAAATTTGAGGAAGGTGCTTATCACCAAATATAGTTTTCTGAAGATGATAGATAATATGATCATTTTCAATGGTGTGTTCTCGAAACTGGCGGTAAATCAGTGGTGTAAAGTAGTTCTGATTTGGACCCATTTTTGCATTTTTAGTTTTTCACTATGGGGTCCCCCTCAGTCAATGCTATAAACAATCAAGTTTAACAACTTGACAATATCCTACACTTTGGTGACCTCAGTAACTTGCCAAAATATTTAATGAAAGCTCATTTTATCCCAATTTTATGAGCAGTTCAATTTTGCAAACTCGTCCTATGTCTCTACTTACAATGCTGCCATGTTTATTGAACTCTTTACCTCACAGTTTTCGTGCTAAGATGTAGAATGTATTCCTTATTCCCACAAAAATGACATCAGCATCTTCATCAGTTTTACCTGTCCTCAGAGAAGAAACATCTGGGTGAGATCATAATTCTTAAACTTCAATTCTTTAATTTTCAACCTTGGTAGGTATATGCAGGCTATATACTGGGTGAACTGCAGTTCATATGAAGTCGCCGCGCACTTCATATGAATTCATATGTATTCATATGAGTTCATATGAATGCGTTTACCAGTTCAATAAATTTTTATATGAATGAACTTCATATGAATTCATATGAACTTCATATGAACTCCACCAAGTTCAAATGAACTTCATATGAATTCATATGAATTCATTAAACACAGATGAACTAGTTCACCAAAATTTAGTGAACTGAGATGCATATGAATTCATATGAACTCATATACATTCCAGTTCGCCTTGAATTCATATGAACTAGGAAGTTCATCTCGCGGACTCCAGTTCAACGGAGTTCAACGCAGTTCAACGGAGTTCAACGGAGTTCAACGCAGTTCAACGGAGTTCAACGAATTCATCTCGAAGTTCATCTAGAAGGTCAAAATGATATTTCGGGCATGGATCAAAACATGGAACAGCGACGCCACGAGGGCGGCACCGCAGTGCCGCGGTGATGCCAGGGCAGTGCCATGGTGAACCCACGAGGACGCCACTACTGGGCAACGATGAAGCCACGAGGGCGCCACGGTGACATCATGGCAGTCAGCAGTGCCACTGTGAAGCCATGGCGTCTTCATGGCTTCGTCGTGGCGCCGCAGTGGCGTCCTCGTGGCTTACACCATAGCACTGCCCTGGCGTCAACGTGGCGCTACCAATACCATGGGGCCTTGTGGCATTGCTGCTCTGATCTATGCCCGATAAGTCTCTCATTCCAGTTGACTGCTGAGTGACGTCACCTATTGAAAGGTGTCACTGTTAGGTACTCCCCTCTAATTTGATTTTCTACTGAAAAAATAGTACACAAAAACACTGTTAGGGTAAAAGTTAATACTTAAAAAGAATAAAGGCATTGCAGATTAACTATTGTTTCAAATAAATAGTTCATGGCAATAATTTATCTAAGTCATTGAGATATAATATTTGTCTTGTAATTGATTTTAACATGACAAGAAAAGTATAGATAGGTTGAAGTACAAGAAAGTCAACAAAATAACGGGGACACGAATGGAGCCCAGTGATGGTTCATACAGTGATATGTGTTATCAGATTCATTTTGAATGCAGCTGTCACCTGTGTGACAACAAACTGTTTGATATGATGTACCACAACAATAGTGATTTGACTACAACAAAGGTGAGGATTTATGAAACTCTTACAACATGAATAACCAAGTTGACAGCACCCAGCAGTGCTATTGAAATTATTTGCAGCAAGTTTACACCACAGTTGGATGATGAATAAGGCACCACAAATGTATTCCAACATACATTACTTTTATTTATTGAAGTGAAAATAATCCTGAGTTTCCCAAATTGTATCCCCAGGTGGTTGGTTTCTCACTAGATGTACACAATGCTTGATAACTTCTGAAAAATTTATACTCTCAGGAACTCAATTTTGTTATTGATCTTGCTGCTGTTGTGAAGTTTGTGTTGGGCCAATTTGTCAATGCTGCACTCAACTGTTATGGGGTAATTAAAAAGTAGACAAGTAGTAAAACAATTTTGTTTTTGGCAAGCTGCATAGTTTTCAATATAAGTATTAAATGTAGATCATTTGCCCTGAAGTTTCTATGGCTACAATTCCTACAGGGTCCAGCAGTTTAGATCCCTTAGATTTTCACCAAAAAAATTCATAATATCCTTGATCTATTTTGTAAAACTTATCATCAAGGCATAATCATATTAGTCACAAGCACTTAAATCTAAAATACCTATAAATTCTCAAATCTGTCCCTTAAACCTGTGGCTTTCTTACTACTCCTTAGTTGGTCAGCACACTCCAATGCACTGTAATTCACAGCTCAGACTAGGGGCTGGGCAAGTGCCATAAGCAAATACACGGAAAAACCACTCTCAGGGTTTGGGGCAGGTGATCCAGAAAATTTTAGGAAGTTTCAGTGTCTCACACATTTTAATTCCAAGCTCAAACTCTTCAGTCCTCTTGAGACTGTACAAACTCTATCCAGTGGCATGCTCACTGAGCACAAGTTTTAGAGGGTCTCATCACTCTTTTTTCTTCTTACCACAAAAAACGGGGTAGTCAATCTTCAGAGGGCACCCCGACCAGTGTTACTTGAGAGTATCACCACCTGGCAACTAGGTAGGGTTGCTTGCACCTCTAGTAGTGCAACCAGGTGGGTCCCAATCTAGAACTCTCTGTGATTGAGAGTTGCAATCCATCCCCGGAAGGGGATGTGGTCATGGTCTGTTGGATATTGCACCAAACAAAAAAAGATAATTAATTAGTTCCGCAAGACAATTTATGGCTGATGGCCCTGATGGAAGTTTCTGAGTAGGTTGTTAGTTAATTAAACTTGGGCCAAGAAGGGTTTTAGCCCTTGGCTGGCAATATGATCTGTTTATGAACATGGACTGCTGTCAAGGGAGGTCAGAGGACTGCTACCTTGCACTGGTATTCTACCTTAAATATAGCATTTACTACAAGCAAGCAAAGCAAACAAAATGTTAACTTATATGTGCCTACATTTGGTAAATGCTCCACCCTATGTAAGTCTCCACATTTTCAGACCCATTCCCTCAACTATTGCTTTTGGGTCAATCACAGAATTAACTACTTTTAGGAATTTTGGAAAATACAGGAATAATGAATACTAACCATGACAGAGTGAAAAATAGAAAGTGGCTGACTGAAGGTAATCATTTTGTGACATGATAACCATAACAATTTTCTTGAAAAATTTTCTCAAACATTAATGGCATTCTGAAGAGTAATGGTATTGAAATAAGTTGATAATTCTAATATTCAATGCAATGAAATAAAGCAATGAAAAAACTTTTTTGTTTTTTTTTTTTTTTTTTTTTTTTTTTTTTTTTTTTTTTTTTTTTTTTTTTTTTTTTTTTTTTTTTTTTTTTTTTTTTTTTTTTTTTTTTTTTTTTTTTTTTTTTTTTTTTTTTTTTTTTTTTTTTTTTTTTTTTTTTTTTTTTTTTTTTTTTTTTTTTTTTTTTTTTTTTTTTTTTTTTTTTTTTTTTTTTTTTTTTTTTTTTTTTTTTTTTTTTTTTTTTTTTTTTTTTTTTTTTTTTTTTTTTTTTTTTTTTTTTTTTTTTTTTTTTTTTTTTTTTTTTTTTTTTTTTTTTTTTTTTTTTTTTTTTTTTTTTTTTTTTTTTTTTTTTTTTTTTTTTTTTTTTTTTTTTTTTTTTTTTTTTTTTTTTTTTTTTTTTTTTTTTTTTTTTTTTTTTTTTTTTTTTTTTTTTTTTTTTTTTTTTTTTTTTTTTTTTTTTTTTTTTTTTTTTTTTTTTTTTTTTTTTTTAAACAAAACAGTCATTTTAAATTGTCAACCCCAAAGAACTCCCCCAACACCCCCAACCAAAAGTCTTTGACAGGATCCATGAAAGAAATCCCTTTCCCATCAGAGGCAAAAAAACAAAGATAATGTATATTTTTAAAAGCCCAAATGAAAATAAAATAAAATAAATGAAATAAGGATGAAGTATAGTATAAGTATAAAACTTTTTGCTTTACAGCAACACGGTTCCACGACAAACTCTTCACAAAACTGCATCATTCATTTCAACACATGAGTCATGACTAATATCTTGAAAACATTCAAAACATTGAAAATAAAATAAAGTATTTTGATTTAAAATTTCATGTGGCAAAACTTGTTTGAATTAAAAAGAAATCTTTCTTCAAGACATCAATCTGCAAGACTTTTCTCCAACTCCATACTTGAACACCAACATGATTCCTTTAGGTAATGCAAAAACTGTTGTTCAACTCTAAAATAAAATAAAATAAGTGGTTTTGATAAGCACATCAACACTGTTTTCATGAAAACTATCTTCAAACTTCTACTTTTAACTGGATCTTCCAGCCACTAATGATATATTGCATATTAAAATTAAAGCTCTTAACATCAACTAGAACTGTTACTTAATTACAATCATAACATTGGATAATGGATGGTACTCAGGGCAGGAGTCTATGTCCTAAAGGTGATACGATGTTGAAGATCTCGATAAAATGAAATATAAATGTTGCCAGGTGATACCAGGAACGCTGACGGTGCGCGGCGCGTCGCTCGGAAGGGTCTATCATCGATAGACAAATAAAATGTTGTCTGTTGATACCAAACGACCACATCCGCTTGAACTTCACCCTAACCAGAGGCGCAGCGCGGCGTCGCGAAACGATTTCTTTTGACTGGACGGGCGCGGGCGACAAAGCAAATGTTACCGTCTATAGCCATTGTCCAAATGTTCCCCTAACCAGGGGTGTCGCGAAACGCGCGCGCGTAAAACTAGGGATCTGGTTAGAGCAACTAAACACGTATACCCCTGTTATCGTCGCGCGGCGCGCTTCCCTACAGCTACGTGTGTCCCGTAGGGAAGCGGCGAAGCGCGCGATGCCAGATGCGTACACACACCTATGCGGGCTTAGGAAGTCCAAATGTGGAACGTTGCGCGCGCAGGATAGAGTAACATGCTTTGAAAATTAAATTGGTCCAATCAAGTTATCAATTTATAGTAATTTTTGGCGAATGATAACGTAATCAAAATATTTGAATTTTCATAAAAATTTCAAGGAATTTCATATTGAAAATTTAACGAATTTTCATGAAAATTAAAAAAATTTTCATGAAAATTTTAAGGATTTCCGAATTTTCATCACTCAACTTTAACCATTTGCAGAAAAATTAGTCAAAATTTCATAATTATGATTAAAATAGTATAAATCTATGATGCACTGCTTTTTATTAATGTTACTGTGAGTTGGGCACTGGAGTGAAATGGTGCTAAATAATTGTTAACATTTGATATTGATCAATTGGGTATGAGATTAGAGATGGTTTAATACTATTATACTTACTTTACTTTAGATTATAATCTCAAAAACATGAATATTTCACTCGGAAACAAAATCTACTCAATATGTTTCAGAATGCACAGTTACATTTAGGAAAGATGTTCTTCATTCATGGAGTGAAGTAACTAGTCACTGAACTTTTCTTATTTGGACACTTTGGTTATAAGGTGTGGAATCGAATGATGAAGTTTGTTAGTTTCAATATTCGCAGACCCATTTGTGTTACATCATTGTAAAACCATTATATTATTTAAACTTAACAACACTACTACAACACTATTATTTAAACTTAACAACACTACTAATTACAATCAAATTTGAGAATGTTGTGTTGCACTATATGGAGTTCCTGAAGAAGAGATTTATAATCTTGAAACTGTCAGTAGAATAGTGGAGTATAGTGTGTGGGTTAGATTACTTTATTGAAAGTTGTTTGTTTCACTGCATCAATGATCAATCACATCAAACATTATATTATTATATATTATTAACTGTTCCGAACCTCATCAGTGCCTCTCTATGTAAGGTTTGCTGCTCTGTGCTTGCTCAGACTTTTGGAGGCATTTCTTTCCCTAGAGCTCTAGAGTTGATGCCAGAGTAGGTCTTGGCCTATGTCTGCAGCTCCATTATCCAATTATCCAGATCTGAATCTTGGGTTTTGTCAGCTTTGCTGGCAGATGAGCAGGACAGGAATACTCAAAATCAGTTCTATCGGTTTTGAAAGAGGTTAAGGTGGGACCAAGACATGGATTTCCGGCTCTTTAGTGGACCTGAGGGTATGGTGTAGAAGTGGAAGAGGAGGATGATGAGCTGGAGGTAGAGGAGGATGAAGAGGATGCATTGGAGGATGAGAAAAAGGTGTCCATCTCACTGTCAGAGGAGCTGTCATTGGTGGGATCTCCATAGGAAAAAGGAGCTTTGAATGTCATCTTCAGGTCCATGATTGAATTGAAGGCTATATACTGGGTGAACTGCAGTTCATATGAAGTCGCCGCGCACTTCACATGAATTCATATGAATTCATATGAGTTCATTTGAATGCGTTTACCAGTTCAATAAATTTTTATATGAATGAACTTCATATGAACTTCATATGAATTCATATGAACTTCATATGAACTCCACCAAGTTCATATGAACTTCATATGAATTCATTAAACACGGATGAACTAGTTCACCAAAATTTAGTGAACTGAGATGCATATGAACTCATATGAACTCATATGCATTCCAGTTCGCCTTGAATTCATATGAACTAGGGAGTTCATCTCGCGGACTCCAGTTCAACGGAGTTCAACGCAGTTCAACGGAGTTCAACGCAGTTCAACGGAGTTCAACGCAGTTCAACGGAGTTCAACGAATTCATCTCGAAGTTCATCTAGAAGGTCAAAATGATAACTTAACAGATATTTCGGGGATGGATCAAAACATGGATCAGCAACGCCCGCGAAGCGGCACCGCAGTACGCGGTGGCCTCAGGGCAGTGCCATGGTGAAGCCGAAAGAGCGCCAGTACTGGGCAATGATGAAGCCACAAAGGCGCCGCGGTGACATCATGGCAGTCATGGCAGTGCCACTGTGAAGCCATGGCGTCTTCATGGCTTCTCGTCGTGGCGTCCTCGTGGCTTACACCATGGCACTGCCCTGGCGTCGATGTGGCGCACTGGCGCTACCATGGGGGCCCTCTTGGTGTTGCTGCTCTGATCTATGCCCGATAAGTCTCATTCGGTTGACTGCTGAGTGGCGTCACCTATTGAAAGGCTTTTTTCAATTTTAAAGAGGCTGTTAAACTTCACCAAATTAGCTGCATCTTGATCCATCTCACTAAAAGGGCTTCCAAAATCAAATAGTTAAATCAGACTCAAGCCTTGAGCTCTTCCATTTAAAACGATTTTTTATTACTCTTGTTAAGTGTACAGTCACGTGACAACTAAAAAATTTCACCGTCATGAATTAACTCTAGTCACTCTCGACCTCTCAGTGACTCGACGACTCAAATCGACTCCGATGCCTCAACTCGGCGACTTGATTCTACGACTCTCTGACTTGTCTCGACAACTTCGTCTCGACGACTTCGACGACGACTCGATTTCGGCGACTTCGACTCGGCGACTTCGACTCGACGGCTTCGACTTCGACAACTTCGACTCGACTTCGACAACTTCGACTTCGACTTCAGCGACTTCGGCGACTTCGACTCGACTGCTTCGACTCCAACGGCTTCGACTCAACGACTCGGCGACTCGGCGACTCGGCTTCGGCGACTTGACTTCGGCGACTTCGACTCGGCGACTTCGACTCAGCGACTCGACTTCGACGACTACGACGACCGACTTCGACTCGACAACTTCGGCTTCGACAACTTCGACTTCGACAACTTCGACTTCGACAACCTTTCGGCTTCGGCGACTACGACTCGACGACTTGACTCAAGCGACTTGACTCGGCGACTTCGACTCGACTCGTGACTTCGACTCGATTCGGCGACTCAACTTCGACTTCGAAGCGACTCGACTCGGCGACTCGACGACTCGACTCGACTTGACAACTCGACTCAACGGCTTCGACTCGGCAACTCGACTTCGGCGGCTCGACTCGACTCGACTTCGGCGACTTCGACTTCGGCGACTTGACTTCGGCGACTTCGACTCGGCTTTCGATTCGGCTCGACTTCGACAACTTTCGACTCGGCTATTTCGACTTCGGCGACTTGACTACTCGGCGACTTCGATTGGCGACTCGGCAAGCTTCGGCGGCCGGCGACTCGACTACGACGACTTCGATGACTCGACTTCGACGACTCGACTTCGGCGACTTCGACTCAACGACTTCGACTTCGGCGACTCGACTGACGACTCGACTTCGACAACTCGACTCGACGACTCGACTCGACGACTCGACTCGACGACTCGACTCGACAACTCGACTCGACGACTCGACTCGACAACTCGACTCAACGACTCGACTCGACGACTCGACTTAGTAATAAAACGTTAGTACTATCCGTGTTTGATGTGATTGTTCATTGATGCAGTGAAACAAACAACTTTCAATAAAGCAATCTAACCCACACACTATGCTCCACTATTCTACTGAAAGTTTCAAGATTATAAAAATCTCTTCTTCAGGTACTCCATATAGTGCAACACAACATTCAAATTTGATTGTATTTAGTAGTGTTGTTAAGTTTAACTATCCTTTGGGCTAATAGTTAAAAGCAACATTAAGGAAAAGCAAATTGTATTTCTGGAATGAAACAATCGTTGCATATGTACAAATACAGAATAGGTAATTAATCAATTAATTAAATAAAGGAATCAAAACTTTAAATTTGGTTTCTGGATAAAATGAAATAACATAAAGGACTTTGATGACTTGATGAGCACATGTTTTCAAAAATCAGCCTCAAATGAAATAGGGATTGTTCACATATTATGTAATCAATTTTGGGCATTTTTACCCCCCCCTCCATAATCAAATGTATTCGTGGCCAAACCCCCCATCTTTTTGGGAAAATAATACATAATCAATAATCATGGCCCGATCCCCGCCCCCTCAAGATTCTTTTGACATCACCGAAAACTATATTAACCAACAAAAAATTAGAACAGCATCGTGTGTTTCAATTCGGCTATATACTGGGTGAACTGCAGTTCATATGAAGTCGCCGCGCACTTCATATGAATTCATATGAATTCATATGGGTTCATATGAATGCGTTTACCAGTTCAATAAATTTTTATATGAATGAACTTCATATGAACTTCACATGAATTCATATGAAATTCATATGAACTCCACCAAGTTCATATGAACTTCATATGAATTCATATGAATTCATTAAACACGGATGAACTAGTTCACCAAAATTTAGTGAACTGAGATGCATATGAATTCATATGCATCGACTTGACTCGACGACTCGACTCGACGACTCGACTCTACGACTCGACGACTCGACTCGACGACTCATCGACTGACTTCGATCGACTCGACAACTTTCGACTCGACACTTCGACTCGCGACTGACTACGACTCGGCGACTCGGCGACTCGACCTCGACTGACCTTCGACTTCGCGACTGACTCGACTCGACTCGACGACTCGACTCGGCGACTTGACTGAGCGACTCGGACTGCGACTCAGAGTCGTTAAAACTATTCATCAGAGTCGGTCGATGGTAGATCAGATAGATCTCGAGTCGTCGGTGTCGAGTCGTCAGTCAGTCGGTCGAGGTGTGAGATAGTCAGGTCGAGAGTCAAATCGTAGATCAGTCGGGTCGTGGGGTCAGTCGAGTCAGTCGAGTCAGTCAGTCAGAATAGATAGTCGTCAGAGTCGAGTGGGTCAGAATCGAGTGGTAAATTAGGTAGTCGTCGAGTCAGTCGTCAGTAGTCAAGTCATGAAGTCCAGTCATTGAGTCAAGTCATTGACTACCTCCGCTGTCAGATAACATTTCTAATGGAGCTAACATTTCTAATGGAGCTAATGGAATTGGAAATTTGGAAGGACGTGTTGCGTAAAATAAGTGCTCGCAGTGGAGTGTAGGGTAACACTAACAGTTACATACAGTCGTTTAGGTCTATTCTGTTGCAAAGCTAAGTTTTTCCAAAATAACATATGTTGTTCCCATTGAGTGACATGAACTCAGGTGAACTCAAATGAACTCAGGTGAACTCCAGTTCAGCACCAGTTCAACGCAGTTCAGCAGTTCAACGCATGAAGTTCAACGTAGTTCAACGCAGTTCAATGAATTCAGGTGAACTCCAGTTCAACGCAGTTCATATGAATGAACTAATTCATTCATATGAATTCATATGCATCTCAGTTCACTGAGTTTTGGTGAACTAGTTCATCCGTGTTTAATGAATTCATATGAATTCATATGAAGTTCATATGAACTTGGTGGAGTTCATATGAATTTCATATGAATTCATGTGAAGTTCATATGAAGTTCATTCATATAAAAATTTATTGAACTGGTAAACGCATTCATATGAACCCATATGAATTCATATGAATTCATATGAAGTGCGCGGCGACTTCATATGAACTGCAGTTCACCCAGTATATAGCCGAATTGACACACACGATGCTGTTCTAATTTTTTGTTGGTTAATATAGTTTTCGGTGATGTCAAAAGAATCTTGAGGGGGCGGGGATCGGGCCATGATTATTGATTATGTATTATTTTCCCAAAAAGATGGGGGGTTTGGCCACGAATACATTTGATTATGGAGGGGGGGGTAAAAATGCCCAAAATTGATTACATAATATGTGAACAATCCCTATTTCATTTGAGGCTGATTTTTGAAAACATGTGCTCATCAAGTCATCAAAGTCCTTTATGTTATTTCATTTTATCCAGAAACCAAATTTAAAGTTTTGATTCCTTTATTTAATTAATTGATTAATTACCTATTCTGTATTTGTACATATGCAACGATTGTTTCATTCCAGAAATACAATTTGCTTTTCCTTAATGTTGCTTTTAACTATTAGCCCAAAGGATAGTTAAACTTAACAACACTACTAAATACAATCAAATTTGAATGTTGTGTTGCACTATATGGAGTACCTGAAGAAGAGATTTTTATAATCTTGAAACTTTCAGTAGAATAGTGGAGCATGGTGTGTGGGTTGGATTGCTTTATTGAGGGTTGTTTGTTTCACTGCATCAATGAACAATCACATCAAACACGGATAGTACTAACGTTTTATTAATTAATAAATTGGGGGGGGTGAAGCCCAAAAAAAACCAAGGCCTACCCTACTTTTCCGATTCTTGGGCTAGGTTTTTTTTGGTTTTTTTTGGGTTACATTTTAGTAATTTCTAGCACCTTTCCAAACGATTTTTAGGTTAAAATTCGATTGTATTATGATGTCTACAATGTGACTGTAGATCCACAGGAGCTTGGTATGTAGCATAAACGACCTAGAATTGTGTAATTTTCTGAATATAATTGAATATAATTGAATATAATTGAATTTTCACTCATCAAATTGTTTTGGCATCGGTCCAATCATTCAAAATTCACGTTCATGACTGTTTTGTTAATTTGTAAGAAGACATTTTATTATTGTTGGGATGTTAATACTGAAATTCCTCTGTTATTAAGACACTTGCAGAGATTTTTATCAAGTACATATTAAGATGATTTCCAATAGGTACCTACCTATACTTTTTTCCTATAGTTTTCAACTGCATTCTTAGGCATTCACATAATAGTGACTTCCAGTAGTGAAGTAGTAATCAGTCAAGTGAAAGCATCCATTCATAATATCAGAGCTGATCCTGGGGCCCTGAGTGAACCCCAAATGACACATTTTGGTTCTCTCATGGGTCTCCCCTTGTCCCTACTGACCCCTAATTGACTTCCTAGTGAACCTTTCAACGCTGATCCCCTGGTCAGTGGTACCAACTATGTTATGACAGTGTTTGAATAAATTTTTACAACTTAAACTGGATTCTGACCTTATATAAACACCCATTAATAAAGCACACACTGAAAGGCCTAATAGATTAATTAGATCATTAATAGCTTTTGTTGACCCTAGGCCAAGAAATCTAATGAACAGCCAATAGTCCTATACTGAGAGGGGTTCTGGGTTTAGTAAGATGAAAATTGATTCCACAGAGAAAAGTTAATAGAGATTTATTCACCTAATGTATTAGACCGCCCCAACCCTTGCTAAGTAACTATGGCCCTAGCTGTTAATCTTCAGAGAGACATTTTATAGAGACTACTTATACTAAAGCTTACCTGAAAACTCCTTGCTCTGGAGTCTGGAGGGTACTTTTTCCAGGTCAGGTCCATTCGAGCTTCGCCAGGGGTCATACTACTGTTCTAGGACCTACATGCGGATGTTTATAAAACTGTTTGAACATGGTCCTATTATAGAGTTATAAAGCTTATTTATACAATTTATATGTCTATAAAACTTGATTGAAGAGATTTAAAGGTGTTAAATCACAGGTCACTGGTCAGGTAGGGAGGGGCCAGTCAATGATTAATAAAAGTCAATACTACATGTCAAATCAGTCACACATAGGGTCATTAAATAATGGCCAGTCAAGGGTGACCCACTGACCCAGGGATCAATGTATCATTAAAAATTGTAAAAATTTTGTATTCTGTAAAAATTATTTTCAAATTCAAATTCAATCATTCACCAGGCCCTGGGTCAGCCAAGTGTCACAAGAGAGTCAACCGACAACCAGGGGTAATTTAAGGGGTAAGCCATTGTTGCTTCGAGTCATGGGAGTTCACCAGGGCCAGGAGGTATACGACATATCAGTGAAACACATATTTTTTACCTTTCTATACTCCGATTGAATGGCTGCAGACATAGAATTCATAGTTGGATTATTGATCCTAAAATTTCATATGTAACCTATTTAATATGGTGAGGTGACGCTTAGGCCTTAGCTAGAGCTTCTTGTCGATTGTATTTTGTGCCTCACTTACTCAGGCTAATCCTCAGCTTTATTAAGCCAATGATCCTAGAAGACTTTATTGACCCCCATTTCCTCCCTGCTGAACCCAAGGCCATCATTTCCTTACCTTAACCGACTGAGTGACCCCAACCCCTGGGAGGTTACTTTTACAGACCCTTACCTGGCCTTTTGGAGCATATTACAACTAGAGGAGTATACATCGCAGCATTTACCAGAGGTAGAGCTAACCCAGTATTGAGCCTACAGTTTTCAGTTCTTGTTGAATGAGCCATGCAGCTTGGACATCCGCATTGAGCCAGGCAAGACATGTAGGTTCTCTCCACTCCTCCATGGACATAAGTTGCATATATACCGTCAGCACACAAGAAATATTTCCTTGTGCTTTGGAAGGTAAGTGAATCAAGGGTGAAACTGCACTTGGTTGACCCCTGTCAAACCCTTACGAACCCCAGAGGAAATTTGACTGACCCTTTTCTGATACCTATTTGATATTTTACTGACCCCTAGCAAGAAGTAAAAAACCTGAGTAACCTTCTCCCCTCTTCTGACTGCAATAGTGGCCTGGTTCCTTTATGGCCATTGGCTGACTTCATGCTGAAAAAAACAATTTTTTTAAAACAATTCTAATTTTATTTAATTTACAGTCCACACATAAGCGAAGTACCATAAATTTTGACGACATGCCAAGTGGCACAAGTTGAAGAAAAGGCAAGTAAAAACTTTTAAGCCACCAGAAGCTTCTGCCGTCCCGTGTTCATACAATGTATTTGTGTAAAACCCCACGTTGGGGTACCCAAAAAATCATAAGGACTTTGAGAGTTTTAAATCATAAAGCAATTAGTTCCATTAAATTGGAAGTTCAAACCATGAAATCATGTGTCCTTACGACTTAGTCGTCCCATTGCCACTGCATCAAACTTCACACAAAAACTCAAACAGCACTCCTTACTTTTAAAAACAAAAACAAAACATGAGCAAGCACTCATCTCCTATGGAAATTCCTCGACAGACTTGGAGTTTGTGGCACATCTCCCGCCAGTTCAGTCCATGGTCTGCTATCACTATCGCATGTGCTGCTGGGCCATTTACTGTTAAACCTCGGAGAGGCTGCTGCTCGAACCAGTGGTGTGGCTGCTGCGGGTTCGGTAACGGGATCTGCTGCTAATCTAACTGAGGTGGCTGCTGGAGATGTCTCAGGAAATGTCGCTAGCGAAGATTTGGTTTCCACTTCTTTTTCTCGGCTGCACACGGCACCGTTCCTGATGTAGTGGTACCACTGCAGTTCTCTTCTCCTTTCCTCACATTCTTCATGGGTCCTGTCAGGAGAGATATAAACCTTGCTGAAACGTGACCCTCGCAATGCCGAAGCGCTCCTCAACACCATCGATGCTGCCTCACAGCTGTGAAGCAGCACTTTGACTGGTCTCACAGCTCCTTCCTTGATGGCTCCGACACGGTAGCAGTCACTCGCTGTGGGGTTTCCTGTCACATTGCAGACCCCGAGCATCTCTTTCACCCTGTCCTTCAGCACTTCACCAGTTGTCTCCTCCAGTCCGAAAACAATCACTCCCCTTCTTGCGGTCATCTCGTTCACTGCAGACTCAACAGCAGCCAGCTCCTAGACATGATCCTCTCTTGCATCCCTGCTTCACAACATCGCTAAAACTCCTGATCTCACTTTTCACCGTAGTCTGAACTGCTTCAACTTGTTCGCTTTTGCTCCGTATCAGATCATCCTGGAGCTTGAGCATTGTCTTCTGGTTCTGTATCTGGTCCTGTTTTAACTGATCAACATGTACAGCTGCTGACCGCAAAGTGTCTTTACTCCTTACAAGAATACAGACTGCTGAAAGCAACAAATTTGATAACGTCCCTTTATCACACTATCCATTTTACCTCCTGGAACTTCCCGTTCCAATCTTTTCCACTTCACTTAAGGCAAGCTTTTCACTGAAAATGTACACATCTTTTTCCACATTCGTAAGCTTCTTTAAAGGAAGAATTCCTTTTGTACAATGAAAGTGTAATTCTGATGT
>WFMF01000798.1:0-43253 GCA_011033025.1 Beroe forskalii | reverse complement strand
AAGGGGGGGGTGAGTGGTATTGCTAGAACCTGGGGGGGAAAGGGGTTATTCTAGAAATTTGGGGGGGCAATTATTAGTTTCCTTTAAATGATTAGCTTTAAAATGGGGGCTGATATTTTGCAGTAGGCCTAGGCAATAGGGGTATTTTGCTATGACCTGGGAGGCAAGGTGAATTTTTTCCTTATCGGAACCCATTTCCTCTGGATAAGTATATTGCACCTTCCTTGCATAGATAAGAGTATGACCAATCATTTGGAACCCGTCTTAAAGCAGTGCCGAGTTGTCCAGTGTGATCCTTCATGAGTATCAAATGTTTCTAAATAGTGTCATATATGACACTTTTGTGCAAACTGTTAAATAGAGTCATTTTGCTATTTATTTTCATCTAGGCGTGTAAAATTTTTGTTGAATAAGGTTCAGTACTGAATAAACTTACATACTGGGCAATTTTTTTTTAAGCTCATTCCAATTTAAATCATATCTATTATAAGGCAAAATATATAGTGAACTACGATCATTTTCTTTAATTCTTCGAATAACAACTATAAAACAAACTGACAGCCATCCAGCATGGTTCCAATGAATAGTTAACCAACTTTGTATGTTATTGTAATCATTTTTCGATGCTTACAGCTATTATTGATCCAACAGCAGGTTGAATTTTTACAAAAGTGTCAAATATGACACTTTTTTGAAACAAATTGACTTAAATGTCTCGTTATAAGACTTTTTCAGGTGATAATTGTTGAATATTATTTGTAACATCCTAGGTTTTGATTTGGGGATTCATTACAGAATCTAAACAATTTTCTTAGCCTTCCTGATAAGAAAAAGTGATTTGAGCCTTCAGAAAATTTGCCATATCAATCTAGCTATATCTCAGCCCAGCTTTGCACAGTCTTTATAAGTTTGGTTCTATTTCAAAGCTGCTGTTTCGTAGAAAACGTTAAAATAATATTCAGAGGCTCTCCTAGCAATTTTACCAATTAAATTTAAGCTTTTTCAGGTAAAATACCAAATTTTCAGAGGTCTTCATGAAAATTGGCCGATATCTCAATAACATTAGCATGAATGCCTCTATGGAAGTTTCCAATCGTCTCACAGGGCTCTTGTGGACAACTGATAAGTTTTTCAGAGACACAAATAGATTTTATTGAAAGTTATGGCACTTAAATGATGGTGTCATTGAAATTGCAAAAGTGTCATATATGACACTATTTGGACCCTTTCTTCAGGAGGCATTCACAAAAAAAAGTAGCCATACTGGGTGTAAAATAAGCTATTGAAGGCATCAAGTATATCCTGAATTGAGCTTGGAAGGAATATTGGAGGCTCTCCACTTTTGGCTTATTTTAACAAACAAACTCCTAAAAATTTTATTTTTTCGAAAAAATGAAAATTTGGTCATTTTTGATGCTTCACTGTGAACAGAGTTGAATGAAAATCAAAGAAAAAATCATTGCTGCTTGAACTTCAAGCCTTCTACTACTACTGTAAACAACTCCTGATGATTCCAGAAGTTGAAATCATTTCTAAAATTCAACTTGAAAACAATTGGGTAAATAGCTGCATATATACAGCTATTTGCTAGACACTTATCATTAAAATTCCCTGCCACAACAGGTCAAATATGCCATTGTAAAATGCTATCTATTGATGCTCAAAACCTAAAGAACTTCAGAAATTTTGTGCATTCAATGTTACGGTCGATGAATTTCATTGATCAAATTAGAGTATTAGGATCGTTATTGTAATGTGTGATCGCTGAATAATAAAAGCTTGAAAATTTGAACTGCAAATGGAATAGATTAACTAATGAGTTGAGTCAATCAAACATTTCTTAAAGATTAGACACTCATGAAAGAAGATCCTCAAATTACGAAAAGTGGTTTGAAACGTAAATTGTTGTTTGTCTAATGCCCGAAGTTGAGGCTGGCTCTAAAAGTTCGATATAATTGTGGCTTCTCAACTTCTATTCTTCTAAGGTTACGGGTTTTTTGTCACACTAAGCTTGAACCAGTTCGTTGAAAAGCAAATGAATTTCTTGAGAACCCTCATTTTCCTACGCGTCGGGTAAATCTTCAATAATTGTCGATATTTCAGCTTTGATTTGAGATACCACTTGGAAATATTTGCAATGGGAAAATTAAGGGACCGTTTCTGAGAAAGTCGCCAAAAGCAGCTAGTATTCCTGGTTTTCAAGGAGGGCCAGTCGATAATGTCCCGCTGCAGCGCGACTTCTCATGGCTAAAACACTTTGAATCCATGATTCACAACCATTACCGGAGATGATATCCTGGTAACGCGACTTCTATTTACTATTAGCCAATTTTGAGGGTACTTATAAGCGTGCAATAATTTGTAATAGTGCATGACTGATTTGATTGTTTGTTTTGGCATCATTCCTGCTCATCGTGCAATTACTAATGAGAGTGCATTTAGCAATTAAAATGCTCATGCAAATAAGTTGTTCGAAAGTGCAATAATTTATAATAGAGCATTTTGCAATTAAAATGCTCATGCAAATAAGTTCTATTATTGCACTCCTAAAAATTATGCTCTGAATAGTTATGGGATGATGATTATAGAACCCTCTGATGTTTTCTGTAATATATATACACTTGCCTGATCGGGTCCATGATATTGGTTTAGACCCTCGCCCTACGGGCTCGGGCCAAAACCGGATACATCCCTCGGGCTAACGCCCTCTGGAGGCATCCCAAAATGGACCTGATAGGCGTGTGTCGATGTATTTTATACATAGATTCGTCCGGGTTATTATTGCGTGAGGGTTCAGCCAGCGGGAGGGGATAAATTTAAAAAATAGAGCGATAGACACGCAGGCAGAATCCCTCTATCAAATACATTCACTGTCTCTACCACATAGTTTCAGTGTATTGTACTCCTTTCAAACAACACGCACTCTTACTAGCAAATGTATACCAAATCAAATGCAAATGTTTCGTTCCCGCGAGAATCTCTCTAAACATGTAATTACCGTCCCACGTGACTCGCACACGTGCCACTGTTACTGTACCAAATCAAGGTCACGTGTTGCGCGCACGCACGTGCCACTGTTTTCGGAGCATTATCCTTCAGCAAACGGTTTCTCATTCTCTCATTCACAGTTTCTGTTGTGTTTCGCCGTTCTGGCTCTGCTTTACTTGTTTACACGGCGAGAAAGTCCATTTACCTCTTTTGAGCTTTTGCATGCTCTGCAGATTATATCGCAACTGCCCTTATAAGTTAATATTGTTTTTGTTGTATTGATTCTTTGACCGATATTGTTTTTGTTGGTGCATTTGTAATCGTACAATAGTGCTCTTTGAGACATACTCCTGTTTAACTCATTAAATTATCAATTATTTCTGTTCATAAACCATCCTTCTTCTTCAGTGATTATTTGTATCATAATTTTTATTTGTATTATAATTTCCATTGTTTCGTTCCTTTAGTTAAAAAATTGTTTTATTTTAAAAGGCGTATCGTAATGATTTTAAAACTTATTTGTAACACACGGTAACATGATTTGTAGCTGTCACTGCGCGTCACGTGACCAACTTTATCATATAGCACTTTCATCGAAAGTGCAATAATTTATAATAGAGCATTTTGCAATTAAAATGCTCATGCAAATAAGTTGAATCGAAAGTGCAATAATTTATAATACAGCACTTTGCAATTAAAATGCTCATGCAAATAAGTTTTAATATTGTTTTCCTCACATTGGCTAATACACTAAGAGCATGGCTTGGGATACGCTAATTACAGTTATTGCACTCGGCTTCGCCTCGTGCAATAACTGGGGTTATCGCACTCGGCTTCGCCTCGTGACGATAACCCAAATTATTTGCACTCGGCTTCGCCTCGTGCAATAATTTTTATTAGCGCATCCCAAGCCATGCTCTAAGCGTATATTGCACGTTGCATTTATTGTGACAAGGGATAGTATCCTGTTGCGACGGCTCTTCTGTTTGCTAATGAACGTTGAAATGCACGTTATTTATTGTTTTCTGGGATAGCCAGAGATAACATCCTGTAGCAACACAATCTCTACTTGCTAATGCAGTTTGTATCAATGGTAATTGAGAAGGGGTTGAAATGATATCATGCAGCAACGCAACTACTTATATTGCTGACATTTGGATCTCCAATTCATTATTTGTAAAGTGGGTAACCTTAAATCTACTTTAACTTCAGTTATTTCGTTAGCCATAGTGTTTTCCCATATCCAAAAAATAAAAAATTTCCTCCGAACCAGAAATTTTTACCCATTTCGCTGCCTACTCATTTCGCTCACAAAACTTTTGCCTATTTTGCTGTCTCCTCACTTCGCTTTTTAAATTGATTCCATTTTGACAACAAAGCAAACAGGCCTCAAAATTGGCTCCTTTAATGATTACTATTAAGCAAAAGCAATTATTTTGATAAACTTGCAAAATCACGAACAGTCCGTCAATTGCATGTAGACTTTTTGATTTCGAATCCCTACTGACACTGTCCTTCGACGCAGGCGAAAGTTTTACATGTCTGAGACTCAGTGTGTCTTGGGCCAATTTATTAACATAATTTAATGACAACAGCCCGCCGCAGGCGAAAATTTGGAAGGTTTTACCTCTGAGACTGTCTAGGATCAATGTTCAGCAACATAATTTGATCATAACAGCCCGCCACAGGCGAAAATTTGGAGCCTTTTTTAACTCTGAGACTGTCTAGGATCATTCCAGCAACATAATTTGATCATAACAGCCCGCCGCAGGCGAAAATTTTTAAGTTTCGTTGACTATGAATTTGGTAACCGTAATATTAGTTATGATTTGATAACAAGTACAATATCCGGCCGCATGCAAAAATTTTGAAAGTCTTACAACTGAAACTGTTTCTGAAACTATTTCTGACAAATTAAGTGACATCACAACAGCCTGTCGAAGGCAAAATTTTCAAGGTTTTCGTATCTGAATCAATTCAATTTGTTCTACATTGAATATCTTTCTGAGACAGTTTATACATCGTAATTTTATCACTGAAACTGTAAGTTAGTACAGGAATGATTTGAAATTTAATTTAATAAATTTATCCGAAATTCCGAATGCAATTCGGGTAAAACACAGTACAGGAAATTAAATTTTCTGTCAGCTTTCCGCCGAAAATTTCCTCCGTTTCCCCAAAAATTTCCTCCGTCTCAAAATTTCCTCCGAACCAGGTTTGCTGGTTCGCGGCTTTTTGGATATGGGAGTGTTTCCCATAACCGTGGTACCTTATGGTTCTATGATTGCTTATATGACTCTCTAGAAACCATTATGAGCCTAAGTTCTGGCCTCAAGACCCGTTATTGGGCTCATAGTTTCCTATAGGGACGTGACACCTCTTGGTGTGAATTAGTAAGAGTAGATTCCGAGATCGGGGTGATCTTGCTGCCTGTTCAGTATAACATTCTGATAGAGGCTTACTTTTTTTATCCTTTATAGCCAATGTGTTTTATAATATACGTACTATATCCTAGCTTAAGTTGCAGACACCTTCAATTTCCACAATATAAACTTCCATTGGTCGACTTCCATGAACTAACTTTTATCAGTATACCAGTATTCAGTATTCAATGGCGTAGGATATTGCTAAACAATGCTTAAGAGGCTAGTAATTATGGCAAAATAGAGACGTAAGGGGCTGCCTATATCATTATTTTTGCTTGGGCAGATTTTAAGTGTACTGAAATGTTTGATTTTGGTTACATTATAATATTTTTCTCAAAAACGAATACAATGACTATGTATTATGTTAGAAACTTCATAGCAAAATATAAAATTAGTAACAATCACAATAGTAACAGTGCTGAACTTTATGCAGGTTGGGTATGTTTCTAGGTTCGGTAATCCGAACGATTGCGCGGCTCGGCTCATTCGGAAATCATGTACTTTGTCGTTCTATTCGTCTTGAAATTGCTGAAAATGCTATATTTAATGATTCTAACCATCTAAAACATTTTGAACTTCAGATCACTATGGCAAAGTTCGTCCTCATGACAGCTCTCCTTATCTTCCTTACTCTGACATCAGTACTTGATGCTTATACATCTCGAAAATGTCGAGACGTAAAGATGAAATGCAAAAAAATCAGGTGCAAGAGAAATCATCCGTCGATATCTAAGAGAAAGTGCGCTAAAACGTGCGGTTATTGCAAAGTTCCAACTACTAACCCCACTACAACCCCAGCTCCAACCCCTACTCTAACCCCTACACCAACCCCCACCGTCCACTACTAATATGATGTTTGAATAATATGGGGTGCACCCGCAGCCGATCCAAACCCCACATCTGAATGATGGCTTATTCTGTTATATGCCAGAACTTCGTTAGGATTTGCGATCCTTGACCTATTATATGCTAACAAGATAGAAACCATGACAGTAAATTTGTAAACTTATTCTGGACCTATTAACGTTGGGTTCAGGAGATATAAATTTTGTAAATGAACATGTAATTTTTATTTCAACATAGCAACCTCTTAGTTTATTATTAGTTTATTATTTTATTGATTTATAACTGTAGCAATGTATCGCAGCAGTGTTTTATTATACGTACTATATCCTAGCTTAAACTACACGAGACTTCCTTCAATTTCCACATTATAAGTCCATTGGTCGACTTGCTATTAAATTTCATGAACTCACTTTTATCAGTATTCAGTATTCAATGGCGTACGATATTGCTAAATAATGCTTTAGAGGCTAGTAATTATGGCAAAATAGAGACGTAAGGGGCTACCTATATCATTATTTTTGCTTGGGCAGATTTTAAAGTGTACTAAAATGTTTGACTTTGGTTACTTATAATATTTTTCAAAAAGACGAATACAATGACTATGTATTATGTTAGAAACTTCATAGCAAAATATAAAATTAGTAACAATCACAATAGTAACAGTGCTGAACTTTATGCAGGTTGGGTATGTTTCTAGGTTCGGTAATCCGTACGATTGCGCGGCTCGGCTCATTCGGAAATCATTTACTTTGTCGTTCTATTCGTCTTGAAATTGCTGAGAATGCTATATTTAATGAATTTAACCATCTAAAACATTTTGAACTTCAGATCACTATGGCAAAGTTCGTCCTCATGACAGCTCTCCTTATCTTCCTTACTCTGACATCAGTACTTGATGCTTATACATCTCGAAAATGTCGAGACTTACACCCGGGTTCCTGTTGCGAGAAAAACTCGCGAAAAGGCTTGCAAGGGAACTTGCGAGAAATCAGGATTTTCATCAACATAGTTCCTGTACACGAGTTTTTTTGTTTTGCTTGGACGTAATTGACGCTCATAATTGATATTCCCATTATGTGTAACATTCCATCCAAAAATCAATTATTCCTTTTTCGTATTTTCCTTGTGAGAATTCTCGCGAGGAAAATGTGCAAAAAAACGTGTTCAAATCTCTCGCGAGTATTCTCGCGAGGAAAAAAGGTGGTTTTTCTCGCGAAAATTTTTGTACAGGAACTGCGGCGAAAACATTTCTCGTAAGTTTTCTTGCGAGTTTTCTCGCGAGTTTTCTCGTAACAGGAACCCGGGTGTTAAAGAAGAAATGCAAGGAATACAAGTGCAAGATAAATCATCCGTCGATATCTAAGAGAAAGTGCGCTAAAACGTGCGGTTATTGCAAAGTTCCAACTACTAACCCCACTACAACCCCTACTCCAACCCCTACTCCAACCCCTACACCAACCCCCACTGTTCACTACTAATATGATGCTTGAATAATATGGGGTGCACCCGCAGCCGATCCAAACCCCAAATCTGAATGATGGCTTATTCTGTTATATGCCAGAACTTCATTAGGATTTGCGATCCTTGACCTATATGCTAACAAGATAGAGACCATGACAGTAAATTTGTAAACTTATTCTGGACTAAGTAACGTTGGGTTCAGGAGATCATATAATTTTTCAAATGAACATGTAATTTTTATTTCAACATAGCAACCTCTTAGTTTATTATTAGTTTATTATTTTATTGATTTATAACTATAGCAATGTTTCGCAGCAGTGTTTTATTATACGTTCTATATCCTAGCTTAAACTACACGAGACTTCCTTCAATTTCCACATTATAAGTCCATTGGTCGACTTGCTATTAAATTTCATGAACTCACTTTTATCAGTATTCAGTATTCAATGGCGTACAATATTGCTAAATAATGCTTTGGAGGCTAGTAATTATATGGCAAAATAGAGACGTAAGGGGCTGCCTATATCATTATTTTTGCTTGGGCAGATTTTAAAGTGTACTAAAATGTTTGACTTTTTTCAAAAAGACGAATACAATGACTATGTATTATGCTAGAAATTTCAGAGCAAAATATAAAATTAGTAAAAATCACAATAGTAACATTGCTGAACTTTAGGCAGGTTCAGTATGTTTCTAGGTTCGGTAATCGGTATGATTGCGCGGCTCGGCACAGTAGGAACATCATGTACTTTGTCGTTCTATTCGTCTTGAAATTGCTGAGAATGCTATGTTTAATGATTCTAACCATCTAAAACATTTTGAACTTGAGATCACTATGGCAAAGTTCGTCCTCATGACAGCTCTCCTTATCTTCCTTACTCTGACATCAGTACTTGATGCTTATAAATGTCGAGACTTAACGAAGAAATGCAAATCAACCATGTGCAAGAAGAAGAGAGCTCAGAAAATGTGCGCTAAAACGTGCGGTTATTGCTAAGATCCAACTACTAACCCCACTACAACCCCAACTCCAACCCCTCCTCCAACCCCTACTCCAACCCCAACAGTCCAATACTAATATGATGTTTGAATGATATGGGGTGCACCCCCAGCCGATCCAAACCCCACATCTGAATGATGGCTAATTTTATTAGCATTTGTGATCCTTGACCTATATGCTAACAAGCATGACCATGACAGTAAATTTGTAAACTTATCAAGGACTTATTATCGTTGAGTTCAGGAGATGTAAATTTGTAAATGAACGTGTATTTTTCATTTCAACATAGCAACCTCTTAGTTTATTATTTTATTGATTTATTACAATAGAAATAAGCTGCAGCTCATTTTACTAGATACTTCGCAAATTTGAAATTGGCGCCGTGCTTGGTCAATCTAATGCCTCTCACGCGATCTCCTTTAGTAAATAGACCAACCCCACGGTTAAATCTGACGTTAGGAACGTTATATTTTACCGTCTGATTGGTTTATTTCGATTCGTACTCGAAGGAGATAACATGAGAGGCAGTAGATCGACCGATCACTGTCCCAATTTCAAATATGCGAAGTTTAATTCAATTTCATAGCGCACTCGCCACTCAAGCAGTGGCCACTAAATCAATAAGAAAATAACTTAATGGGTATATTTTCAGAATTTCAGTCTTTTTGTATCAAATAAAATTAAGGGATTCGGGGAAGAACTTTTCCAGGGGCGTGCGCGGCTCACTGCCTGTAATAAACAGCCAGCGATTACACCGCACGTATGAAAAAGCCGCGCAAGAAGAAGTTTCGACATGCCACAATTACATACATTTCTATTGGATATAAAATAGTCACCTGCTGTGATAAGCTGGTGGAGGAGAGGTGAACTCTGTCGCTGAGCTGAGTCTGGGAGGTGGGGAAGTGAAGTTCCTGGGGGGAGAGCTGGCTGCAGCCCGTGGTGGGTTGTTTGCGGAGGGGGGTGGTGGGCGGGCAGCGGGCTGGGAGACAGGACCCTCTGATGTGTACTCCGAGAGGGGGAGGTGGGTTTGAGAGAGTTAGAGTGTTAGAGAGGGGGTTCAGTGGGGTTTGAGGGGGGTGGTGGGCGGGCAGCGGGCTGCGAGACAGGACCCTCTGATGTGTACTCCGGTGGAGGGGAAACTGGGATCTGGGAGGGAGGGGGGAGTTAGTAGGGTTTGAGATACGGGGGTCAGTGGGGTTTGGAAGGGGATTTAGTGGGCGGGGGGAGTAGAGGGTGAGGGGTTTGGGATTAGTGGGGGTTTGAGAGGGGGTTTTTGGGGTTTGAGAGGGGAGTTAGTGGGTTTGAGATAGAGAGTTAGAGTGTTAGAGAGGGGGTTTGTTCTAAGAGGGATTAGTGGGGTTTGAGATACCAGTGGGGTTTTGAGGGATTTAGCGTTTGGGAAATTAGAACAATTTGCATTCACCACTTTGAGCGTTGAGAATTTAACAAGTTTCGTCTTGGAGCGTGGTAACATAGCATATGTAAGTCAATCTCAATAGTTTGATGAAATGCTGACGACAAAATTACGAGTGTTCGCCAAGCAGTAACGCGTAAAGAAGTTTTAAATGATCACACCGTTTTTACAACATAAGGTAGGTCATAGAGAGTTTTTTATTGATCTCAAACAGTAGCTGAGGAATATTTCTTGCACTGTAAGTGAATAAAGTGCATATTTTACATATCAAGTTAACGTTCATGGTAAAATCAGGAATTGATGGAATGAGACTTGCTGTCTTGCATAATTGATATTATTTGCAAATTATAAAAATGAAATGTTTCGTAGTAAATTATTAAGTTTCTCAGCCACAGGGCTCCACAATTCTATGGAATACCCACAAACTCGTCAAGGAAAGTGGTGACTACGCTGTAAATCAATTCGTATGGCAGAACTTACATTCGTGACTTTCATAACGATTTAAAAGCTTAAAAGCGAGTGGGATGATTTACCGTGCTGTTCAAGGAAACCGTTCACAGTACTATACAACACATTGATAAATACAGCGTATTTTTTAACCATCGGGTGATAAAAGTACACCACCGGGCAAAATTTGCTGTCTTCATCATTCTCAAAATGAGCTGCCAAACAATGGTTCAGCTGAGTAGCTACAGGAATCATAAAATTCACTTTCTATTTATAATAATGCTGATGTAACCACGTTAAATCACGACGATTTGCTATATAATAATAGTAAGGTACACGCTTTTTCCCTCTCACTCACCGATGCTTCACATTTTTCAAAGCCCATTTCTATTGACTCTTGATCCATAGGACTTTACTTGGGGTCACAACAGCTCACTTGGGCAATAACAGCCCAGCTCCATTGCCCCTCACTCACTTAAAATGAAATAATAACCGCGCTATGGCAACTGTTTGAGTGCCGGAATAAATAACAGCATTGTTACTCCTGCTGGTATTACGTTGCAATTATTCCTCTTATGGAAAGGAATCGCAGATCAATCAACAAGAATCACACGATGATAAGGTGTACTGAGCCTGGTGTTCTGAGCCTGGTGACGCCAGGAGAGGGGGCACGATGTGCCTCATGATGGTGTGCGCATAAATGTGTGTACATTGCATAAAATGGGATATTTAGCATAAAATGTGGTATTTTCATAAAGGGTGGTATTTTTACAAAAAATTAAATGCTTTTCCATGGCAGTGCCATATTGAAACACGTTGTAACTACAGAAGTTGGTTCCTTGCTTCTGGTGTTATTGCTGAATTTAAATCAAAACACTTCACGTGGTATGACACGATTTCATGGCATTTGAACGATGCTATTCTCAAATCTTAACTGTAAGCATTATGCCTGAACTAATTTGCGCGCAACTTTCGACTCTTCAGGAATAACCAACGGGTCCCATTGTGCAGTAAACCCTGACAACTCAATAGGACTATCCTATGATATGATTACTTATGACATCAAGGTCAGGTAGCATGAGCCCTTGCTTCGGATGAATAGAATGCGGTTGAAAGTGACTTCATTGTCACACTATAAAATGTTAAATTGATGACGTAAACCGCCTTCTTTTCTAGATATGCCTAAATTTAACCATTTCGTCTATATAACAAACAGAAGCCCATACAATATTCGATATCTGAAGACCATGTGAGAAAACAAGTGCGCGCTCCATTATTTTCTTTAGTCCTCACTCCTCTAGAATATCGTACACACAACAATCCTAAGTACTGCTCTACGAGTATTGGGTTTCGTGGTAGCTAAAGGAGTACATTCTACACTCACAGGATCATGAATCTATGAGTGATGATAAGGGAGATCCAGAAAGTTAATTAAAAGTGAGCCCTAACACTACAACAATATCTATTAGGTAAGTAGGTATAGGCATTCTCAGTAAACTTCGCGATTTCGGCCATTTCTCCAAAAAATATTGATCCAAAAAAGGTCGCCATTGAAGTTTGAACTTAAAGTGAAGTCGCACAATCGGGTACGAAATTCTCAGTGGGGACAGTCCTAGATACATTCTTAACGATGACGGATTAGGAGCAGGCCTAATTTTTCCAGCCTGTGTTGTCGTAATATGTCCATTATCAGCATAACAGTATAGAATACGGTTGTGAACCACGGTTCATGAAGTCACCGTGACATCATACACGAAGATATACACCCTCAAGAAGGAATAAAGGATCTGTCTCGGCTAGCAAAGTTGACTCACTCTGAAGTATTAACATGTACATGTAATGTTATTGTTATTTCGTGAGGTCTATTCTTAGCACGATCTGAGATATGTACATTCATATTAGCCTGATGATGTGGGACGAGCAACACAAAACACTGAATAGACAGCATTGAATAGGCAGAATATGTGAAAATCCACACTGTCTTGAGAGGCAAGTCTGGGAAAATAGGAAGTTCCCAGTTACGCCTCGTTTTTATTTCTGGGATTCAAGATTATGATTCCAATTCTGGCTGCAAGAATCGACTTCAAAAACACAGTTTTGGTGCTGAATGTTGACATTAAAAATTTTAAATGTACATTCAAAATATTTGTTTTCTCTGTGATTAAATTCAAGTGTTTTGTGTAGACACTAGACATTATAATCACAATATGTACACTAAACAGTGCAGTACAATAGGAATTTAATTATACCGTTTACATAAAGGAGGAATGTTAGTATTCAAATAAGAAGTGTTTACATGGTGCAAACACACTGATATACTTATACTGAAGAACTATATTTAGCATTCACATTTCTCAGTGTTTATTTCTTTAGCTAACAAATTCCAATCATGGTTTATGATGTTTCATCTTTTAATTGTTCAAATTATCATTGTAATCCGTGAGCGGGCAAAGTTTAAGAAACTTCTCCAGGAACGAAAATTCCCTGAAGTCAGTATTCCGGTTAAGTTAGGGGCAGGCTCATGTTTAAGTTTAGGATTTCAAGTAGAAAACTAGGGTCAGGGACTCAAGGTAGCAACTAGCAGAAATGTATGAAGACCTGCCTAAACTTGTTTCACGGGATGAGCAGTGGTGATTGAAGTTTACTTGTTAATTGATTCAATAGACTTACACCATTCCAGTGAAATTTGAAGATCAAATAACAACAGCCTGAGGCGACTGACTTGCCTCAACGTGTTTCAAAAAAGAAACACCATTACACCAAAATAGACTGAAATGTGAGAGTGTAGATGTAATTGACGTTAGATCTGCACATCAGCCACTTCACCATATTAGTAAGTACGTTCGGGGTTTCAATAACTACATAATTATAGGAATACTTTCATACTTGATTCAATTTTTGAGTGGTTTGGAATCGAGGTCACTAATAAAATGCGAAAACAATCAAGGTCCCAATAAAATGTCCAATTTATATCCGGAATATACTCACGAGATCGTTAGCCCCACTCTCTGTCCCATCGTTCCACGCTGAGTTAGCAAGGTGTTTGGAAGCCCCCGTACCCCCGATCAGAGAGAAACTACCCGCACAAACTCGGTATATCAGGAGAATGAGTACCAGAACTACCACCAGACCACACCCTACTGAAATGCCTGTGGAGTAGAGGGTTAGTGCAGGCTGAGTTAGCAAGGTGTTTGGAAGCCCCCGTACCCCCGATCAGAGAGAAACTACCCGCACAAACTCGGTATATCAGGAGAATGAGTACCAGAACTACCACCAGACCACACCCTACTGAAATGCCTGCGGAGTAGAGGGTTAGTGCAGGCTGAGTTAGCAAGGTGTTTGGAAGCCCCCGTACCCCGATCAGAGAGAAACTACCTGAACCTCGGTATATCAGGAGAATGAGTACCAGAACTACCACCAGACCACACCCTACTGAAATGCCTGCGGAGTAGAGGGTTAGTGCAGGCTGAGTTAGCAAGGTGTTTGGAAGCCCCCGTACCCCCGATCAGAGAGAAACTACCCGCACAAACTCGGTATATCAGGAGAATGAGTACCAGAACTACCACCAGACCACACCCTACTGAAATGCCTGCGGAGTAGAGGGTTAGTGCAGGCTGAGTTAGCAAGTGTTTAAAGCCCCCGTACCACCGATCAGAGAGAAACTACCCGCACAAACTCGGTATATCAGGAGAATGAGTACCAGAACTACCACCAGACCACACCCTACTGAAATGCCTGCGGAGTGGAGGGTTAGTGCAGGCTGAGTTAGCCTGCGGAGTAGAGGGTTACGGATGCTGTCATAGCGTTTGGTTTGAACCGGGGTTAACGAATGGTCCAATCAAATCCTTGATTGAGCTATTCACCGTTCTTAAGTTGTCTTAGGAAAATGTTCACTTTCACCTTTCAATTATTGTTTCATTTTACTTCATGAAAGTCTCATAATATGTCCGTGAACGTAGAGAATCCATCATTACCATTACCGCGGGTGTACAATGTTCAGTTTCAGAAGAGCATTAAATCACCCACCCGTGATTTATAATGACTTAGATTTAGAGTATACGTTAAGGTACTGTTCACTAAATACCTTCAATTTGAGATGGTGGTATTTGCCATCTTGACAAATTATTAAAGCAAGTCATTCATTATTTTAAAGTTCATATCATTTACAGCCACATTATAATACCCACCAAATATAGAAGTGATCTAAGTCGCATCCTAGCTTCAATACTTTAATAATCTGAATCATTACATTTTAACGCACATATACTGAGCGCACCACTTCATTTGTATTAGCTCACATAATATCAAATTTCCTCAATTGAAGGTACGGATGTAGTAGTGTCAGGGTTAGAGTGGTGTCGGGGAAGGGGTGATTTCAGGGGTGGAGTGGTGTCAGAGTAGAAGTGGTGTCAGGGTTGGAGTGGTGTCAGAGTTGGAGTGGTGTCAGAGTGGAGTAGTGTCAGATTGGGAGTGGTGTCAGGATAGGAGTGGTGTCAGGAAAGGAGTGGTGTCAGGGTAGGGTGGTGTCAGGGAAAAAGTAGTGTCAATGTAAAAGTGGTGTCAGAGTGAGAGTGGAATCAGGGTACGGATGATATCAGGGAACAAAAGGCGTCAGGACACAAGTTATATCAGAGAATAGGCATGTCAGAGTCTAACTAGCAGTTCACATATTAAACTCTATCAAGGTCCTTGTGCAGTAAGTTACCTATGATGGTAGCAGTTGACATGACATCATCCTCGTTTACAGCATTCTCCTCCATCTCCACAACCAGGACGGTTTCCTCAGTCGGCTCCATCACTACCCCGTCAGGCATTGTGGAGCCTGACTTGCTCTCTGAAATGGGATGATTTAGTAATCTAGACTTTCTGACGCGAAATTAATCAATACTCTTAATAACTTAAGATGGTTAAATTTCAACCACTATCAAGCTACATCACATTGAAATAACCTATAATATTATGTTTACAGTAATTCAATCAAAATCTATATTTTGACCCTGGATCCATCATCATGACCCACACTCACTCCCTGGCCAGAACCTCACCTTGGGACTGTATTTGCGTTATGATAGTCTCACTATCTATGAGACGCGCAATGACAGGAGGCAATTGAATGAATTCAATTCATCGCAATGAATTGCGATAATAACGTCATCATCAGGCGCCTATAAGCTGTGTGCGACTTTTACATAATGATCCATGAACGGACCTTACTTTTAATGTAAATCAAACAGAAGAACATGATCCCTCCAGTTTAATTATAGGACTAAGTTAGGAATATGTTAACCACTTCACATTATGCCGTGGCCTAAGACTCCGAAGTACTCTACATTAATAACTATGACATTAGCTTTATTAAGTGGTGTGTGTACGGGAATGTACTGCATTAATACATTATATGAGCGATGATGTGTTAGGAGGTCAAGTATTTTACAAAAAAACAGCGGATAATAGACGGCTCTGCGTGAAGTCATAATCATAGTTTAGAAGAGCGATTTTATGAAGTTTTACCAGGTACTTTATGGTGCGCGGTATCTTAATGACATTAGTCTATGAGCAAATATTTATTCCATATTCTCATAAATGGTAGGTACACGTAGATTCTCCAGAAGGGTTTTAGGACAAGGGCTCATAAAAACGGTTTTAAGTTTATTGACCTAGGTGAATAATTCTAGTTATTACTTTTTACACAAAGTATTATAATCAATTAGCACTATCCCGTAAAGGGGCTACTGGATGTATTAGGCCTCGCTCAATAATACACTACGGGAAAGATTATCTGTTAATTATTGCATCGGATAAACCGAGATCCTTCAAAGCTTCAAGGTCACTGTGTGTAGGTTCACAGGATAGAGGGCAATGGGCATTGTTTAAGGCTAGAATTAGGAGACGTTAGCGAATTTTTGACTTTTTTCCCAGCTAACGGCGCTTATTAGGCAACCTCCCCGTTTATTTATTTTTTGGATTTTTTTTGGACTAAATTTTTCTGAAAACTGATCTAAACACCGAAAAATAAGATACCTTTATGAAAATAGAATGTTAATGGTAATCATAAAGCAAATCCTTTTCTACAGCCGCAGCAGCAAACTGTCCCTCTTCTGATTTGATAATATTGTGACTGGAGACTCACCATCCCACCACCACCCGTTTATTTGAGACCCACCCGTTTGCAGTGATTTTGCTAATTCACTACCCAAAGACGTTTATTTCGACCCCCCCCCTTCTATTTGGCACTGGAGAGTAGACACTTCAAGAGATACTGAAATTATTGGAATCACACAAGCATGGTGAGAACTGAGGCTTCGGGCACATTGTACTTACAGTGGGAAGCTGGAACCCATATCCCCCAATGTTTATGCACGTATGTCATCTTGTAGATCATCTCTGATCTCACGGTGATGGAATGAATATCTCACCGGTAGTTTTGAATTTACTTTGTTTATTTATCTTCATGCGGTATAGGGTAATATCAGAATACTTAACTTTGGAAGGATTCGTGACACATGACTTGGTGATAGGATAACAAATGAAGAATCACACCGAATCCCGATATAGGTTTGTTTACACAGTGCGTTGTGTTAGATCGTGATACGACGTTACAGAGCCTGGAAGAAGACCTTACAATTAGTGACAACAGAAAGGTAATTAATTGTGAGTAGCTCAACATGGCTTCCGAAGAACGTTTCTTATCATTTCCATCAAATTACATAATGATAGGGAGTCATTCTCGTTTTCACTCGAAGATTGGGGGTCAGTATTAATATCAAGAGATAAAACCCATTTATTTATAAAAGCCCCTCGTTTGAAATTATTGTGGTAGGTACCACTCCAAAGGCATGTAAATGTGAGTGGTGGGAGGACGGGATTTCAGAAAAACTTAGCATTATTATGAAGCCACACAAAAAGTTATTGGACTTGCGACAACAAAATAACTGTACAGAAGTTAATGGGTAGCGAGTATGAGCACAAATAGTTGAATATTTGTTGTGAGGTCATCTTCATGGCTTAGAGTGGTGAATTGATGGCAATTAGCCGCCTACTTTATTCTGCTGCAACTTAGTTAATAACACATCACCCAATTGAGATTATACGACATTTCCAGTTATTACTTTATTAAGACGAGCCTGGAGACCATAGGTCACGCGACAGGGAATAGACGGTGCGGCGTACCTCGTCATCAATTAGACAGGTTAAACCATGATAATGACGTCACTATCTCCAAGTCCTGTTTAAATGTGCGTTCAGGGGTGAAGTAATCAAGTAATTAACGAAGTAAGAAGTACGAAGTAAGAAGACTTCCGATTTAACACGAAAGCAATAAATAAAGTATACAAGAAGACTTTTCATGAATTACATTGCATCACGTTATTAATTAGAAGCTGCGTATTGACAAGTTGACGTATTAACCAGGAATGGATCGAGGGTCGTTCCTATTACAGGCAGTGTTAAAAATATCATAAATAATATGCACACGGTAGAATTAGGTGGTCCAAATAATGTCACTATCACAGATCAAAATGGTAACTTGACGACTCAGAAGTACCTATTTTTTGCACGGGGGTTCCTACAATTGACGAACACGCAAGTGACATGACAGTATATTGTACATTGTTGCCCTTACTTTCTCATTATCATTATAGGTGCCGTTAATTAGTGTAAATTCTCTTCATTAATTATTATGTCATGTATTTTTTGAGTGCCATGTCGCATATGTTACGATTTTTTGCGCACATATTATAATAAGTTTCATAGTACACGTTTTAATTTATTAAATACTGTCAAAAATTTCATATACATTTATTCGGTTACTACAGGGTAGGATATGATATTCGCGTTCCTTTTTTCATAGTGCTCGGCAGTAATTTTGGATACTTTTTCGCGTCGTGTGTTTTACCCAGAGAGATGTATCTTTGATCATTTTGTCTCTTTTTATGTCTGTATATTTTGTAGTGAGACGGTAGCGCGTAGCCTCAACATAAAATTGTTAACCAAAAATCTGTCAATACAAGCATGCAATATTTTCTTGTGTTTGGAATTTGGATTCAGCAAAGATTGTTTTTTCGCACTGTATGTTTTGTAAACTATGATTTCTAGCACAGCTTCACTATTCACTACCCGTCCAGTCTATTCATTGTTTTCATTGTTTATTTTATATCAAGAATACTAAATTGAGTAAATGCTACGTTTTCACTTACCAAACTGACTGGTACAGCAGCGTGTAACGAATGCCATTGACACCGCATAAGAAGTCTCGGGTTGCAGGTCTGTGACGTTGTGCGAAGTGGTGTCCACTGTCAGGTTCACACTTGACACCATCACCGAGTCACTTCGGACCTGGGTGATGAATCATTATACTCTGAATTATAGTAGCGCCAATCAAGTGGAAAGAAATCTCGAGGCGATACGTTTACTATAATCAGTTATTTCATAAAGATTTGAGTTTGAGCGGATGAGTTTCTGAAAGTTGACCAACAAAGAAATATACTAAATATACTAAAATAAAAAGCGTTGAGGCTTGTACAAGGCACGTTTTAGTCGATTTAACTAAAACTTGGTCAAAGTAACAATAGTCATTTATTTCTTTGTTTAGTATGCGTCCTGTAAGCTAATCGTGTTATGACAGGGTCGTATTGGTTTAACTGCATTGATATCCAAACATAACCTGCAGCATTGATCGGAAAATCGTCGTGTACAGTAAGCTAACGGTCAGCTGATTTCCTTCAAAAACCAATGATTGACAGAAAACATGTTTTGTGACTAAGACTGAAGCCTCCGTCGAACAAGTTACCGAGGAATGACTTTTCTGACCGAAGCTGACTGCCGAGTCCTCACTAAAACAGTAAAACGTTAAACGTTTGTAAATACCGACATCGGTCAATCATAACTAAAATCACAACACAACTTACCTCGAGTATGTACCCTGTTAGCTCGTCGTTCAAGGCATCACTGGGAGGTTGCTCCCACGTTACTTGGAGACTACTCGCTGTTTTGAGACCAAAGCTAAACCGCAACACTCCACTCGGCTTGTCAGGCTCTGAAGAGAACATACAATAACTTAATTGGGTATTAAACTCATGAATTGCTGAATTAGCAAATAAATTTAATTATTATTGCAATAATACACATGGCATCTTATAAACGAATATTAAGCTAATAGCTATTTGAATTGCGCTAGCATTTATGTATTATTAACTTGCATTAAACTGACTAATTATAATGCAGACCTGAGTGATACACCATTTATTATATTAACCCGTCACTTATTAATCAATCAACGTGGTATTTCGTTTTAAATTCGGCCATATTATCTTACCACGAAGGCTATAATTATGATTTTATGAATTATCGCTAGCCATATTAATAGGTTGCTGGAAGGATCACTTTTCACCAGTATTATGTCCATAAATTTACTAATATGAGGAATATTACGGTGTTGATATCACTGAAACATTCGGGAAGTTTTGTTCATTGGTTTGACTAATTTAACTTTGATTTCCGGCTGACCATGAATGGTTTCATGCGACAAAATTATGTCTGCGAGTTCTAACTTTCCAGTAGCTCTGATTTTATGATATGGCATTGAATTATCGACTCATTATTATGGAGACAATAGTGGAGTTTAATGTCGCTATCAGATTCTGGTGGTTCCTGGGTTTAATAATAGTACTAGAAACGCGATGACATGTTGACCTGAAGTCTACGAACAAAGTAACATGCTGATTCATAGCACAGACATTTTGAGACATATTTCGACACATAATGTTACGTCTGGAAAATGCTAATTTAGAAAGATCCGATTGGAGCAAAAAACAACCGGTCATCCTTAATGTGAAGAACGCAACGTGATAATCAAACTACCGTCACTTCGACACTTGATAAATATGAATATTTTAATTGTAGTTACAGTCGTCAGTTAATGATAAACGCCTTGAGTAGTACACACAACTCAGGAACTTGAATATATTATTTAAGTGTTTAATTTGTTACTCGCAGCGTTAAGCACGAACATGGCATTTCATTAGTACAGTAATATGGTGCGTGATATTCATTAGTTGCATTGTATTAGTCATGTTTCATTGTATAATAGTCATTCAGATAGCTATTTGTTGTAGCTCAGTCAGAATGTTAACGAGCATTCGTAGGTATTAGGAATTTTATATACGAGTTATAGGTATCGACTATCGCACTTCAAAACATTCCTGTACCATTCCTCATTACAGATCCCCATTATTACATCCCATGGTCATGACATAAATCATCACTTCATTCAGATAAGAGTTGATTGCATCCCAGTACCTATGTTAATATACAGTTGACCGCCTAACATCTACCAATATAACCATTAACCTGGTACCACAAACACCTGAGATTCCACCACCAGTCACCACGATACCAGGCTCTGGCAATTAATACCCAACACATTGGCTGCGCTTCAAGGACACTCGGCTGATGTAATCAATTGAACACTCTTAGCCATGATAATGACGTTTATCACCTCTGATATATGAATTGTTTGCGCCCTGTTCATCTCTGAGTCCCGTGTGTGTGTTGTGATCTACAAACTTCATGTTTTAAACACATCTCCCCTCCGTAATTAATTGCTATTCTCCGAGTTCCGCTTTCCCTGATCGAGCTCGTATACGCAGCTTGCCAGGTATTCCTAATTCCAGTCATGGTTTCGTATCAGGTATAGCATCAAGGTTCAAGAGGCATATATATACCAGTGATTTCGTGTCAGATATACCAGTGATTTCGATTCAGATTTCTTAGAATTTTTCCAGTTTAGAGTCGAATACAGGCACTTGTCTTTTGACATCGCACGTTACTGACTACTGTCACTGTCAGATACTTTTAACCATGATTTGTTTTAGAAATCTGTCGAGCAGAAGTTAAAATTCATTAGTTGTATCATGATAACCGTTTATTTTGTAACAAAAACGCAAGTATGCAATAAGCATTACGCCATGTTTTAGAATGAAGAGCTAAATTCTTAAATCCCGCGAATAAACACAGGATTTTCATCCTACACAATGATAGAGATGTTTTGTAAGCGTGCAGATTACCACTAAAGCATGGCTGTACTTGAGTCTCCAGCATCATCACAAGGACAGGAGATGAACACAAACTATAGAATGTTCAGAGTGACGTCATTATCACTATTTAGAATGGTGCCTTAAAGACGTAGAACCGTGCATTTTCCTAGCGGAGCCAGTAGGGCGATGTGCTCAGGACAACATCACAATTCATGATGTACAGAATAAAATGTTACTACATAATTCAGCATATTATTACTATTCCTACACATTATCATTATCATGATAGCATGAAATAATAATTTATCCAAATGATACCCTTGCTCAGGAAGTTCTCCAATGGTGAAGAAAGACATTCTCTGCAACGAATCCACCCTTCACCTCGTAATCATCCTTCTGGCAGTCAGCGGAGTTTTCATGCTAATCAGTCTGGTGAGTTGCGCCGTGCTCATCCACCGCCGGCGGCACCTGCGCCGCTACTGCGCCCACTGCCGCAAAGTGGCGCCGCTCGAGCAGGAGCTGAGGAAGATGACTCTGCGAGGCGGCGGAGGAAGGAGGGGGTCGTCCCGGTCTGAGCTGGACGAGATAGGCAGGAAGAAAGTCAAGGAACAGATATGCGGGACTCTGACAGAAAACCCGGAGTATAAGAAGTTACCGGATGATTTGGAGGCGGGGGAGAGTGTGGCAGGGTCAGTGAGCGGGAGTCACGTGGCGCTAAATCACGTGACCAATGTAACCAATAGCAACGAAGCGAGAAATCACGTGACAAATGATTGTCACCTGACGGCGCGTTACATGCCTGAGACTCATGCGATGAATGAATGCTGCTACCCTCAATCGGATGTACCCAGTGAGGTTTCAGAAGGGCAAAAAGTCGCGAATAATCCTCATTACGCACCCCTGAGCGATAGAATTCCCCTAAGTCGTCCGCCACTTAGCGACCGACTGCCGCCTCTTAGCGACCGAAATCCGCTGCCTGGCGACCGGCCACCACCGCTTAGCGACAGGCATCCCTTCAGCCACCAATATCCGTTTAGCGACCAACATCGGAGTACTTTGAACAGCGACAAATTCAGCAGTACCCTGGACAGCATGGACAGTTTGTTCTGTGACTCCCCGAGGGGGAAGTCCCGGAGTAAAAACGTGACCCTCCTCAAGTCAAGGGACTACGAAATAAGGTTGCAAAGTAATACACGACATAGTGGTGGTAGAGGTCTGTACCATAGGTATAATAGCCATTGTAAAGCACCATCATGGCAGCATACAAACGAGGGGAGGTTTGTAGGGGATAGATACACCAGATCCAGTGAAGGGCTAAACGAGAATCGGGTGAGGTGTGAGGTAGTTAATCACAATGGGAGGGGAGTGAGAAGGGGGAGCGAGGAGTTGAGAGGGCAGTGGAGGAGGAATGAGGAAGTGAGGACAGCAGAGGAAGTGAGGACAGCAGAGGAAGTGAGGAGTGAGGGGTATCCGAGCAGGGGGTGGTTTTACGACAGGAACTGCAGGGATCCCGAGTACGAGTACATGAGGAGTCCTCAGCTGGGACGAAAGAAGGAAATCTACGTGACAATGAAGTCCTCGACGCTCTCCATAACTTCCACCCAAAGTGCTGACATTTGACAGGGCGCGCGCAATGCAACCAATTTGATATAATATCAAAAACTAACATTGTGTGATAGTGTGAGGCTTTATTATTTGACTGCGTTATTTGGCTCGATTATTGAGATCAAACTGGGACTAGCATTACAGTATATTGCTACTGATAGATATTATGTTAATAGATGAAATTATGGACTTAAATTACAAAATACAAATTATTATGGATTTTTTAGGAACTGAAATTTTTCACAAGAAATTAAAATTATCCTCCCAGACTGCGAAGTTTGAAGTTCATAGCATAGTAATATTGTTTAATGCTAGAATAGCTGTTGTGAAATTGATTTTTATTTCAAATCTATCGAAATTTTTCTTTCACTGGTATTTTTTGTGAAAATGATGATGATTTGATTTTATACACATCTATCTATCACAAATCTATTCTAAATTAACATATTTCTGTAACTTAATAACAGTTCCTATTGCGCATCTTCAGGGCTCCATAATGAATGTCAAAAAGTAGTTCTAATTTTGATTAACCCATTATTCCATTCATATTCCCAGAATGGAACTTCAACTTCTACCTTAATGCAAGAGCACAGGACACAACTTGTACGAAAGGTCGACTTTCTGTTTTTGTAATTTCTGATAGAGCAAAACACCAGCTAACAGCAGGTTTTTACCAAATCAAAAAAAAAGTTCCTAGGACCTAGCCAAAGAGATGAATTTTTCAAATTCTGATTTTGCCTGTAATTACAGTCTGTGCGAAGTTCCAACGTGATTTGCCAAAAATAAACTTTAAAATCTATCTCTTCCTACAGTTTTTGAGGAAACCACTTGATATTTGACCTAGTTATGTTCTAGCAAATTTACCTGTTCTTATTTGAAGGACATCACTTTTTCCCCTTGTTCCAACGTGGTTATAAGATGAGACACTGAATGTATAAATGGAGAAGGGCCTCAAATTAGAAACAGCAATATCAGATTGTTCAGAGTTAAACTTGATATCTTCAGGACGCTGAACTATTGTGTAGTAGTCAGCTGCTATGTCACCTGAATTTTGAATTGATAAAGGATATTTTGGAGTGTGACTAAAGGCAAACATGCCATACCAAATCCCAAAAGAGCAATAGCTCAGAAACTTAAAAACATATGCAGATTTATTTCTCAAAAAAGTACTTTATTGTGTGATGGTAGGTACATTGCTTTAATAATTTGCTGATATTAAGATTAGTGCAATTCTGTAGGTCTATTGTACAAACCTTGAGGTTCCCAATGAAGCCTGAGGGATGATGATGTTTTGGATGTCACAAACAAATTCTGAGGGACTTCAGGAGGTTCTTCAACTGTTATCTGAGGAAATAACATACTGATATGTATTGTGGTCACTAATAGGTGTTAAAATATCAATATTCACAACTCATAAATTCTATATAATATGTAAATTCAATCATAATCATAAGCTGGAAGAGGTCTTAACTAGACAGCGAGGTACTGAATACAACAATGTATTAGATCTGAAGCTTTGCTATGTTACAATTGACATGTCATTACCTGGAGGGGCATTGACATCTCGAACACATACTCTCTGAACTCTGCAGCAATGCACATGAATGATCCACTCTGCTTTTGAGTGACATCAGTGAATGTCAGGCTATTTTTGTCTTCACTGTGGATTGAGAATCACACTTAGAATCAAATTCTCCATAAATTCTTTAACTGTTTAGTTCTTTGTACAACACTATGAGAATTTACACAAAATTATAACACCATTTTACATGCAATTATGACAACTAAGCATTTGAAAATTCAAACATACCTGAAGACAATCCTAGTGTCAGCATAAGGATATAGTGTAGCTCCATCACGTTTCCAAAAGATGACAGGTGAACCAGGCCAATTATCTAATGTGCATTTTAATGTGAATGTGGTATGCCAGGGTGGATTTGAATCATCAGCTGGATCTCTTTCTATATGAGGAGGGTTGATAGTCGGTATAGCTTTTGAGGATATAAATGCACAAAAAGCATACAGTGACCATAGCAGCATTTCTCTATGTTATCATCCTGTGGAATTGATGATGTTATTAAGGGATCACATGTTATTAAGCTTATCATTCAATTGTAATGGTTAAGTTTATGATTCCAATTGCAATGGTTAAGTTTATGATTCCAAGTGTTTCAAAGGATTTATTCTTTAATTGTTGTTATATATGATTCCAAGAGATACTAGATTAGCTATTTGTAAATCTTGTCAGATGGATCCAATAAGCAAGAAAATTATGAAAGTTCTATCATAACCAACAGCATGTATGAGGTTAAGTATGCAATTCAAATTTTTTACAGCACTCATTCTAAAAATATCCTTTCTTCCCGTATAAAAAGGCTAAAAGGCTGGGCTCAAAACAGTTCAATTGAGCCAAAAATACTACTTCTTTGTAAGACTCTGTTAGTTATTTAGTTTTAGCATTCATCATCAAGGGGTGTCATAAAAGAGTTTTTCATAACAATCATTTACTACGACTTTGTAAAAGACCTTAATATGTCGGGGACCTTTTGCCAAAGACTCTGTCAGAGACTTTTGTCAAAGACTGTTGTCAAAGACCCTTGTCAAAGACCCTTGTCAAAGACTGTTGTCAAAGACCTTTGTCAGAGACTTTTGCCAGAGACTTGAGTCAAGGACCTTTGACTTTAAAAGACTTTTCAAGCTCTTACGTACATCCTGTATAACACAGTAGTAACATAATTCGAATTGGTTATTATTATGAACTCCTAAATGTATATTGTTTCATGTCCATAATTGATGTTTATAATTTGGGAACTGTATTTAGATCATTTTTATCTCTGATTCTTTTGACTGGAGTTGGGCACCTCCACATAAACTGCATCCTGCGAAAAGAGCTCAGTAAGTAAGAGGCATGTGTATTGCTTTTCACTTGGGAACCTAAATTTTGTCTTTGTTTAACTCGTTATGAACTGTGAACTGTGCAGATAACATTGTTTCATGAGGGAACATTTTAAATTTATGCGGAACAGCCCATGTTAACAATAGCAATTAGTCCACCTATTTTATTTTGAATTTTCTATCTTTTGGGATGTAACTTGCCTAAAATTTTCATTCTAAAAAGGCTAATTAGAATTCAGTTTATTTTAAGTGTATGTTATGCCTACGTGAAGAGGTTTGATAGTATATATTTTACTATTGTCAGATTTAATAATAATAATATCGAGGCCTCTGTCAATCGAGCAATCTGAGCTGCACACACATGCGTTATGATTCAAATATGCAATAAATGAAAACCTGTTTACTGCATCAACATTTTTTAAACAAATTTTTAAGATCATACCGATCGGCGTTCGCGTTAGCACTTGGTTAGGTGAAGAATTGTCGTACGATGCATGACCCGCTGACGCCAGCCGCGCGGCGCTGATTCTCGCGAGAGGGTCTGTCAACGTCAGACAAGTGAAAAACAATGCTTCAGCTTGCCCTAACCATGACGCCGCTGGTAAGAAGTAGTGTAGCAGGATGTTACCCTAAACTCCGCCAGCCCACCGCGGCCGGGCCGCGCTAAAAACGCGAGAAAACTATTTAGTTAGAGCTGAGGTCGTAGGGTGTTACCCTATTAACCCTACTCTGCGCGCGCAAGTGCGCAACGCTCCACGCCACATTTGTTGTCGGCCGTTGATAGACCCGCGTGTTCTTAAGCCTGCATAGGCGTGTGTACGCGCCGCGCAAGCCAAACAGGGATATACGCGTTTAGCAAACCCTCGTGAGAATAAGCGCCGCCCAACCGCCCGCGCGGCGCTGATTCTCATCCAGCTGACGCGACGCCTGCCGCTTTGCTGTTTGCGGTTTTTGCAAATAATTATTTATTTGAAAATTTCCATCTTTGCTGATTATAAAATTCTTGCCTATAACAAAAAGGGTGTCTTGAAAGGCCAGATGCACAATATCTACTGTGATAATGCACATGTTATGACTTTATAATGGCAGAATAGGAAATTTTGTGGCAGAATGCAGGCTTTCACCTGTATGTATATTATAAAGTGATGAGCCTGCCTTATGTTATTTTTGATTGGTACCTGCTTGTGGTACAATGCTTATGTTTTTAACTTATTGTTGTATTTCGAGTACCTTGTTAGGGTACACAATGAGTGAATAAGTGTGGCAAGGAATTGCATCCAAATTGTTGCTGTATGACACAATTTTAAATTAAACTAACTAACTCATAATTCATGATTGTTTGTGTTGCATGAATAGAGTTTGTGTTTGATGTGATTGATCATTGATACATTGAAACAAACAACTTTTGACGGACGTTGCCCTTCTATTTCTTCTGACGCAAAGTGATGTGGAATGTTGCGCCATGTGTGAGGGTAGGGTAACATCCTACGAAACAACTTTCAATAAAGGAATCGAACCCACACACTATAAACCACTATTCTTCTGACCATTTCAATTTTCAAGATCAAAAAGATCTCTATTCTTCAGGATCTCCATATAGTGTAACACAACATTCTCAAATTTGATTGTAATTAGTAGTGTTGTTAAGTTTAAAGAATAGTGTTTGTTGATATTAAAAGTAACTATTATTAGAGTGATGAATTGCATACTTAACCTCATACATGCTGTTGGTTATGATAGAACTTTCATAATTTTCTTGCTTATTGGATCCATCTGACAAGATTTACAAATAGCTTATCTAGTATCTCTTGGAATCATATATAACAACAATTAAAGAATAAATCCTTTAAAACACTTGGAATCATAAACTTAACCATTGCAATTGGAATCATAAACTTAACCATTGCAATTGAATGATAAGCTTAATAACATGTGATCCCTTAATAACATCATCAATTCCACAGGATGATAACATAGAGAAATGCTGCAATGGTCACTGTATGCTTTTTGTGCATTTATATCCTCAAAAGCTATACCGACTATCAACCCTCCTCATATAGAAAGAGATCCAGCTGATGATTCAAATCCACCCTGGCATACCACATTCACATTAAAATGCACATTAGATAATTGGCCTGGTTCACCTGTCATCTTTTGGAAACGTGATGGAGCTACACTATATCCTTATGCTGACACTAGGATTGTCTTCAGGTATGTTTGAATTTTCAAATGGCATAATAGGCCGCGAACTTTAGTTCGCCGCGAACTCGGGCGAACTCAGGCGAACTCCGCGCGAGTTCGCCAGCGTTCGCCGACAGTTCGCCAATTTTTTTCCTTGGCAAACTCCGCTGAAGTCCGCCGAAAGTTCGCCAAACTCTGGGCAAACTCGAGCAAACTCAGGCAAACCCGCGCGGAGTTCGCCGCAAACTGGCGAACAAGTTCGCTCCGAACTAGTTCGCAGCAAACTTAAAATTTTTGGTTGGCAAACGATTGTTCGCCCGCGAACAATCGTTCGCGGCGAACTAGTTCGTGGCGAACAAGTTCGCGGCGGACTAGTTCGCTGCGAACTAGTTCGCCAAGAACTAGTTTTTTCCAAGTTCGCGGCGAACTTCATTATTCATTTTATGCTGCGAACTTGTTTGTCATCAACTATAACAATTCTGCTGTTAACTGCCAAACTAGTTCGCCTCAAACGGTTGTTCGCCAACCCAAGGCCAAACCCAAACCCGAATCCAAACCCAACCCTAACCCAAACCCTAACCCTAACCCAAACCCTAACCCAAACCCTAACCCTAACCCAAACCCTAACCCTAACCCAAACCCTAACAGTAACCCAAACGCTAACCTAAGCCCTAACCCAAACCCTAACCCAAACCCTAACCCAAATCCTAACCAAAGCCCTAACCCAAACCCTAACCCAAATCCTTACCCAAACCTTAACCCAAACCCTAACCCAAATCCTAACCCAAACCCACACCCAAACCCTAACCCAAACCCTAACCCGAACCCTAACCCAAACCCTAACCCAAACCCAAACCCTAACCCAAACCCTAACCTGAATTAGTTCGCAGAGACCATCACCAAAGAAAAAAGGTTAATGGAGTTCGCTTGTCAGGTGCGCCGCCGAAGGCAAAGTGGTCAGACGACGTCTGACAAGAGTTCACCACGAACTAGTTCACTGCGAACTTAGAAAAAAGTAGTTCGCGGCGAACTAGTCCGCCGCGAACTAGTTCGCTGCGAACAAGTTCGCCGCGAACGAGTCCGCCGCGAACTCCAAAAAATCGTTCGCCAACCAAAAATTTTAAGTTCGCTGCGAACTAGTTCGCGGCGAACTTGTTCGCCAGTTTGCGGTGAACTCCGCGCGGGTTCGCCTGAGTTCGCTCGAGTTTGCCCGGAGTTCGGCGAACGTCTGGCGAACTTTCGGCAAACTTCAGCGGAGTTCGCCAAGGAAATAAATTGGCGAACTGTTGGCGAACGCTGGCAAACTCACGCGGAGTTCGCGCGGGTTCGCCTGAGTTCGCCCGGGTTCGCGGCGAACTAAAGTTCGCGGCCTATTATGCCTTTCAAATGCTCAGTTGTCATAATTGCATGTAGAATGGTGTTATAATTTTGGGTAAATTCTCATAGTGTTGTACAAAGAACTAAACAGTTAAAGAATTTATGGAGAATTTGATTCTAAGTTGTACTTCTCAATCCACAGTGAAGACAAAAATAGCCTGACATTCACTGATGTCACTCAAAAGCAGAGTGGATCATTCATGTGCATTGCTGCAGAGTTCAGAGAGTATGTGTTCGAGATGTCAATGCCCCTCCAGGTAATGACATGTCAATTGTAACATAGCAAAGCTTCAGATGTAATACATTGTTGTATTCAGTACCTCGCTGTCTAGTTAAGACCTCTTCCAGCTTATGATTATGATTGAATTTACATATTATATAGAATTTATGAGTTGTGAATATTGATATTTTAACACCTATTAGTGTCCACAATACATATCAGTATGTTATTTCCTCAGATAACAGTTGAAGAACCTCCTGAAGTCCCTCAGAATTTGTTTGTGACATCCAAAACATCATCATCCCTCAGGCTTCATTGGGAACCTCAAGGTTTGTACAATAGACCTATAGAATTGCACTAATCTTAACATCAGCAAATTATTAAAACAATGTACCTACCATCACACAATAAAGTACTTTTTTGAGAAATAAATCTGCATATTTTTTAAAGTTTCTGAGCTATTACTCTTTTGGGATTAGGTATGGCATGTTTGCCTTTAGTCACACTCCAAAATATCCTTTATCAATTCAAAATTCAGGTGACATAGCAGCTGACTACTACACAATAGTTCAGCGTCCTGAAGATATCAAGTTTAACTCTGAACAATCTGATATTGCTGTTTCTAATTTGAGGCCCTTCTCCATTTATACATTCAGTGTCTCATCTTATAACCACGTTGGAACAAGGGGAAAAAGTGATGTCCTTCAAATAAGAACAGGTATATTTACTAGAACATAACTAGGTCAAAGGGTTTCCTCAAAAACTGCAGGAAGAGATGGATTTTAAAGTTGATTTTTGGCAAATCATGTTGGAACTTCGCACAGACTGTAATTACAGGCAAAATCAGAATTTGAAAAATTCATCTCTTTGGCTATAATAGGTACTAGGAACTTTATTTTTTGATTTGGTAAAAACCTGCTGTCAGCCGGTGTTCTGCTCTATCAGAAATTACAAAAACAGAAAGTCAAGCTTTCGTACAGGTTGTGTCCTGTGCAACAGCTGTTAAGTTGCTCTCGCATTTAGGTAGAAGTTGAAGTTCCATTTCGGTAATATGAATGGGTTAATCAGAATTAGACCTACTTTTTGACATAGGTATTATGTAGCCCTGAAGATGCGCAATAGGAACTGTTATGAAGTTACAGAATTATGTTAATTTAGAATAGATTTGTGATAGATAGATGTGTATAAAATCAAATCATCATCATTTTCAGAATACAGAAAGTACCAGTGAAAGAAAAATTTCGATAAATTTGGAATAAAAATCAATTTCACAATAGCTATTCTAGCATTAAATACTATTACTATGCTATGAACTTCAAACTTCGCAGTCTGGAAGGATAATTTCAGTTTCTTGTGAAAAATTTCAGTTCATTTGATTCAGCTATATAATGCATAATAATTTGTAATTTGAATCCATAATTTCATCTATTAACATATCTATCAGTAGCAATATACTGTAATGCTACTCCCAGTTTGATCTCAATAATCGAGCCAAATAACGCAGTCAAATAATACAGCCTCACACTATCACACAAAGTTAGTTTTTGATATATCAAATTGGTTACATTGTGCGCACCCTGTCAAATGTCAGCACTTTGGGTGGAAGTGATGGAGAGCGTTGAAGACTTCATTGTCACGTAGATTTCCTTCTTCCGTCCCAGCTGAGGACTCCTCATGTACTCGTACTCGGGATCCCTGCAGTTCCTGTCGTAAAACCAGCCCCTGCTCGGATACCCCTCACTCCTCACTTCCTCTGCTGTCCTCACTTCCTCTGCTGTCCTCACTTCCTCTGCTGTCCTCACTTCCTCATTCCCCCTCCACTGCCCTCAACTCCTCTCCCCTCCCTCCCCCATTCTGATTAATCACCTCCCCTCCCCAACCCTTCCTGGATCTAATCCTCACAAACCTTATACCCATGATTCTCAATGGTTTATACCCTTCACCACTGGATCTTTGTAACCTTGTTATTTCGTAGTCCTTGACAAACCTCCCTCGTTTGGCCAGAACAAACTGTCCATGCTGTCCAGCGTACTGCTGAATTTGTCGCTGTTCAAAGTACTCCGGTGTTGGTCGCTAAACGGATATTGGTGGCTGAAGGGATGCCTGTCGCTAAGCGGTGGTGGCCGGTCGCTAAGCAGCGGATTTCGGTCGCTAAGAGGCGGCAGTCGGTCGCTAAGTGGCGGACGATTTAAGGGAATTCTATCGCTCAAGGGTGCGTAATGTGGATTATTTGCGACTTTTTGCCCTTCTGAAACATCACTAGGTACATCCGATTGAGGGTAGCAGCATTCATTCATCGCATGAGTCTCAGGCATGTAACGTGCCGTCAGGTGACAATCATTTGTCACGTGATTTCTTACTTCGTTGCTATTGGCTACATTGGTCACGTGATTTAGCGCCACGTGACTCCCGCTCACTGACCCTGCCACACTCTCCCCCGCCTCCAAATCATCCGGTAACTTCTTATACTCCGGGTTTTCTGTCAGAGTCCCGCATATCTGTTCCTTGACTTTCTTCCTGCCTATCTCGTCCAGCTCAGACCGGGACGACCCCCTCCTCCCTCCGCCGCCTCGCAGAGTCATCTTCCTCAGCTCCTGCTCGAGCGGCGCCACTTTGCGGCAGTGGGCGCAGTAGCGGCGCAGGTGCCGGCGGCGGTGGATCAGCACGGCGCAACTCACGAGACTGATTAGCATGAAAACTCCGCTGACTGCCAGAAGGATTATTACGAGGTGAAGGGTGGATTCGTTGCAGAGAATGTCTTTCTTTACCATTGGAGACCTTCCTTAGCAAGGGTATCATTTGGATAAATTATTATTTCATGCTTTCATGATAAAAATAATAATGTGTAGGAATAGTAATAATATGCTGAATTATGTAGTAACATTTTATTCTGTACATCATGAATTGTGATGTTGTCCTGAGCACATCGCCCTACTGGCTGCGCTAGGAAAATGCCCGGCTCTACGTCTTTAAGGCACCATTCTTAATCGTGATAATGACGTCACTCTCAACTTTCTATAGTATGTGCTCATCTCCTGTCCTTGAGATGATGCTGGAGACTCAAGTACAGCCATGCTTTAGTGGTAATCTGCACGCTTACAAAACATCTCTATCATTGTGTGGGATGAAAATCCTGCGCTATTCGCGGGATTTGAGAATTTAGCTCTTCATTCTAAAACATGGCGTAATGCTTATTGCATACTTGCGTTTTTGTTACAAAATAAACGGTTATCATGATACAACTAATGAATTTTAACTTCTGCTCGACAGATCTCTAAAACAAATCATGGTTAAAAAGTATCTGACAGTAACGTGCGATGTCAAAAGACAAGTACCTGTATTCGACTCTTAAATGGAAAAATTCAATGGCATGTGAATCGAAATCACTGGTACATCAGACACGAAATCACTGGTACATCTAACACGAAATCATTGGTATATATGCCTCTTGAACCTTGATGCTATACCTGATACGAAACCATGACTGGAATTAGGAATACCTGGCAAGCTGCGTATACGAGCTCGATCAGGGAAAGCGGAACTCGGAGAATAGCAATTAATTACGGAGGGGGGATGTGTTTAAAACATGAAGTTTGTAGATCACAACACACACACGGGACTCAGAGATGAACAGGGCGCAAACAATTCATATATCAGAGATGTTAAACGTCATTATCATAGCTTAGAGTGTTCAATTGATTACATCATCCGAATGTCCTTGAAGCGCAGCCAATGTGTGGGGTATTATAATTGCCATGGAGCCTGGTATCGTGGTGACTGGTGGTGGAATATCTCAGGTGTTTGTGGTACCAGGTTAATGGTTATATTGGTAGATGTTTGGCGGCCCTCTGTTTATTGATGTAGGTACTGGGATATACAGTCAACTCTTATCTGAATGATTTGATGATTTATGTCATGACCATGGGATGTAATAATGGGGATCTGTATGTAATGAGGAATGGTACAGGAATGTTTTGAAGTGCGATAGTCGATACCTATAACTCGTATATAAAATTCCTAATACGAATGCTCGTTAACACTCTGACTGAGCTACAACAAATTATAAGGTAAAAAACGGCAAAAAATGCCACGATCTGTGCAAAAATTATTTACAAAGGTTTTATTGTTGGAATGTGTTCTAATAGGTCCCATGAAGGTCTCCAAAGAGTGTTAAGGTGCTATCTTGAAGGGAAAAGTCAGGAGGGCCACGCCCTTTTTCGACCGTGGGAAATTTCGAGGGAAAAATGAAAATTCAGTTTTAATATGATTTATGACATGTGGGTACCCTAAACCTATATTTTTGGGACGGGAATCGATTCCAAACACTTTCAAAGTCGTATCACCTTCCCTTGACCCAAAACCGGCCACGCCATTTTTACGCAAGGCATTTTGAGGTCTAAAAGCTATTTTCAGATTAATGCGATATATGGCATGTAGGTACTCTAAACCCATGTTTTTTGGGACGAGAAATCGATTCCGCACATTATCAAAGTCGTATCTACCTTCTTTGCCCCAAAACCGGCCACGCCCACTTTTGCGTATGGGATTTTTTGACCGCCACAAAGGTATTTTTCAGTGAAGTGCGATGTATGGCATGTAGGTACTCTAAACCTATGTTTTTTGGGACGAAAAATCGATTCCACGCATTATAAAAGTCGTATCTACCTTCCTTGACTCAAAACTGGCCACGCCCATTTTTGCGCAAGACATTTTGAGGTCTAAAAGCTATTTTTCAGATTAATGCGATGTATGGCATGTAGGTACTCTAAACCTATGTTTTTTTGGGACGAGAAATCGATTCCACACATTATAAAAGTCGTCTCGACCTTGCTTGACCCAATATCAGCCACGACCACTTTTTGCGTATGGGATTTTTGCCCACCATAAAGTTATTTTTCAGTTAAATACGATATTTAGGATGTAGGTACCCTAACCCATGTGTTTGAACAAAGAAATAAAATCGATTCCACACATTATCAAAGTCGTACTGAACTTCCTTGATCCGTTTGTAATACGGCTACTTTTTTATTGCAGAGTATTTTGACCAGTCTAAAATATATTGCTCAGTCACATAAGATATAAGGCATGTTGGTATAGTCTAAACATGTTATTATCACAATTGATTATTGATTTTCTGAGTATCTGGTCAAACTAGCTGCAGTAGTTAAGGTTAGTCATTCGAGGTATAACACTTTTTGATGTTCTTCCCACATAAAAGTACATTGGTCTACTATGGTCGTCCTCTACTGGTGATAGACAAAATTCTGGAAACAAAAACCAGCCCCGAAATCAAGGAGGCGCGGCAGTCAACTAATGTCTAACCTATGAAAACGGGTAATGTATCCCTATTCCTCCCAGCACACTACAAAGGAATGAAATTTATTGAGGTGTTTTCTGCTCACTGCCCGACCAGTTCCTTTCCGACTGCTACTGTTATAACTTCATAACTTTCTCCACTTCTCTGTTTGTTGTGTGCTCTGCTAGATCGAGGCTCTGCTGTTATTGAGGTGAAGTGTTTATCAATCCTCACTCACTGTTTGAATTTTTTTCTGTCTTTCATTGATAAATTCATTAAAAAGTCAGAATTTCCCCTCCTTTCCCTCCTTGTCTGTCCTGCCCGACCAGTTCCTTTCCGACTGCTACTGTTATAACTTCATAACTTTCTCCACTTCTCTGTTTGTTGTGTGCTCTGCTAGATCGAGGCTCTGCTGTTATTGAGGTGAAGTGTTTATCAATCCTCACTCACTGGCTTTGAATTTTTCTCTCTGTCTTTCACTGGGGTCGATAAATTCATTAAAATGTCAGACATTCACTCCTCCTTTCCATCCTGGATAGAAATGATAACATGGACATCCATTATGTTAATATCAATTCAATACCCAGCTGCCCTTCAAGATTTCTATGGCAGTGTTTGTCTGAATACTTCCTTGTCAGCTATCCTTGTAGGCATTCAACTTTGATCCCCCATATTTTCTAATTTGCACATGCCCAACCTTAAAACCTAACCTCTTGTTTTCTGCTCGGCCATTCTGTTACCATGGTTTGAAATCTTTCCATGGTAAGATGGTAGATTGGATGTATCTCACAATTTATCCTGGATTTAGAGTACATACCTAAATGGGTGACTTATCACTTTTGGTCGCTGGGAAAGGAAACATGAGTTTCGCTTGCTTACGTTAGGTGATCAAACATTTATCTGGTAAAATCACTTTCTTGGAATAGAGCCAAATTCGGGTGGGTTCAGTGTTTGCTGGTTCCTGCTGCACAACCAATACTCCTAGGCAAACTGCTCAACCTTTGGCTTTATCCCTGAGAAGAACCTCCACCCTTGCACACCATGTCCTGTCTATCCCCACATGTATGCATTATGTATGTGTGCAGCTTGGTAGGTGCTGGATGCCGTGGCAAGACCCTTCACAAGCGACTGAGGGTGGCGACCACATTAGGCGAAAGCAAGTGCAAATCCAAAAGCCTGTGCAGCAGAGGACAGATAGCTTAGAGACATAGCGGTTGTATATCAATATCGACCATTGGGCAATAGACCCCAATGACCACAGATAAGAGATTATCTGCCAATAAATACGCAAAAAAAGTTGGCGTGGCTGGTATTGGGTCAAGGAAGGTCGACGACTTTGATAATGTGCGGAATCAGTTTCTCGTCCCAAAACATGGGTTTAGAGTACCTACATGCCATATATATATATCGCATTAATCTGAAAAATAGCTTTTCTACCTCAAAAATGACTTGCACAAAAAATGGGCGTGGCCGGTTTTGGAGTCAAGGAAGGTAGATACGACTTTATAATACGTGGAATCGATTTCTCGTCCCAAAAACATGGGTTAAGAGTACCTTACATGCCATACATCGAACTTCACTGAAAAATACCTTAGTGGCAGTCAAAGAATCCCATACGCAAAAAGAGGCGTGGCCGGTTTTGGGGCAAAGAAGGTAGATACGACTTTGATAATGTGCGAATCGATTTCTCGTCCCAAAAACATGGGTTTAGAGTACCTACATGCCATATATCGCATTAATCTGAAAAATAGCTTTTAGACCTCAAAATGCCTTGGTGCAAAAATGGGCGTGGCCGGTTTTGGGTCAAGGAAGATAGATACGACTTTGAAAGTGTTTGGAATCGATTCCCCGTCCCAAAAACATTGGTTTAGGGTACCCACATGCCATATATCATATTAAAACTGAATTTTTCATTTTTCTCTCATAATTTCCACGGTCGAAAAAAGGCGTGGCCCTCCTGACTTTTCCCTTCAAGGTAGCACCTTAACACTCTTTGGAGACCTTCATGGGACCCATTAGAAGACATTCCAACAATAAAACCTTTGTAAATAATTTTTGCACAGATGGTTTCATTTTTTCTCTTATAAAAATAGCTATCTGAATGACTAATATACAATGAAACATGACTAATACAATGCAACTAATGAATATCACGCACCATATTACTGTACTAATGAAATGCCATGTTCGTGCTTAACGCTGCGAGTAACAAATTAAACACTTAAATAATATATTCAGGTTCCTGAGTTGTGTGTACTACTCAAGGCGTTTATCATTAACTGACGACTGTAACTACAATTAAAATATTCATATTTATCAAGTGTCGAAGTGACGGAAGTTTGATTATCACGTTGCGTTCTTCACCGGATGACCGGTTGTTTTTTGCTCCAATCGGATCTTTCTAAATTAGCATTTCCAGACGTAACATTATGTGTCGAAATATGTCTCAAAATGTCTGTGCTATGAATCAGCATGTTACTTTGTTCGTAGACTTCAGGTCAACATGTCATCGCGTTTCTAGTACTATTATTAAACACAGGAACCACCAGAATCTGATAGCGACATTAAACTCCACTATTGTCTCCATAATAATGAGTCGATAATTCAATGCCATATCATAAAATCAGAGCTACTAGAAAGTTAGAACTCGCAGACATAATTTTGTCTCATGAAACCATTCATATGGTCAGCCGGAAATCAAAGTTAAATTAGTCAAACCAATGAACAAAACTTCCCGAATGTTTCAGTGATATCAACACCGTAATATTCCTCATATTAGTAAATTTATGGACATAATACTGGTGAAAAGTGATCCTTCCAGCCGTGATAACACTTAGCAACCTATTAATATGGCTAGCGATAATTCATAATTATTAGCCTTCGTGGTAAGATAATATGCCCGAATTTGAAAGAAAATACCACGTTGATTGATTAATAAGTGACGAGTTAATATAATAAATGGTGTATCATTAGGTACGGATTATAATTAATCAGTTTAAAGCAAGTTCATGATACATGCTAGCCCTTTTCAAATGGCTGTTAGCATAATATTCGTTTATCAGATGCCATGTGTATTATTGCAATAATTATTAAATTTATTTGCTAATTCAGCAATTCATTAGTTTAATACCCAATTAAGTTATTGTATGTTCTTTTCAGAGCCTGACAAGCCGAGTGGAGTGTTGCGGTTTAGCTTTGGTCTCAAAACAGCGAGTAGTCTCCAAGTAACGTGGGAGATACCTCCCAGTGATGCCTTGAACGACGAGCTAACAGGGTACTTACTCGAGGTGGGTTGTGTTGTGATTTTAGTTGTGATTTGTGCAGTGATTGACCAATTCCGAGGCCTCGGTTTCGGTATTTACGAAGGTTTAACGTTTTAGTGAGGACTCAGCTGTCAGCTTCGGTTATCTCTCGTTAACTTGGTCGACGGAGGCTTCAGTCTTAGTCACAAAACATGTTTTCTGTCGATCATTGGTTTTTGAAAGAAATCAGCTGACCATTAGCTTACTGTACACGACAATTTTCCGATCAATGCTACGGGTTACGTTTGGTTAATGCAGTTAACCAATACGACGCTGTCATAACACGATTAGCTTACAGGACGCATACTAAACAAAGAAATAAATGACTATTGTTATTTTGACCAAGTTTTAGTTAAACCGACTAAAACGTGCCTTGTATAAGCCTCAACGCTTTCTATTTTAGTATATTTCAGAAACTCATTCGCTCAAACTCAAATCTTTCAAATCTTTTATTCATGTGGATAAAATTTTTCTGTGATTTCCGACTGAATTATCTTCTCATTAATTAGTACAATTTCTCAAGACTGATATATTCATTTCTTAACATTTTATCAAATTATTGCTTAGCTTCAAATATATGAAAGCTTCAGTGATAACGTCGGACTCTATGACTTTAAGAACCTACCATACAAAACATGAATAGTATCACTCGCAACATTTTTTTAATTTCAAAGTTCTAATCTTACAAATTCCTTTGTAGGTATATGGGTAGTGGGTACCCAATTCCATTCTTTGGAAGTTTGGAAACAGAGGGAAAATTTTGTTGTACTAGGGGAAATTCAGAAACTTAAAAATTTAGAAAAAAAACTTTCCCAGTCAAAAACAAAATAACTGATTAAAGTCAACGTATCGCCTCGAGATTTCTTGCGACTTGATTGTCGTTATTATAATTCAGAGTGTGATTATTGATCACCCAGGTCCGAAGTGACTCGATGATGGTGTCAAGTATGAACCTGACAGTGGACACCACCTCGCACAACGTCACAGACCTACAACCCGAGACTTCTTATGCGGTGTCAATGGCATTCGTTACACGCTGCTGTACCAGTCAGTTTGGTGAGTTAAATGGTTATCAACTTGAGAGGAATCGTAACAGAGTTACTCAATTTAAAACGCAGTAGTTACTCAATTTAGTATTCTTGATATAAAATAAACAATGATAACAATGAATAGACGGGACGGGTAGTCAATAGTGAAGCTGTGCTACAAATCATAGTTTACAATACACACAGTGCGAAAAAACAATCTTTGCTGAATCCAAATTCCAAACACAAGGAAATATTGCATGCTTGTATTGACGGATTTTTTATTAACAATTTGATGTTGAGGCTACGGGCTACCGTCTCACTACAAAATATACAGACATAAAAAGAGACAAAATGATCAAAGATACATCTCTCTGGGTAAAACACACGACGCGAAAAAGTATCCAAAATTACTGCCGAGCACTATGAAAAAAGGAACGCGAATATCATATCCTACCCTGTAGTAACCGAATAAATGTATATGAAATTTTTGACAGTATTTAATAAATTAAAACATCTACTATGAAACTTATTATAATATGTGCGCAAAAAATCGTAACATATGCGACATGGCACTCAAAAAATACATGACATAATAATTAATGAAGAGAATTTACACTAATTAACGGCACCTATAATGATAATGAGAAAGTAAGGGCAACAATGTACAATATACTGTCATGTCACTTGCGTGTTCGTCAATTGTAGGAAACCCCGTGCAAAAAATAGGTACTTCTGAGTCATCAAGTTACCATTTTGATCTGTGATAGTGACATTATTTCGACCACCTAATTCTACCGTGTGCATATTATTTATGATATTTTTAACACCGCCTGTAATAGGAACGACCCTCGATCCATTCCTGGTTAATACGTCAACTTGTCAATACGCAGCTTCTAATTAATAACGTGATGCAATGTAATTCATGAAAAGTCTTCTTGTATACTTTATTTATTGCTTTCGTGTTAAATCGGAAGTCTTCTTACTTCGTACTTCTTACTTCGTTAATTACTTAATTACTTCACCCCTGAACGCACATTTAAACAGGACTTGGAGATAGTGACGTCATTATCATGGCTTGAACTGGCTAATTGATGACGCGGTACGCCGCACCGTCTATTCCCTGTCGTGTGACCTCTGGTCTCCAGCCTCGTCTTAATAAAGTAATAACTGGAAATGTCGTATAATCTCAATTGGGTGATGTGTTATTAACTAAGTTGCAGCAGAATAAAGTAGGCGGCTAATTGCCATCAATTCACCACTCTAAGCCATGAAGATTTCCTCATAACAAATAGTCAATTATTTGTGCTCATGCTCGCTACCCATTAACTTCTGTACAGCCCCATTCTAGAACCTGAAGCGGGGGGGGATCATGGACTAAGTGCAAGACACGAGGGGTACTAAGTGATTTTTTGCCCAATTTTGAAATACCACCCACCACCCCTTCAGATAATCCCATGAACTAAGTGATATTTGGCACTATTTGTAGTGACCCACCCCAAAATTAGCATAAAAACCTATCCAAGCGGCAGATTGTCCCCTGTACTAACTGATATTTGTCACTATTTGAAGGTACCCACCCTAAAGGAGCATAAAACGACGCAGATTGTCCCATGTACTAACTGAAATTTGTCATGTTTTTGTAGGGACCCACCCCAAAATGAGCAGTTTGTCCCGTGTACTAACTGAAATTTAATACAATTTGTGGGGACCCACCCCAAAATTATGGCGTCATCTGGCAAAAAAGTGCCCAAATATGGAAAAATATGCCATTTGGACTAAGTGATTATGATTTTCCCATAAGGTGACCACCTCAGTTAGTACAGTGGACTAAGTGATTTCGCCAAGGGCCAAACACCACCCACCCCGGCCTCGTGTCCTGCACTTAGTCCCTGATCCCCCCCCCGCCTGTAGTGATGTTAGTGCAACCTGATTTTTGAAGGACGTCATGTTAGTATGGTTTCAGTGTCGTCGCACATACAGCCAACTTTATATACATAGTCAAATATCCACTCGGCATGTTTAAATTATTGCCTACATCAAGAGGTATATACATCACAACATTCATACATGTTTCTACTCTTCTCTAAAATGGGCACGTACTTGGCTGCTAATTACCAGCCACCACCGAGCTCTATTCAAGTTCTCAAGTATTCCTACTAGATACAGTTCTCGAGAAGTAACCTTGCATATCAATGGGAATTGAGAATAATGTAATAATATGCAAGCCTTTTGATTGAATTATGAAACAGGTCAGAGCATAGCGTGGAGAAGAACAGGACACCCGCTCTCTCTAAATAGTTCCAATTCGATTATCTACCTCCCCACTTCACTGTTGGACTAACATGAAAATGACTAACATGATTTTGCAACGCAATAAACAATAATACAGTGGGTTGCCTAGATCTGGGCAACCTGACATACAAATACAAACGGGGTTGCCTGCTTCTGTAACTTGAGCTCCCTAGCAGAGGAGGAGCAATACTGCAATAGCATTTGTAAACGGTGATGAACAGTGTCCACTGGCGACTGGTCTATGTATTTTACTAATTATTTTCACAATTCATTTCTGTCCATGTTTGTTGTCAACTGTCAACCAGGTCACATGTTAGTAATGTTGTCCTTTTAATGCCCTTGATGTTAGTACAATATGTTGCATAGGTTGCCTTGGTTTTTGAATGGGGGTGAACAGTTATTTTGTTGTCGCAAGTCCAATAACTATTTGTGTGGCTTCATAATAATGCTAAGTTTTTCTGAAATCCGGCCCTCCCACAACTCACATTCAATGCCTTTGGAGTTTTACCTACCACAGTAATATATCAAACGATGGGCTTTTGTAAATAAATGGGTTTTATCTCTTGATATTAATACTGATCCCCAATTTTCGAGTGAAAACGAGAATGACTCCCTATCATTATGTAATTTGATGGAAATGATAAGAAACGTTCCTCGGAAGCCATGTTGAGCTACTCACAATTAATTACCTTTATGTTGTCACTAAGGTCTTCCTCCAGGCTCTGTAACGTCGTATCACGATCTAACACAACGCACTGTGTAAACAAACCTATATATCGGGATTCGGTGTGATTCTTCATTTGTTATCCCATCACCTAGTCATGTGTCACGAATCCTTCCAAAGTTGAGTATTCTGATTACCCTATCCCGCATGAAGATGAATAAACAAAGTAAATTTTAAAACTACCGGTGAGATATTCATTCCATCACCATGAGATCAGAGATGGTCTACAAAATGACATACGTGCATAAACATTGGAGGATATGGGTTCCAGCTTCCCACAAGTACAATGTGCCCGAAGCCTCAGTTCTCGCCATGCTGGTGTGAATCCAATAATTTCAGTATCTCTTGAAGTGTCTTCACTAGCACAGTATCAGCACCCAGGGGCCAGGTGATTCACAAGATTGCGATACTCTTAGAATAGGCCGTTTAGTTACATCTGTTGCCCTCTTCAAATAGTAGTAATGACGCCGCTTTAAAACGCTAATTGTTCGTGAGCGAACCAAATGATTGGTTTGCTGCTGCTGAATTACGATTAATTATTTGTTAGATTCAGTGATTTCGGTGTATTATCTTACCTGAGTACCGGGTGTAAGTGTGTAAGGGATTACTAGTCATGGTCGATGGTTCGATGTGAGGCAATACTGCATCTGACATTTATTTTACACTGTAAACCAATGCGCATTGCGCATAACCTAAATCTTAACTTGTAAATCAATGC
>WFMF01000797.1:0-43621 GCA_011033025.1 Beroe forskalii | reverse complement strand
CGGTTATATCCACAATTTCAATTGTTTTTGGTTAAAAATATGAATTAATAAGTATCATCTCTTAAATGCATACTGGTAAATTATAAATTTATTTGCAAGTTTACAGATTTCTTTTTCTGAAGCAGTTGATGTTGATTTAAAGAGAATTTTAAAGAATTGTTTGAATAATATAAATCGAGTAAATCCAATGATTAGCAACAGTGCTAAACTGTTGTAACTAATATCTTTAACTGCTCCGACAAGTCGAACGACGCCCAGTTGATTTTAGTTGTTTCCCATACCTACTTATATCACTATAGGATCACATTTACATTACATTTTATAGTATGACATAGCTGCTTCTAAATCCTAAGCCCCTTTTGGCAGTGCAACCCATTCATTATGACATTGCCTATATTTTCAATCATGAACCACGTCAGAATCTTTCAAAAATGCTCTGTTTATATTTCTAAATGAGCTGAATGCAATGAACCGTAGGCGGAGTCATGTATGAAATGCAAGAAGTGGGGGCATCCCAGGAAGGCCAAGGAGCCCCTCCCCCTGCAGCTGCCCCTCCACCAGGGGGCCCTGTCCCTGCAGCTGCCCCTCCACCAGGTCCTGCCCCTCCCCCAGGGGGCCTTGTCCCTGCTCCTCGCTCCAAGAGAATGTACTGTGTAGTCGCCACCTTGGCAGTTCTCTTCATCCTAGCCGTGGTTGGAATAGTTCTCCTCCTCCTCTTCTATCGTCGAGCTGAGACCTCCCTGCAGCCGGAGCCTCTGCCAGTGACTGGAGGCCGCAGCTACTCCTTCAACCTAGAGCAGAGTGCTGAAACCATCAGCGGTCGCACCTACTTCATCAACTCTGTGAATGGAAACCTCCAAGCTCCAGCTATCCACGTGAGGAACGGGTCAGTGCTCTCTGTGTGGGTTAGGAATAGGGTAGACGACAGCAGACTGTCTCTGCACTGGCACGGACTGGACATGCGGGGACACCAGGTGTATGATGGGGTGGTGGGGCTCACTCAGTGCCCCATTCCCCCTGAGGGAGACTTCCTCTACCAGTTCACAGTCAGTGAGCAGCCCGGCACTTACTGGTACCACACCCACGATAGGGACCTGGAGTTCAGCGGACAGGACTTCTTCAGGGGCCCTCTCATCGTGCACCCTGCTGACTCGCCCCTGCCCCTCCCCTCCGAGACAGACCCCCCAGAAGACTCCTACAGAGTCGGGAATGAGAGGATTCTCTTCTATGTAGACCTCTACCCCAACTACCCAGGTTTTGACGTGGCTATGTTGCGGGGAGGTGCTCATGGCATGCGCTTCTCAGACTCCAGTATTGAGGGTAAGAACATCAGCAGCGGCCTGTTCGCCTGGACTACTGGGGTTCTGAACGGGGAGGAGCTGCATGAGGTAGAGGTGGAGAACGGAGAGTACCGGTTCAGAGTGATTAACGGGGGCGGGCAGGCCCCCCTCTTCTTCTCAATAGACGGGTACAAGCTGACTGTGGTGGCTTCTGACGCTTACCCAGTGGAACCCTACGAGACTGACGTGGTCCAGGTCTCCAACGCAGAGCGGTACGATATCCTCATCTCCTTCAACATCACCACACCCACTCAGAATGTGTGGATCAGAGCCCTCACTCCCTCTGAGGAGAACTACGACACCGCATGGGAGAACCAGAACAAGGGGGTGCTGGGTATCCTAAGGATAAGACAGAACGAGAGCGTGCCCTTCGACAGATCGGAACCCCCCAACAAAGACCAGAGAGTGGACATGAAGGCGGTGAAGATACTGAACTGCAAGTACTTTGAGAAGCCTGAGTACGACTGCAACCCCGTCACAGACCTGGTGCCTACTGTAGAACGGGAGCTGGCGGACTCCTTCCAGTACCACACTATAGACATTCTGGACAATTTCTTCCTCTCCTTGGATAATGAGAGGTACAGACAGAACGCAGTCCCCGTGAAGGCGGTGATCCTCAAGTCTTCTGAGAACGAGGAGATCCCTAACACGCTGGTGTTGCCACTGCCCACTGAGAAGTCAGTGACTCTGGTGTTCCGCTCCACCTCCCAGGGGAACCACCCCATGCACCTACACGGGCACCACTTTGAGATCCTGGAGATCGCTACAAGGAAAACCTCTGCCTGCTCCGTGGGGAAGACTTCCCCGGAGGGGGAGGAGTACAAGAGCTGTCCTCTGCTGGACCTGGACACCGCCTTCTCACTGCCTATAGAGGACCTTATGAAGAGGGAGAGGAGAGGGGTGCTGAAAGACACTGTTATCTTGCCCCCGGGCGGGGCGGTGGCAGTGCGGATACTCTCAGACAACCCTGGGGCCTGGTTCTTCCACTGCCACATCCACCTCCACCAACTAAACGGTCTAGCCTTCCTCCTCAACGAGCAGAACTTCATGTACAGCGTCCTGCCAGAGAACCTCCCTTCAGATTACCCCTCCTGTGAGGAAGGACTGGAAGAGATGCAGTACCTCAGAGCTGCAACCTGCGACTGTGAGAAACTCGTCAACTGGGATGGAGACAAGGTCAACGCCAGCTGCAGTCAGCCGCATCTCTGTAATGAACTGGGGAATTAATGATGAGGAACAGAATTGAAACGTTTCAATCGATATACAGTATCAATTCTTTGTTTGTCATAATATACCCATTCACCATTACAGATAAGACTTTGGATCAGAAACACTTGAATATGTTTGTTTAACTTTAATAATTGTTTAATGCTATAGTTGTAAATAGGTGATATCTTTTGATGCACAATGCTTTGTAATAGATTTATCAATTATAATGTTTTATACCAGTTCTTTTTTTCAAAATTTTCATTGCAAGTATGAAATGTTCATCTTCAGCCCTACTGCGGATTACTAATACTCATCTGATTATATAATTTCGTAAGAGTGTATGGATTTTGTGTCGGCGTGTGTGTGGATTATTGTGTCGGCATCATAGATTAGAATGGGAAAACCGTGTGTGTGGACACTGTGTCGGCGTGCGTGTGGATTTTGTGTCGGCGTGTGTATGGACTTTGTGTCGGCATCATAGATTAGAATGGGAAAATGTGTGTATGGGCACTGTGTCGATGTGTGTATGGGTTTGTGTCGGCATGCACGTGCAGATAGGGGGAAATGCTTACGTTGCTTTGGTAACATGTGATGAGTGTGAATTTCATTTCTTGATTTGTTGATTTTGTTTCGCTATTTCCCTGAATAAATTTGGTTCTGATTCGAATTTTTCACTGCGGTAAAAAAGTTTTTCATTAATTTGAACTACGTAGGTCCGAAATTTGTGAGTGTGATGCTGCGTAGCAGCGCCGAATGGGCCTGCTAGTTTTCATATAAATTATTAACTTCAAGGTATAAACGGATTCATAATATTTTTTGCTGTTTTCCGGTTTCACTACAAGTTATTTAATTTTCATGGCTATAAAGCTATAAGAATTAAGAAAATCACGCCTGAAAATTAAACAAATAAAAATAGTTAGCTGAATATATTCAAATCAAATTATCAAAAGTGGCAGTAAAAATGGAAATGAACTCTCCTTGAAATCATAGCTTCTAGAGCTTTTGTTTAACAAATTGGCAGCCCACTATTCATTCTTGAACGATTTGCAGCCCCAACATAAATACTTCATTTCCGCTTTGAAACGCATTTTTGTGAACTCCTTCTAGCAAATCCTTCTAGCAACCGGTTCATAACCACTAAACGGCGGCTTATAGTTAGAAAATTTAATTGCCGACAGGGAAATAAGTTATGAGAATTGTTATTAAAATCTAAGTTACCACAAATCTTTTAGGCATCCTAGGCAGTCATTAGCCCTTTTGAATATTTGTCTATTTACTTATTTACAAGCTATAGACTGTGACAGTTAGTAAGTAGGAAATGACGAACAACACTATAATGTTATTAAAACTTAAAAGTTTTCGCCCTATAAATACTCAAATTTCTAATTCTCAGGAAGTATTCACAGTTTAAGTAGTTGAAGGACCTTTGGTCCAACAAAATTGTCCAACACGTTTGAAACATGGTTTCTTTTATGCTTAGTATTATTACTAGTTGATCATAAAATTACAATAGAATTGAATTACGGTCTCCATTTGAAGGTGGGAAATAAGTGGGAGAAAATGAAAACATTAATTGACACCAGCTTACATCGCAAGGTTGCTTAGAAACTTATCTCCCATGGTTGCTAAGCAACGTATCTCGCAGGGTTGCTGAGCAACGTATCTCGCAGGGTTGTTAAGCAATGTATCTCGCAGGGTTGCTGAGCAACGTATCTCGCAGGGTTGTTAAGCAATGTATCTCGCAGGGTTGCCAAGCAACGTATCGCGCAGGGTTGCTAAGCAACGTATCTTGCAGGGTTGCTACACGATGACCAGGAGGTCAGCATGCGGTGGGAGAAGTACGAAGAGCAGTGTAATCCGACAGGGATGCAGCTCACTCCTTGGAAGCAGGTCTAGCAATGCCGCTGCAGAGGATATCAGACTACAGCGCCATGGTTACTGATATCCAAGTCAGGGGCTGTGTGAGACGCGGCACAGTGCTCTATGAGAAACTAGGGAGTAAGTCAGCAGTCTGTAGCCATGATAGCTACACATTGTCACACCATTAGTGACAGTGAATCCTTACCTAGGAACTTGCCTGATAATACTCGATACTTTCAATCTAAAGATGTATTGTTCAAACCTCAAATCATTTCATGTTTCTTCAGGGACGGTAACGATGCTTGACGGGGTTTCTAAGGCCGTAGAGGAGAGAGTCAAAATGCAGCAGCAGTTTTCCTGTTTGTACAAGAACAATCGAAAACTTGAAGTTCTGATAGGTAAGCAATGCACTTTCCATACTTATACTTGCAATTGTTAATTATGTCGATGCCTTATTGTTTTACAATATTGGGATACCATAAACTCGTGGCAGCCTCTTGTTTGCCCCTAACGCGTGATGCGCTGCCCCTAACGCGTGATGCGCTGCCCCTAACGCGTGATGTGCTGCCCCTAACGCGTGACTCTGCAGGACCAATAGAAGAGCTGCTCTACTACGGCACAGTGGTGGAAGTGAAGTCACGGGACGTTGGGAACTACGTGCCGGACAACGACTCCGCGTCCCTGCTGCTCCTCGTCTACAAGAAGGGTGTGGCGGTCGTCAACCGCTGCAAGATAAAGAAGAAACACTCCTTCAACGTAAGATTTCTAGTGTCCTTCTAGTCTCGAATCTTTACTTATGTCTGTACTTCTATTTCTTATCATAACTGTTTTGTCCTCACAGAGTGAACCTGTAATGTGGTCTCCCTTCATCATACGGATGTGATAAGGAATACAGGATGCTAAATTGCTAATAACTTGTCAGGCGTCGCCTGACCAGTGACTCCCTCCGCGCGCGCGACGTCAGACAACTAATAACCACTGAGTATTCATTGAATGATTTCCCAGAAAGTCGTGTCCGGTCAGCAATCCTCTTCTTCTGCAAAAGAAGAGTACTCTCTTAAAAAGTTCTACCCTGTGTCCTGTCTACAGCTGAAAGACCTGCCCCAAAGTCACGTGTTCCAACTAACTGATACGCTGGCAAATCAACACATCATACTAGCGACCAGGTAACATTGACAACACTGTTAAGTGTTACCATGACAACACATCATACTATAGCAACAAGTTACATTAGTACATTGACACCACTGTTAAGTGTTACCATGACAACACATCATACTATAGTAACAGGTTAAGATACTGTGTTTATGACCGTACTAGAATAGTAGAAGGGGAATGGGAGATGATGGCAGCTAGTACTAGAACTAGTAGAAGGGGAATGGGAGATGATGTCAGCTAGTACTAGAATAGTAGAAGGGGAATGGGAGATGATGGCAGTTGTCGTTATACTCTGAACCTCTCAGATTAGTACACGTTAAAGAAGAGTTAGTTCGGAACGTGGCAGACATCATTTCAGACTACGACAAATTCCTCTCTTCTTCACTCCAGATGAAAGACACGGTCTGAAACTGTCAGACTGTCAGTGACGCTGATTCCTTGGTCTCTAAGTGGGCAGCTGAGTGCCGATGTAAGATGTTTTGTTAAAGGATTATAGGATTTGATTAACGTTAACAATGAACGATTACCGTGGCAGATAGATGACAATGTCAAGATGACCATGACATAAAGTTTCCAGAGGTTTGTAGATAAAGTTTGCCAAAGGGCGTCGTATACAGGTACTGAGAATGATGGAGGAGTATTACGATTTGTGAATGTGACGATCCGCATCATAATGACTTCAGCTATGTCGCGCGTGATCCATTTTTAATCCTTCTTTTTCAGTTGATTCGCATGATGATAGTGATTAGCGTGGTAAAGAGGAAATAAAAATAACATTATTTTATTAGGAACAAAATTAATTATTTTTTAGAATTAGGTTTATAAGGGCTGGAAATTTCACTGACAACTGATATCCGTGGTATAGCAACCAAAAGCCAAACTCTTGTGCGGCGTAATTTAGCACATGCATGGTGATTGGTGCATTCTCTAATTTTTCTGGATGGCTCATTTCTGGATGGCCCCAGCCTTAAATGGGAAATTGGAAATGGAAGTTATTATTGGAAATGAGATTAAAAAATTAAATCAAACCGGACGGACAATTGCGCGGTCAAAAATGGTTTTGACACTGGCACAGTCAGGCTCAGATGTTAAATTCTAAATTCAATGAGTTTTACTTTTATTGTTTAAATCATAGAATCAAACGATTTACTAATTTTGCAGCAATTTAAAACATTATTTTTACAATATCCGTGATTTCGCTTCTGATCAAATTCAATTTTAAATGTTACCTAAAATTTAAAAAAAGTCCTGCCTTCGTGGGTCGGACGCCGCCCCCCCAAAGGCAAAGGGGTCGCAAAACTTTTTAATTAAAAACCTTACCCCTGTTATCTGGGGCAGCGTTCAAACCAGGGGCGGGGGCCAAAGGGGTTTTAGGCGTTGAACCAAGAGCTAGCGTTTTAAATTTTAAAAAACCCAAAGGTTTACCTAACGCTTCCTTTCCCCAAGTGGGTCGCTTAAAAAAAGGGTTTTTTCTCCCCAAGACCTAACCCTGACCAGATATTCAGGCATTGCTTCTTTGGGGGGCGGGGAGTCATTTGAAGGCCGAAGACCCTGAGTTTTTTTTCCTGGTTGCTCCCGGGGGGATTGGAAATATTTGCGGGGCCCCGGATTTAGATTTAGCCTTTTTAAAAATTGAGGTCCGTTTGGAAGGGTTTGTTGATAAAATTTTTATAAAGCTTAGCTTAGGACCGTTAAGAGGAATTAGGTTTTTTCTTTTTAAAATTAAAAAAAGGAGTTTTAGCTTTATGATTTTACTAAATTAAACACAATCAAGCGATCTTTGGGGGATCTGCTTATTTAGCGGACCGCTTAGTGACCGGTCGGGGAAAAAACCCAAAAATTTTAACCCCCAACTAACACCCCCCAAAAAGCCTTTCAGTTTTTTGAATTAAAAAAAAAGGGTAAACCCCGGCAGGACGATTGGGAACTTTTATCTGCCCCGTAACCCCCTCTGCCCCGAATTTTCCCCCGTTATGCAAAAACGAAGGCAAAACCCCATACACCCCCCTAAATATTAGTCCCCTGAATTGGGGGAACGGAGTCCAAATGCTTCGGCCCCAGAAAAACAGAACCCCCCTCAAAACCGGGATTCATAAACCAAAAGAATTTTACATTTTGAAAGAAGTCTTTTCCTTTCTCAGGGCGTTCCCCAGTTGGCCTGTTCGAATAATTATTTGATTTTCCATAACAGAACTTGATTTCTCCGGCAGTTCGATCGTTTATGAATCGACGAATCGAATCGAAGAATTGAAATCGACGAATCGAATCGACGAATCGAATCGACGAATCGAATCGACGAATCGAATCGACGAATCGAATCGACGAATCGAATCGATGAATCGAATCGACGAATCGAACGACGAATCGAATCGACGAATCGAATCGAATCGACGAATCGAATGACGAGCTCGAACGATTGTCGAATCGACGAGTCGAATCTGACGAATCGGAATCGACGAATCGAAGCCCGATCGAGGAAATCAAGGTTCTGTTGTAGTCAGAATCGATTATCTGAGAATATCCAGGATCAGCCGTGCACTTTCCAGGATGTCAGAGAGATGCTGGTATATGGAGAGAGACTGCTATCACAAGTAAGGGCTAGGTCCGGGTTAACAATCGGTATCTAATCCCGCGCTTGTTATTGATAGGGTTCATGTTGCTTGCAACCAGAGAGTTTAGGCGATGAAAGTATACCTGAACTCCCGCCCCAAGCACAGTTGCAAGGGAGTTTACTATGCCTATAGAGGGATGATGTTGCCGCGGATCAGTGCGTTTGATATAAACTTGCTTATTGATCGGGGGATGGCGTTATGTCAGGGTAGGAGTCAAATGTTGCACCAATCGTCAAACTGCGAGTGCGACGTTTGAACCCCTGCTGGCCTATAGATTCACAGTAATGAAGTAGCGTGGTGTCGGGGGATGTTAAAGTAGGGGTCATGTCACTTTACCGTTTTCCCGCCATGACACAGTACAGTTACATCCTAAGCGGATCCGCTAAGCTAAGCGGATCCGCTTAGATAATGTGATTGAATCTGCTAGGGGTTAAGCGGATCCGCTCAGCGGATAGCTTTACCGTTTTGAAATCATCTCGATTATAAATTCAGAAAAATTGCCAGCCCATCTTAAGGATCCAAGCTGTTGTAGCGGATCCGCTAGATAATATGATTGAATTTGCTAAACGGATCCGCTTAACTAAGCGGATCCGTTGAGGTATTGGTAATATGAGTTTTCAAGATCATTAAATCATTTTTTGATTCTTTTGCTCTCGTATACTTGATGATGCCATCTTTGAGTCAATTTAACTCAATCCCGTTGAATCAGCTTTATTGCCAGTATTGAACAAAGAAACAAACCTGATTAGTTCATGCGTTTTTTTCTGAACGTCTTCAGTATGACAATGCTTTAAAAGTTGACACATTGGACCCCAGCAGCACCAGCAATTAGTAAGCTTAAGCAATGTTCAAAATTACTCTGCCATCAGACTGCGACAGAGACCATGAACGCGCACAGTATAATAATCGCGCGCGCGGAAGCAACCAGCGCACAAAGTATCAGCAGACGGGTCACGTGATATGACACGTGACATGACGTCACGAAACAAAAGCCCCGGACAAGGAAGGTTGTCCAATTTCAAAAAACTTGATATATTCGTGATCAGCTCATCGAGATCTATCAGTGAAGAATTGTGCCCAAAAAACTTTGAAAAAAGGGCGCACCCTACTAACCATGTGCGCCGCGCAGTCTGCGCGAAACCAGGGTTCGAGTTCTAGTTAAGGCAGTATGGCGCTACGTCCCGGTTGCTAAACACGTATATCCCTGTGCGTTGCGCGGCGCGCTTCCTCAGTAGGGAAGCGCGCGGCGCGTATACACACCTATGCGGGCTTAGGAATGCTCCTGTGCTCGCCATTGTTTGCGCGCGCTTTTTCTTCGAACATGTGCGTGCCAAAAATTTTTGGCACAAAAAATGGCCGGTTTCAAACGTGCAGGAACACCGGCCTGGTCAGATACTGATCTGACAAGGACAACCAGCAAGCACCATATTCTGGCAATCTGTGTGTCGCGCGTTCGCACATAGGTGTGCGTATTCATCTAACCATCTAATGCACTCGCGGCCTTGCTAAACACGTATATCCCTGTGCGGCTCGCGCGGCGCGCTTCCCCAGCGTACACACACCTATGCGTGCTTAGGAACTCGCGGCCTAATGCACGCGTGGCCTACGTTCTGAGGAGGAATTCCGAATTCGACAGTGCGCCGCAGGCAATGTATGATATGTAAAACTAGTGTTCATTTCTTTTTGATCGATTTCCTCTTCCTAAGCCCGCATAGGTGAATGCCGCGCTTTCCCTACGGACACTTAAAAGGTGAGCCACAGGGACATACGTGTGTTCCAGCAAGATTTCCTCCTGCTTCACACAGCGAGAAGCAGCTCAGTCAGCAATCGGATACATTGATCTCGCTTATATTTGCTGACTCAAAATTCTCACTATTGGCTATAATTGTTATTTTTTCAATTCTTCAATTCCACAAGTTATTTTTGCCACATTACTAACAGAACCCATGGCCTCCGGCCATCGTTCACAATTTTTTCGCTTCAGCAATTGGTACAGTATAATGCAGTACTGTAGTTCTTATCAGTGATGAGGTCATATTTTAATCGGGTGTGCCTAAAATTACTCCTCTATGTGATGTCTATATGTCAGGTGGTGTCAAACGTCACTGGTACTCTGGTATGAACATTCCGATCATCGGCAATCGGCATGCTTGATTGCGTACTGAGTGGTGTCAGGAAAATCTGTGGCTATATATAAGCCACCGGACAGACAGAAATCATAAACCGGACAGACAGATATATATTTATTTATTTATTTATTTCTACATCTTCAAAGGTGAGATTTGGAGTCAAGCTCAAAATGCACCTGCTCCCACCAAGACTTCACCCACTGCCTGTGCTACTGCAGCCCGTACATCTACTCCTGCTGCCGCCTCTGCACCTGCCCAAGCTTCCTCCCCGAACACTGCTCCTGCTGCACCCCCTCAGACTGCTCCCACTTCTGCAACTCGCCCATCCGCTGCTCGCGAAAAGGCTGATAAAAAGACTGCCGAGGACTTGCTTAGGAGCGCAATGGCAATTGATGCTAAATTGCAGATCAAAGCAAATGGCGCTAATACGTGAACTCGTTGCTGCCGCGCTTTTTCAGTGATTTTTCAGTGATTTTGTGACGGGTTTAAATATGAAAATTTGTTGATGTATGTATCTGTCCAGACAGAAGTGTTAGTGCTTCTTTGGACTAAAATTGTTTAATTCTGTTTTTTAATTAATTCTGTTTAATTCTATATTTATATATGAGGAAGAATTATAAGTAGTAAGATGGACCTGGAGGGACCATGCTGGAGTTCAAGTTCAAAGTCTTTCAGATTGATGTCTCGAAGAAATCAATCTTTAGGGATCGTTCACATATTACGTAATCAATTTTTGGGCATTTTTTACCCCCCTCCCCCCCTCCGTAATCAAACGTAATCATGGCCAAACCCCCCCTCTTTTCGGAAAATATTACGTAATCATGACCCAACCCTCCTTCAGAATTTTTGACGCCACCAAAAACTGTATTAACTGACAAAAAATTAGGAACAGTATCGTGTGTTTCAACCCAATCATCATCATCGACCTGGAAGATGACATTCAAAGCTTCTTTTTAGTTTTTCCTATGGAAATCTGCCTCACGACAACTCCTCTGACAATGAGATGGACACCTCCTCCTTTCTCTTCCCTCCAAGGCATCCTCATCTGCTCATCATTCTCCTTTTGGCCCTAACAGATCATCATCCTCCCTACACCTGAGGCCCCCCAGTTCCACTAAAGAGCCAGAAATCAACGTCTTGGTCCCACCTCAACCTCCTTCTTCAAAACCGATGGAACCAAAGTTCAGGAATCCGTGTCCCGCTCATCTGCCGACAGAACCCTAGATCCAGATCAGCCCTAGCCCCTAAGTGCCAGATCAGAGTCTGGCAACTTCACAGACAACTGCAGCTTCCTACAGCTTCACAAAAAAGATTGATTCCTGGATAATGGAGCTTGATGTACGCCAATACCTGCTCTGGCATCAACTCTAGCTCTTAGGGAAAGAAAGGCCTTTGATCACAAAGCAGCAAACCTTACATACAGAGAGAGAGAGAGGAACTGAAGTGGTTTTGAAGAGTTCAATTTAATATCCTCCTATATGGGCAAAAAAATTAAAAGGAACTATACATTCTGGAAACCATATTGAGATAGAGTAGATCATGTTTTAATTATAATTATGAAATTTTGATAATTTTTCTGCAAATGGTTAATTTTTGGTAGTAAAATTGAAACTCTTTAAATTTTCATAAAAATTCTTTGAAATTTTCATGAAAATTTTTTAAATTTTATGAAAATTTTTGAAATTTTCATGAAAATTGGGAAATTTTCATGAAAACTTTGAAATTTTCTATGAAAATTTAGATATTTTGATTACGTAATCATTGGCCAAACCCCCTCCCCTTCGTAATCAAACGTAATCATTTGGAAACCCCCTCCCCCCCCTCGGCTGATTACGTAATATGTGAATGATCCCTTATTGTAGGGTTTGTAATTGACGATTTTAAATGTCATATTGAGCTTCAGAAGGTTGTGTTTTTGAGACTATTTACTATTCTGTGTAAAATTATCAGCCCAATGTATACTCAATGTATACTTAATTAAAGTTTGTTTTGTGATCTAGGATGCCTTAATGATTGGACCTCAAATCTAGTACACTTTGCAGCAGGTGTTTGCAGTATGATTGGCAAGAAATAGAAACTACAATAATATGTTTGTAGTATACCCATACACCTCTATAGATAAGACATTGGAATGAAAAGGGGTATCAATCAAGGAAAAAGCAAATTCAAGGAAAAAGCAAATTGTATATCATTTCTTTACTACGCACACAAATCAAGCTCTCGCAATTTAAACACCCCGAAAGCTGAGGTAGGTATTGGACTGAAGATGCCTGCACACCACTCATCTTGGTGTGACTCACTTAGATCCTGCTGCTCTCCACATTGATTACCTAAAGGATCATGTTAGTGTTCAGGTATGGAGTTGGAGAAAAGTTTGTAGATTGATGTCTTGAAGAAAGATCTCTTTTTAATTCAAAAACTATTGATATAATTGAAACTTTCCTTTTCCTTAAAAAGTTTTCCAAAACTGATTGAAAGAGGATATAGCAATCCCAATCTGTAGACATTATTAAATGTTGCCTTAATAAGAATTAGTTTAGTTTTCAAAAATATGCAATTTTAGATAACAGTACAATTTTAGATCAATTTGTTTAGGTATTGGAACACAAGGTTCTTCACATTCTGTACTGGTTAGTCGTACAGCTTGTTGCTGACCTCAAATAACTTGCTGTAGGATTAACCTGGGACTGAATGTGGGGCTGGAAAGGCATCACTGTCCAACAGCTTAGAGAGTGGCATTCCACTGCATATACCATTTAGTTCTAGTCCTTTGATTTATTTAATTCATTATGGTGTGCTCTTTCTGATGCATAACAGAGTGCTATTTATATGATTGATGAAAACTCATGTGTGTATATTTCAGTAGCTTTCACTGAAATGTGAAATAAACTACCAGTGAATCATATGGATGGGAGATGCTTTGTTTGTGCAGCAAAGTTTACACTATTTTGTAGAGAAGTGTTATTTGTTTTCATCTCGTTTCCTATCAAGGTCTGAGGAGCCCTCCACTAATAATTATTACCTAGGTATATTAAACCCATGTCTGAGAAATAGGTGGTAGATGATGTCATTATCATATCATGATGTAGTTAGTTGATGGCGTTGACCAGGATTTGGGTTTTTGATGCAATTTACTTAGTATAAGTTGGTTTTTGGCTATTTTTGAGCAAAAATTTCTTTGTCAACTGCTTGATGAATTTTTGTCCAGAGGCCGGTTAAAATGGTTAAAAATGATCCGATTTTTATCGATAGGGCCGGTTAAAAAAGGCTGGCTAAATAAAGGCCAATAAGGTAACTTGTAATTTTGTCTTTATCACTTTAACAGAGGCCTAGAAGCATTTCAAGTTCGTGCCGACGGTACAGTTGATTGATTGTTACCCGTTCTGAGCTATGTGAATTGATTATTTCATTTTTAGTTTTTGCTCTGTTTGAAAAGGTCGTATATTTAATTTTAATCTCTTGCTCAAATTGTCTAGTATAGCGCGGCTCGCGCTATACTAACTGCAAAGGTAAAGTACACACGCTGTTAGTATAGCGCGAGCCGCGCCCGTCGCGAGCAGCATCGTGTCGAGTTTTGCCCATCCCTAGTATGCAACACGACCCTCCAAACCTCCGAGTGTTGCGCGCAGGGATGGGAGAAATCCATCAATCGTCGCGCTTCCAGTAGGGAAGCGCGCGGCGCGTTCACTCACCTATGCGGGCTTCGGCCCTTAGCGAAAACTTCCTAAGCCCGCATAGGTGTGTGTACGCGCGAGCCACACAGAGTTGCTAAAGTGCTAAACACGTATATCTCTGTTTGCGTTGCGCGGCGTGCTTCCTCAGAAGCGGCGCGCCGGCGCGCGTTCACACACCTATGCGGGCTTAGGAACACACAGGGATATACATATTTAGCAACGGGCTTAGGAATACTCCTGGGCTCGCCATTGTTTGCGCGCGCCTTTTCTTCGAACACGTGCGCGCCAAAAATTTTCGGGAAAAAAATGGCCGGTTTCAAACGTGCAGGGACACCGGCCTGGTCAAATACTGATCTGACAAGGACAACCAGTTGTGAGTTGTGAGTATTTATTTATTTTGGACACCTTGGATATAAGGTGTGGAAACGAAGGATGAAGTCTATTAGCTAATTTTTATAGAATGAATCGAGTTACTTTATAGTAAAATCATTATATTATTATTATTATACCAGCACCATATTTTGGTAATCTGCTCTGTATGTCGCGCGTTCGCACATCGTAGGATGTTACCCTACCCTCGCGCGCGGCGCAATGTTCCACATTTGGACGTCACTTAACACTTTGCAACCTTGATAGCCATCCAGTTCGAAGAAATAAACGGGCATCGTCTTGCCGTACGTTGTATGGCCCGCTGACGCGGCGCTGATTCTCGAGAGGGTCTGTCAACGTCAGACAAAAGTTCAAAGTCTTTCAGATTGATGTCTTGAAGAAATCAATCTTTATTGTAGGGTTTGTAATTGAAAACTTAATTTCTTTTCTAAATGTCATATTGAGCTTCAGAAGGTTGTGTTTTTGAGACTATTTACTATTCTGTGTAAAATTATCAGCCCAATGTATACGTATCCTCAATATGTTCTTAATTAATGTGTTCTTAATTAAAGTTTGTTTTGTGATCTAGGATGCTTTAATGATTGGACCTCTAATCTAGTACACTTTGCAGTAGTTGTTTGCAGTATGATAGGGCAAGAAATAGAAACTACAATAATATTTTTGTAGTATACCCATGCACCTCTATAGATAAGACATTGGAATAAAAAAGGGGTATCAATCAAGGAAAAAGCAAATTCAAGGAAAAAGCAAATTGTATATCATTTCTTTACTACACACACATCAATAATAACTATATTGATATAAATTGAAACTTTCCTTTTCAATCTTAAAAAAGTTTTCCAAAAACTGATTGAAAGAGGATATAGTAACTCCAATCTTGTAGACATTAAAAACGTTGCCTTAATAAGAAGTTTTTCAAAAATATGCAATTTTAGATAACAGTACAATTTTAGATCAATTTGTTTAGGTATTGGCACATGAGGTTCTTCACATTCTGTACTGGTTAGTCATGCAGCTTGTTGCTGACCTCAAATAACTTGCTGTAGGATTAACCTGGGACTGAATGTGGGGCTGTACAGGCAGATGCCTGCAACCTCCCTTTATTTCAATATTCAAATTCAGGTTTTTATAGCTTTATATTAAGATATTCCACACAGTTATAACAGTCATTGATCTTTCACCTCTACTGAACTCTTTCTTTTTTCTACCCCTTCCCTCTAAATTGTGTTGCTCAGGAATCCGGAGTCCTGGGTGGCCAAGCCTTGCAGTTGTAAGCTGTGAGGGGTACATGGGCCAAAACCCCTCTGTTTCCCTATGTCACCTGCTGATGGGACATCTACATCACAGATGGCAGGGAAGCCTTACAACTGTAGGGTAACCGCTGATGATTCACAGTTTAGTCTCTTCCGCCTCTCATGTCAATCCTTGAATTAGAAAATCGATATGCAGTATTTTGTTATGTTTGTAGTATACCTATACACCTCTATAGATAAGACATTAGATTACTATAATATTAGTTCAATGATTGGAAGGATCTGAATAACATTTCATTTATTAAGTTGTTAGGTATATATTGGTGAAAATATTTTCCTAATTTCATTTTTAAGTCATTATGTGCCTTCAAATAGGATAACAACACCAGCATCACTGTCCAACAGCTTAGAGAGTGGCATTCCAGTGCATATACCATTTAGTTCTAGTCCTTTGATTTATTTACTTCATTATGGTGTGCTCTTTCTGATGCATAACAGAGTTATTTATATGATTGGATGAAACTCATATGTATATTTGAGTAGCTTACCGAAATGTGAAATAAACTACCAGTGAATCATATGGATGGGAGATGCTTTGTTTGTGCAGCAAAGTTTACTCTATTTTGTAGAGAAGTAAGTTATTTGTTTTCATCTCGTTTCCTACCAAGGTCTGAGGAGCTCCACTCAATAATTATCAATTTAGGTATATTAATTGGTTTTAATGCTTGACTGAACTACAAAGATGACTATACTTATATTCCAGATAACAAATTTCATGGTCAATCATTAAACATGACTCATTACTTCCTTCTAGAACCTGTTGAATTTCCTCTCTCTTGAAGTGCTCAAATTGTGTCATATTTTCTACTGCCAAAATCCATTTTTAATGTCATTGTATGTACAGTATCCAATTACTTATTATGACAATAAAAAAAAGTAGAATTTGCAGTGATCATAACATTTTTGTTAATATGTAAATTTCAGCAATGTTGTGGAGTATGCAGGCATTCAGTTTGTGGAAAGTGCATTGTGGAAACAAAGAACAGAACAAAAACATGCTCAGAATGTAAAAAGAATGAAGAAAAGAAACCTGCTATCTTGGATCCCCCAGAATTCCTGAAAAAACTTGAAGGTTTTCCAACTTAAATGCTTTATTAATCAATTTAACCAATTACAATAAATCTGTGATGAATTGTGATTTTCGTTTGATTAGTAAAATAAAAGCAGCTTTTAATTTCGTTGACCAATGTGATTTCAGAGACTCCTGGGCCCTCAACAAAAAAGCCAGTATTAAAGCGACATATAACTGATGATGACATACAAGCAAGACTTGATGCATTGAAAAGTAAGTTTTAAAAATTTCACTACTGGTGTGTATTATACATCAAGCATTCACTTCTCATTTGATATGAATCTTTCCAACTTTGACATGCCGCAGTGCAAATGCTGAGATTCCTTGCCATCACCCAGTAGTGGTCATAACTTTCCCATCCTTCAGACCAGGAATCACCTGCGAAAGCTGTTAGAAGGCAATCAACCCAAATGGAGTTGCAATCTAAAGTGAACAAAATGATGGGGCGACCTCCACCTGTGCAGGAGCCAGTTATACAGTTGTTTGTGAATGTGAAACCTGCTACCCAACAGGTCACTTTGCACTTTTATGACTCAATTATTTGGCATTCTGAGAACTGTTTAAACAGTAAAAGGCTTAGTTGATGTGTAGTTACTTGAGAGACAGCATAGGTAGGCTTATACACATATCACAGGCCCAGCTATGTCACGCATAGTATGTAGATACATTTATAGTTTCTGATACAGCACTTGTTAGGATCTTATATTTGATGAATATTTGATCCTGTTCAGAAATTGAAATGATCCAATCAGTCTCATTCTCTCATTGAACTATTGAATAACTTCTCTCATGAAATGTTAATGAGGTGCAGTAATTATTTGTTTGACAAACTGACAAGTCATTGAATCAGGTAGATGAGCTAATCACTCAAGTCGATGATGAGTGTAAGCTAGATCAGAATGCTCAGCCCAAGTCCACTGGTATAGAAGAGTTGGAGAGGAGAGCAAAGGCGTTGAAATATGAGACTTCAAGAATTCTCGGTTTGTTAAGCTCCCAAACGTTTGAGTTTTTCTCCTATTTTAATATTTCATTAGCATATCTATCTGCTTGTACTGTAGTATGTGAGTAGACAAGGGTTAAACTCTCTCCCCCAGCTGCTGCTCAGCCTACTAAAGACGAGGGAGTGAGAGACCTCTCCCACCTCTCCGAGGAAGAACAGGTGGAGTACCTCCTCCAAATGACGCAGGAAGAGGCTCTCCTGGATGCCCAGGCTGGCGTTGACAGGATATCGCCTGTTTCAGATGGTAAATGGGATAACGAAATAAGTCAATTGCTTCAGAATGCTATATGTCTACAGTTAGACATTCATCTCAATTCATGATTCTTCGTCATTCATCATTCATATTTTGCATACACATAAAACGAACTTGCCCAGATAAAGAGACTGAGGCTGAGTTTCCCTGGTGCTGTGTGTGTAGCGAGGATGCTGAAGTCAGATGCGCGGAGTGTGACGATGACTTGTACTGCAAGAGATGCTTCAGGTTCATCACATGACACTGTTCCTTTATAAATAGTACTTTACATTACCCTAGTTAACCAGGTATGACTGATGGCTTTGTGAGAAACTTGGATTAGTAGATTAGTATTGAATACTTATATGTCATTGTCTCCTGCAATTTCCAAGATTAATCGTTACAGGGAAGGTCACGACGAGTTTGATTTGAAAGATCATAAGCCAGCGATGTTCAAAGATTTGAGGAAAAGCATTTCATGAGCTATTGCGATCCTGTTGAAAAAATAAGCAATTTGGAAAAGTGATAGTTGAGCAAGTTATAATCAAACAGATAGGAAACATATTGCAAATGAAGACATTTATTCATAGTTATTAAGCGGCGCCTCTGATTTGTTAAGACCGCCACATTACCAATTATAATTAGTATTCTCACCACTTCAGCACAATCATAATAGCTTTGTATACGTATTACATTCCACTACCTCCGATCATTGGAAACTGGCCTACTTTTCTGTTGGTTTAGTTTCTAGAAAGTGGCAGCACTGCACCTCCTGGAAGTTAAACTTCACAGCTGCTTCCGGTACTCCGGTAGTGCTCAAAGTAAGCTCAAAGTTTACGTTAACTGACAATAGTACATAATCATTGTCATGAATGAAAAGCAGTTGTAAAACACTGCTATTCACTTATTCACCCAGTTAGCCAGTTCCACAACTCGAATAACCACAATCGGCACATTTTCAGCCCCACCGTGGGTTTACAAACAAACAATCATCATTCATCATCAGTGCAAACGTCAATGATGAACCATTAAAATTACTGGTTATAAGCATGTAAAGTCGAAAACATTATATTATATACAAATGTCTTGGAAATTGTGTCGGAATAATTAAAAATTGACACATTAGATGATTAATAACCTAGTGATGCCGGATCAATGGCTTAATAATTCAAGTTGAATTAGAATTATGATAAAGAAAGAATAAGCAATTTTTAAATGCCCGGAATAACTGGCTACGTGAAGTGTGAACTTGCAGCACACAATTAATTAATGCAAAATGCTATATGGCTATTGCTTCCCTGCATGCTCAGTGATTAGGTATTTATAATTATTTTCTTTAATCAATTAGCAGCTGTGATATCTTGAATTGAACTTTTTAACGACTGTTGACTATTACTCACCTATGGCTTTTTCAGAATCAGGATTTATAAATGACTTCAAACTACTTATCAATTTAAGAAATGATTTTATTACTTTTAATTATTTCGCTAACCACTAGATTATCATCTTGTTTTACTAATCATTTGACAATGGTTTCAGAAATTTACCTTCAATGAGAAATCATAAAATTTGACCCAAAAATTAACTAACTGAGCAGATGAACACTCCTTGACAGCAATGATTGGACTCAAGAACTTTTTGCCCCTCCATTTGTTCAAAGACCTTCCCCTTGAAGTCCTCTGCATTTTCTTCACAGTGTTGTCCCCTTGAGATTATTTCCTCTCCTACAACTCCCCTGCAAACTAGCACCGTGTACTCAGAGGACAATTGGTTGTGGTAAGCTGATGTAACAAGTACGTGGCAATGTTACAACTTTAAATACCACTCGGCTGACTCCTCATGCAACCAAGTGCACGAATCAGCACTCGGCTTCGCCTCTAGTGATTAGTACATCAATCTTAGCACTCAGTTTTGTCTCGTGGAATTAGTACAACTGATATAAATAAAGAGTATACAATTACCGCGGACTGAGTTGTTGGATAGTAGTTTTGTAAAGTTGTAGGAAGTTGAATTGACATGATACTACTATTTCTATTCTATTAGTCATCTAGGACAAGTCATGAAAATTCACCTTAAAGGAAAAACTCAAGTCTGACGAGCAATGGAGAACTCCATAAGAATAAGCTTCAAACTTTTGAAACTCTTAATATCACACTACTGCACTATAATAAATGGTTATTTCAGTTCTGTCCTTGATCACTACTGCATTGAAAGTTAGAATATCACGCAATAGTTACAATGGTTATTTCAGTTCTGTCCTTGATCACTACTGCATTGAAAGTTAGAGTATCACGCAATAGTTAAAATGGTTATTTCAGTTCTGTCCTTGATCACTACTGCATTGAAAGTTAGAATATCACGCAATAGTTACAATGGTTATTTCAGTTCTGTCCTTGATCACTACTGCATTGAAAGTTAGAGTATCACGCAATAGTTAAAATGGTTATTTCAGTTCTGTCCTTGATTACTACTGCATTGAACGTTAGAATATCACACAATAGTTAAAATGGTTATTTCACTGTTGTCCTTGATCACTACTGCATTGAAAGTTAGAGTATCACGCAATAGTTAAAAGGATTATTTCAGTGTTGTCCTTGATCACTACTGCATTGAAAGTTAGAGTATCACGCAATAGTTAAAATGGCTATTTCAGTTCTGTCCTTGATCACCACCGCATTGAAAGTTAGAGTATCACACAATAGTTAAAATGGTTATTTCAGTGTTGTCGCTGATCACTACCGTATTGTACTTCCAATTGAGTGCTTACAACAAGTCACTGGAAGATAAGAATAGGACTTTCAAAAAAGAGAAGAAAGAAAGTGAAGAGGTAAGTTCCTGCCTTCGTAAGATAACTCTCGTTAAGTCAATGCTGATCAAAATTGTAGCAATCATTGCACTAATAATTATAAATAAAATAAAATATCATTTTATTATGAATTACAATTAACAATTCACATCGCCCATCCTCTAAACATAATAAAAGAAAGATCAACTTGAAATAATTCTTACAAAATTATGGACTTAAATTGGTTAAGACAGATAGAAGCACTTTGTAAGCAGCCGAAGATGGTGCGAAGTTAACTGACTGGGGGAAGCAATAGCTCTACGAGCTAGCAAACGCTTACACCAGTTGAAGCAAACGCTTACACCAGTTCGCTTAATTTTATCTATCTGATCTTTTTAGAGATTTGACTGTATAATGAGTAATTCCGGCAGGATTTTTACTCGGGGAAAACGCCTACAATATCTGATGAGGAGGAGAACAGTGAGTAAAATTCCAGCAAAACCTCTTTACTATGGTAACTTCGTTACCATGGTAACACATAGCTATGTTCGGTTATTGTGCGCGTTATGTACTGATTGATTGATTGATTAATTGAAGTTCTGTTTGCCTAATGTTATTTAAGCTGTTGGAATCGTTTAAGTAACTTATCGCCACACTCAGGATTGAGCGTGAACAACTGAAACAGATTTTCAAACTCATGGAACAGAACTCTGGGCTCACTACTACTTTGGAAGCGCTGGAAGACCAGCTCAAACTCTACCGGTCATGAAGCAGACTGCTATTTCCTTCACTTTCAACAAACTGTTTCCTGACAAACCTCAGCTGCAATCGCGCTGCTCAGACGCCCCATCTCCGGGTAAATCATATCCCTGAGTTGTTAAGGACTCTAACGCAATTATTCATGATGCAACTCGATGTTGGTGTTTTATCTGAGAAACCAAGATTCGACATTGAAGCATTTGTTGAAAATGTTAATTTTCTGCTGTTTATTGTATTAATAACCAGTCATTTGACAATGAAAGAACACAGACTGGTAACTATTTGAATTTATTCTGACTGCTATCAATGTATATTTGCTGGATGTACTTGGGATCCTTCAGATACATTTTACGTTGTCGAACTCCTAGCACCCCCACCTACGGCAAATTACAATGACATGTATCGCAATCATTTGAAAACACCTCCCACCTCCTAGCGGATTACGAAATATGTGAACGATCCTTACTACTTATTTGTGTAAATTATTTCAATCATTGAATGTTTCGCTGTTATCATTTATCTATTTCGTTATAGTAAATCCCGAGTTTTAATTTTTTTGAACCGCTATTTCAAATATACTACGTATTAAATTTGATTTTGTGACATCTATTGGCAAGAGTCAGTCTTTCGCCGATTTTGGAACAAAAATGGAACAAAATCGGAACAAATACGCGCAACTTGTAACAATCTGCTGTCATATCCCATGGGCCAGAGATCGAATTGGTTTGACTTTCTAAGGATGTAAATGTATAGTAGAGGCATTGAACCTATAGTGTTGATAGGTTTTTAGGGTATAGTTGCCGTCATGGCGCCACCACATAGCCGCCAAAGCCACCTATTATTAAACTCGGGAATGCCGAATTTCCAAGGCATTTTAGCCGGTCAAAATGGGTCATAGGTACTCCAATTGTTGCTACAGATGTACTAGATAGTGCATCTTATGGTATTCCACCCGTAAACCACCTGTAGCAACAATTGGAGTACCTGTGACCCAATTTGACCGGCTAAAATGTCTTGGAAATTCGGCATTCTCGAGCATAATAATAGGTGGCTTTGGCGGCTATGTGGTGGCACCATGACGGCTACTATACCCTAAAAACCTATCAACACTATCGGTTCAATGCGTCTACTATACATTTACATCCTTAGAAAGTCAAACCAATTCGATCTCTGGCCCATGGGATATGACAGCAGATTGTTACAAGATGCGTGTATATGACAGCAGATTGTTACACATTTGTTCCACTTTCCTCAGAAACTATGTTCCACTTCTCCAAGCATTCCCAGCGTGGTTTACGGATGGAATACCATAAGATGCACTATCTAGTACATCTGTAGCAACAATTGGAGAACCTATGACCCATTTTGACCGGCTAAAATGTCTTGGAAATTCGGCATTCTCGAGTATAATTATAGGTGGCTTTGGCGGCTATGTGGTGGCGCCATGACGGCTACTATACCCTAAAAACCTATCAACACTATCGGTTCAATGCCTCTACTATACATTTACATCCTTAGAAAGTCAAACCAATTCGATCTCTGGCCCATGGGATATGACAGCAGATTGTTACAAGATGCGTGTATATGACAGCAGATTGTTACACATTTGTTCCACTTTCCTCAGAAACTATGTTCCACTTCTCCAAGCATTCCCAGCGTGGTTTACGGGTGGAATACCATAAGATGCACTATCTAGCACATCTGTAGCAACAATTGGAGTACCTATGACCCAATTTGACCGGCTAAAATGCCTTGGAAATTCGGCATTCTCGAGTATAATAATAGGTGGCTTTGGCGGCTATGTGGTGGCACCATGACGGCTACTATACCCAAAAAACCTATCAAAACTATCGGTTCAATGCCTCTACTATACATTTACATCCTTAGAAAGTCAAACCACCTGATCTCCGGCCCATGGGATATGACAGCAGATTGTTACAAGATGCGTGTATATGACAGCAGATTGTTACACATTTGTTCCACTTTCCTCAGAAACTATGTTCCACTTCTCCAAGCATTCCCAGCGTGGTTTACGGGTGGAATGCCATAAGATGCACTATCTAGTACATCTGTAGCAACAATTGGAGTACTTATGACCCATTTTGACCGGCTAAAATGTCTTGGAAATTCGGCATTGTCGAGTATTATAATGGATGGCTTTGGCGGCTATTTGGTGGCGCCATGACGGCAACTATACCCTAAAAACCTATCAACACTATCGGTGCAATGCCTCTACTATACATTTACATCATTAGAAAGTCAAACCAATTCGATCTCTGACCCATGGGATATGACAGCAGATTGTTACAAGATGCGCGTATATGACAGCAGATTGTTACACATTTGTTCCACTTTTGGGGAAAGATCATATGATTGGCAAATTTCCACTGTTTAAACGTTGCGCGCTTTGACAGCCATCTATCCAGTTGGAAGCTGTGAACATTCTAAAATGTCACGTACTGCATGCGCGCGTGGTAGGAACAAACCGCGCGCGCTTTCGGATTTAAGGTTGTGGCAACAGGCAATGAGTGAAGACAACCAAAATTTTGGGGATGCTTATTCAGGGCCACTTCAGCTTTTACTTCAGCTTCAAACTTTGAAATTATAGAAACACTAGATAAAACGCTGTTTTGTAACAAAATGATATGATATCAACTCAAACATTTTCAATTCCATTGACAAGTAGATAATATAACGGCTGTGCAAATCTTCTGCGAAACTCAACCAAAGAAGTCAATTTTCTCAATGCGATACAAATAACGTATTCAAGCAAGTACATTGTGCAACTGAATAATCAATGGACTGGTTTCATTTCACTCAGCCAAGATCAAATGTAGAACACTTTTTGGCTTGTCGGCATTCTTCCAATCTGTCCAGTTTTTGATGCCTGGTATCGCAATTCTTGATCTGGTTTGGTGAAATTCTCAACTTAAGACGTAAACTAAACACAGGCCTTTACTCTCACCGCATTGCAAACGGGGAAAACTCAACAAATAATTTACACTGCTTTTTCAACACTAAAAATTAACTTAAAAAGCATCATACGATTCCAGTACAGGAACATTTTGATTCTGTTCAATAATGAAAATTTTACACAAATAAAATCGACTCACATCGCAAATGATTATTGTACTATTGTGTTTCGAAAGTTCTGGACTCTCACGTCTAGATTCAGAAAATGCAAAGAGCAAATCTCACACTTGACACGAACACTATAGGAACCAATCAAAGAGATGTTGGTATTTCAGTAGAAATAAAAACACGTTCCAACTCCAAGATAATATCAAAAGGGCCATTAAATATCTGGCTTCAATAATTCGCCAAAGATTTATTATTTCTGGCGGTCGATTTTTATCATATAACGGGTGGTTGTCGAACACAGCGGAAGTTAAATACTAGAATTAGGTTTTGATTAAGACAGCAGTGGCGTGGCCAGTGCGCCGATCATTTTCAATAATTTCAAACTAAACAAGCTCCTCGCGACATTTCATTGCTTCGATCAGCCAAACTCTGTCTTGTTCCCTCAACACACCAAGGTTTCACTAATTGTACAGCAAAACAGGGGGTGACAATTCACTATGGAAATAGGTTACCATAGCAACGTGTTACTATCGCGATACAAGAGGATTAGCCACAATACAACTAGGCAGGTAAATTAACAGTACCAACTCAGCCAACAGCTAGAAATAAAGCTTGGTATTCGGTGTGTTGCCATGGTAATCTGAGCACTTCAGACAGTAATCTTGATCACGCCGCCTCTCTGCGGCGCGCCCTCGTCTGCTTGCGGCGCGGGCGCCGGCGGGGAAGGCTGCTGCATTGTTCGTTTCAAGCCGCGCGGACTGCCGTTGTTATTGCTGTGCAGAAGAGAGGAGCGCCTGAGGTGCGCGGGGGTTGCGCCCGGGGCAATGCTCGGCTCCCTCACAATATTACGACATGACGCTAACTTGCTCTCCAGGGCCTGAGGTTGGGGGAGTGTTAGGGGAGGGGTGGGAATGTGGGAACTTAGAGGGGAGTTTTAGGAGAGGGGTGGGAAGTGGGAACTTAGAGAGGAGTGTTAGGGGAGGGGAACTTAGAGGGGAGTGTTAGGGGAGGGGTGGGAATGTGGGAACTTAGAGGGGAGTTTTAGGGGAGGGGTGGGAACTTAGAGGGGAGTGTTAGGGGAGGGGTGGAAACTTAGAGGGGAGTGTTAGGGTAGGGGTGGGAAGTGGGAACTTGAGAAGGGAGGGGTGGCGATGTGAATGGGGATGGTTTAGTGTTTAGATCAGAGGATTTCGTGTAACATCGACAAGATTCAAGAGGCAGGCGTTTAGAAATGGTAATCCGATAGCTGCACCAATTATAGTTTGCGACTGATCCTTTTTACACCGGTAGTACAGAAGAAATTTCAAGTTGAGATAGTCTTGGCAAGAATAACCCATTACTATAAAGACTGTTGTGCATCTTATTAGAAATTAAGATGCTTCAATTGAAATACCAGCATCGTTTAAAAGAGACCAATCCACTGAGTCATTAGGTCGCATGTGCACACATTTGGGTTATATAAGGTCGCTAGCAGGTGAATTACGGTGTAATGATATGATGAACGAGAGAATTCACGCAGCACTAGTAGCCTGGGTCCACTTACTATCGACTACTTGGTCAGGTGTCAAAAACCTTCTGAACAGTTGGATTGTGTGACAGCGAAACAGCAATTCGAGCAACACTAAAAGCAAGTGCCATTATAGTATGATATACTGCAGGAATGTCACCGCCTTTGGATTATGTTTGTTTGTTTAAAAACCCACGGTGGGGCTGGCAATGTGCCGAAATCTCTATTCACAATAACATTAATATTCAATATAAATTCCCTTTACAATCGTCATAATGATATAGATGCAAAAGATGATAACAGTAACCGTGGTGATTCCACATAATTTACTCCGCGAACCAAACCGAATCAAATTCAAAGATTTCCGTGCCAACTGCCATTATCACTATTTAAAGAAAAGCTTTATATGCCCACACCAAGCAGTGAAATATCATGAAACACTCACCGAAACTTTTCTGAGAAGATCGCCGACTATGTTGAGAGCGGAGATTTTGGCTGAAATTTGAATAATTTGAGTTTTCATCATATCCCGATTTAAATTTTTCTGAATTTCAATGGACTTGTACATGCAAAATCAAGACACACAGAACCCAGGGCACACACTACACCTTTTAGGAGAATTCGTTACGTCCTCATCAACAAGGGCGCACCCTAATGACAGACCCCATTAAACATCGTAAGAGGACAAAACCTACTGTTTTACTAATTCATAGAAACAATTCATTGTAACAGACGTGTGCTCATCAGTCCAAAGCTACTCTCCCAAAAGTGGGGTTTTGTCCGGGTGGTGTTTTGTCCGCGCACCACGCTGACTCTTTATACCAGCCCTACTACCATTCAGCTTTTGACTGATGAGCACACATAGGTAGAACTGAGTTCTAAGTTTACCCTAAACCATCCCTAACTAAAGATTTCTACCTGAAGAGGAAATGGGGATGCCGTTGACTCTAAACCATCCCTAACTAAAGATTTCTACCTGAAGAGGAAATGGGTAAGTTTACCCTAAACCATCCCTAACTAAAGATTTCTACCTGAAGAGGAAATGGGGATGCCGTTGACGAATCCCCCGTTCTGAGTGTTACCCTCCTTGACGGGGGTGGTTGGGGCGCTTTCAGGGCCAGGACTGGAACACCGCACCTCCATTTCAGAGTGCTTCTTGTTGAAAGACTTGCGCCGGATTGTGGACAGCTCTGTGTGGAGATCTGGGGAGATTCTTGTTGGCAATGTGGAAATACTGATGTGTCAACCGCAATACTTAGTCACTGTCAATTGCCAGGTTTCACAACACTTTAATGAGACACACGAGCTGATTGTTAAATAGCAAAGTACTTTCAGAACAATAGCCACTTTACTTCTGATTTAGATTTTGCCTAAATTCTACGAGCGCGCGAGCATGTACGCGCGTGAATTTCTAGATGACGCTAGTATAACGATAGCTCCTCCGCGCGTTACATAAAGTCACACGCTAACGGAATCCCAATATAGGCTAAGTGGGCATTCTATGTTGCCACATTTAAACAAATGACTTGACACATTCCGCATTGTGGGCGTGTCTATAAGCCCTGTCACCCACGAACCTCTGGACTCGTCTTTCAGTCTCTGCACCATTTCTTGCAAACCAGCCTTGTCCTCCATCTCGTTCTCCAACAACGCGTTCTTTTCAATGGCCTGAAGAGAGAATTCCTCACTTAAAACCATCTTACATTTCTTACATCAACACACAATTAACTTTTTACAGTTTAATGTTAACACTAAGTGGGGAGATGGGAATGATTTCTTCGAAACGAGTAATAACCTGAATAGCTAATAAAGCGGTTACACCTTACACTATACATGACACTATATCTAAACAAACACTGTCACACATTGGCTCACTGATTCGTCACTTTTACTTGGCATGCAGAGAGATACATAGATCATGTGATGAGATACTGGAAACTTCAAAACAATCGCACAAAACACTCTTTAAACATGGTCTGACGACTTACTTTGAATTGTGTAATGAACTAATGAATAAACAGGAGCATATCTTAAAATAATCAAACAAAAGATGAATGAAATCTTTAGATGAAATCCCTTCTGTTACTAAAATGTAGTTTGCAATGTGCGGGTTTCCAGGTACATCAGCATTCCAAATGTACAGCAGCATTCCAAATGTATAGAATTACAATGTACAATGTCATCACCAGTACTCTGGAATACGCGGGTAGCGAAGTGACACTGTAATTAGATAATAAGTTGAAGAAGTGATGATTGGATACGAAATAACTTGGAGATGTCATCAGAAATGTAATACCACCGATAATGAAATATACATAGGTCACTCACTTTTATACAAAAACAATCTAATGCTCTACTTATATCTATTAATAGAGGCACATTCCTTTTATCTCTAATAATATTAGATCTATGATGAGTAACATTCCATCCCCCATTACTTAGGCTTTACTAGGAATAACTTAATAGAAGGAGCGGACATGATTCAGTTTAGGAAACTATATTAAACTTTACAACACTTTATACACCCAAATTTTAGCAACTTACAGCGCTACACTATATCAAATTTACCGGGTTTCCGAAAATTTTGAGAAAGTTTTTGATTGGATGAGTAGTGGGCTATAGCACCTGGGATATCGCTAAATTCTTAAATCTAGCATGTTATTAAGTTATTATACACTCGTTAAAGTTACACGTTGTAAGGAGCGACTTTATCAGCCTTATAAAGCAGTAGGTAATGACTTGCAAACCTTCCCAGGGTAATTAGGTTAACTAGGTTTAGGTTAATTGGGTTTTATCTCAGTTAATCTCATCGGGATCCTTGCATCTACCTAGGCATACAGTTGTTAACATAGTAAGGATTGTAAGTTTGTAATCATGTTCAGGATTTGAGGATTCTATCATAGCATTTATTTCAATCTACAAAACACAGTGCAGACTCTGATGTGTCATGTTTAGCATTAAGTTTACCACGGGATCGCATTGAGCACAACGGTTTGCATCAGAAACGATTATCAGTTTTAAACTTTACAACACAGTTACTTTATACAATCATATTTGAGGATGGAATTCTAAGGATGTTTTACACGAAGATATCAAGTTCCAATCAATAACTGTTTGTCTTTGCTGTCCAACCAAGATAAAATTATCAGTTACGCTAGCTGTATTACAAAGTCACCCCCCCACTCAGCAAACGTAAATCAAGTTTATAGCTGATTTGCCATATTTGCGTACAACTGCACCCATGCACATGAAATATCACGTGAATCACGTGATTAATTTTGCACAGAAGTTGGTTCCAGAATATAGCTGTTTTGCCAACTTTAGTCCCTTCCCTTCTAGATCACGTGACAGCTTTTATAAGAAGCTGGGTCCAGATTATAGCTGTTTTGCCAACTCTGTCTCCTTCCCTTCTAGATCACGTGACAGCCTTTATAAGAAGCTGGTTCCAGATTATAGCTGTTTGCCAACTCTGTCTCCCTCCCCTTCTAAGTCACGTGACATCCTTTATAAGAAGCTGAGTCCAGATTATAGCTGTTTTGCCAACTCTGTCTCCCCTCCCTTCTAGGTCACGTGACAGCCTTAATAAGAAGCTGGTTCCAGATTATAGCTGTTTTGCCAATGTTTGCGTGTAATTTGTGTACACTACACACTAACGACACAGTACACATTTGAGAAAACAGAAAGATTCAGCCTTGGTAGAAGTGAGTACATTCCAATACAATTTCCAACAAGTGACAATTATTAATAACGATATTGGTATTAAAGTATTAATTAAGTAATAAGATTATACTGAATGATAACAGCTGTTTTGCCAACTCTGTCTCCCTCCCTTCTTGGTCACATGACAGCCTTAATAAGAAGCTGGGTCCAGATTATAGCTGTTTTGCCAATGTATGCATGTAAATTAACGTTGTTCTTTTGTATACTACACAGTAGGTACACACTTACACCTTTACACACTACACTTTTTCTGCTTATGCAGAAATACTCAACCTCGAGTTCATAAATTTGGTAGGTATGAATACAATTATTGTATACAACATTTAAATTGGATTTGTTTCGCCATTTGGCCCATATCTAACCCATTACGTTATACAGTAATCTATCAATCTCAAAGTAAACAAATAAGATGCCTGGTTAGATATAATTCAGATATTTCATCGGCCATTAATTAAAGAGATTTAAAAAGAATTTTAGATGTACAGTAATTGAAATATTATTACCTTATTGGCCTTTATTTAGCCGGCCTTTTTTTAACCGGCCCTTTTTATAATTGGCCCTATGGACAAAAATCGAGTCATTTTTGAACCATTTAACCGGCCCCTTGGACAAAAATTGTAGCAAGCAGTTGCCAAACCAAGAAATTTTCGCTCAAAAATAGCCACAAAACCAACTTCTACTAAGTAAATTGTATCAAAAACCCAAATCCTGGTCTAATATTATGATTTAGGTCATTTCTGTGTTATATAATGACTGTCAAATGAATTCGACAGTACTTATATAAGATGTAAGTAATAAAAGTTTCTTCTGGCCTAAATCAAATGGCCTTTAATCTTATCGGCCCCATTTTAACCGGCCATTTTTCAACTGGCCATTTTTTAACCGGCCCTTTGGACAAAAATCTCAAAGTCGTTTTTGTTCGTAAGGGCCGGCTAAATAAGGGTCAATACAGTAATGTAAGTATTTTAGGCAATAACAGTGACAACCCTTTCTTGTAGGATTCATGAGAAAGAAAATGTGAGGGAACTACTAGTGTTTTTGTAAATGTCTAGATAATAGTCGTAATTGATATCTACTAAAGAAAGTACTATTAGCTAAATTTTTCATTACAGAAAACATCATTGTGTCTTTCTCAGCACAATTTTTACGGATCTCGTTGCAAATTGCTTGAAAATCAGAACAGGTATCGTGTCAAACCCAAAGGTGCTATGCCCGAAAAGCATATCGGAAGATTTTATTCACAAACAAGAAATTCTCTTCAATTCAAATCAAAATTTAGGATGTCAGTGACATCCTTGATTTTGATTTGAGCATTCACTTCTGTATCTAAATTGCCTTCTGAGCATTCCAGATTCAAAATTGATTTTAAAGTTTAAAGACTTACTGTAATCATTCAGAAGAGTTGTTTTTGTAAGTTCATCTAGCACAGCACAGCAATCATAAATTTGGTTATAATTTTCAAAAGAAATAGTCATTTTTGAAGGTTTTACTTCTATTTCAACAGCCATAAGGCCAATGACAGGAATCGGAGAATATTTTTGAGTATTTTTTCTAAATTTGACCAGTATTTCGATAAGCTTGGCAATAACATTTTCAAAATCCTCGCAGGTCCCTGGTGGAAGACCAATTTATTTTTCAGCAGCAACAATTGATCTGATATAAAGTTATGGCGTTCAAATTATTAAAATTGCAAAAGTGTCACATATAACGAAACTTATGCCCGGAAACCTTTTTCAGGATACATTCACTAAATATTGGTCAAGTTGGTCGCAAAATAAGCTGTAGAAGTCATCAAAAATATCCTGAATTGAGCTTGGAATGAATACAGGAGGCTCTACCTCTTAGGATTTGTTTTATCATTCAAATTTTTGAAGTTTTAGTTCATCTATTTTCATTTTTAAACTACAAAATCAAACAAGATTGATTATCTTCTTCAGACCCCAGTTTAAACCCACAAGATAATGAGATAGGAAATTTTTATTTTTAATGTTTCACTGTGCACAGAGTTGGGTAAAAAATTTCATATGTGGCACTTTAATGCTAAACAATAAACTTTTATCGTTATTTATACCTAACAATATTCACAACGAGTAGTTACTGTATTTTTGGCAAAATTTTCCAATTCAAACCTAACCATCCAATTACAGTTTTTACCACCAACCACTATCCATTGCATGCCTCAATAAAAATCCCCGACAAATGCATAGTCATGGATTTAATGTACACAGTGCTAGTATGAAAATCCAAACAATTCCAATTTATTGGGTTTTGATATGATATCAGTACCTTTACTGATACACCTCTTCTTCATATAAACTCTTTATTCAATAATAAATATGCTTTATTACTTTATTACCTATATTTTATCATTCAGTATGATATTGTTACTTTATTAATACCAATATCGTTATTAATAATTGTCACTTGTTGGATATTGTATTGGGATGTACTCACTTCTACCTAGGCTGAATCTTTCTGTTTTCTCAAATGTGTACTGTGTCGGTACTGTAGTGTGTAGTGTACACAAATTACACGCAAACATTGGCAAAACAGCTATAATCTGGAACCAGCTTCTTATTAAGGCTGTCGCGTGACCTAGAAACGAGGGAGACAGAGTTGGCAAAACAGCTATAATCTGGAACCAGCTTCTTATAAAGGATGTCACGTGACCTAGAAGGGAGGGAGACAGAGTTGGCAAAACAGCTATAATCTGGACCCAGCTTCTTATAAAGGATGTCACGTGACTTAGAAGGGAGGGAGTCAGAGTTGGCAAAACAGCTATAATCTGGAACCAGCTTCTTATAAAGGATGTCACGTGACCTAGAAAGGAAGGAGACAGAGTTGGCAAAACAGCTTTAATCTGGACCCAGCTTCTTATAAAGGATGTCACGTGACTTAGAAGGGAGGGAGTCAGAGTTGGCAAAACAGCTATAATCTGGAACCAGCTTCCCGTTAATGATCATCACGTGGTATGGCTGCACCCCTGTCACGTGATGGCAAAACAGCTGTCACGTGATGGCAAAACAGCTAAATTCTGGACCTAGCTTCTTCCCATTCTGGCAAATCAGTTACGAAAATGGCATTTAGAATAACGTTTGCTGAGTGGGGGGGTGACTTTACAATAAGAGGAGTATATCGATTGCCTGACACTAAACAATACCTGTGCTCAAGGAATTGAAGTTTGGGGGGTCCACCGGCCAACGGCCAATTGGCCGAAATTGAACAATTTTTAGACGGTTGGCCGGTTGGCCGTTTTTTATTTTTGATATTTACACTCTTTAGGGGGGTCCAATCAAAAAACTCCCAGAGAGAAAGTTGTTTGTAATAGTTCTAAGAACACATCTGAGTACATTTCAAGACACTAATATCGAAAAAAATGTGATATTAAAGATAATTTAGCTAATTTTCGTACAGTCTAGTACTTTTAGCAACTCATGGACCAGGATCATCCTACTGTTAACATCTAAATAGGTTCACCAAGAGGTATTGAATATGTTCCAGTGGCCGGGAAAGTACTTGAGTGCTTGAAAAAAAATCTCCTTGCATGAGGGCTCCTTAATTCTGATGAAAGGGATTGCCAATTAATAAGACTGCGGCACAGAGTCCTGACATTGGACTATTGGAGCTTAAGTTGGCTTCCTAGAATTCTGTCAACCTCAAGGCCCTGCAACCAGTTTCAACCACTAATATCACCTTTCCACAACTTATATTACCTCCTTCAAAACCAGTGCTCCCTTCAGCTTCACCTCCTGACTTCATTCTTCCACCGTCCTTCTTTCCAGTACAGCCCTCTTTGCCCCAATTTAGCCCTGAAAGTGCCCCTGCCCATCTAGTCGCCCTGACTCAGTGCCTCACACTATAGTACCATGGATTCCTCAGCCCTGTCCCGCCTTAGTACCTTGGCCTCCTCCTCAACTCCTCATGATCAGCCACTGGTCCTCAACTTCGTTCTGAGTCCTCTACCCAGTCTCCTCCTCAGTATTTTCATCCTGTCTTGCAGCTCCTGGCCCTTGCCAATGGATTCCTTGTCCATCCCATTCGAGTATTGCAGAAACCACCAAATCCCCCTCCTGCTGCACACAGATCTATCCCTCTACCTGGGTGCAAACGTAGGTGCCTAGACGAATCGCTTAGCCTGCACATCCTGGATATGATGGTGCATCTGGTCCCCAAGCTACAACAGATCCCTATCTTTACCAGATAGTTCCTCTATCTCTCTATCATAGGCACCTCATCATTGTATCATTGGACACCTTATGGTTAATTACAGTCTCACTGTTACTGTACACATCTGCAAAGGGGGAATTCACCCTGACCAGGTGGCCAGGTGCTTCCTCTGCTCAGCGCACCATAAAACCGGTTAAGGGACATTTAACCCCCCAACATTACATCACCTACTTCAGTACAGCAAATCTGTAGAGGGAAGCAGGGGATCAAACATCACAGTTCGAGGATTGCAGCGACAGGTAACCCCCCCCCGCATTGCATTCCTCGATGAATCAACACAGATCAAACGCAATAATCCGCAGCTTATTCAAGGTCTTTAAGAGGGATGAACCTCTCCTGAACCAAGATGTTCCGTGCCTACAGAGGAGACGTGATCAAGCCATCTGCCCTGGAAACAAGGAGGAACGAGAGGATCCAGATCCTCAATCGGAACTACTCCAGACCTACTGCTGACAGCTTCCTGACTATGACTACATGTCTTATAGATCAAGTGTTGGGGGTGTTTTGTCGGAGGGTCAAATGAATTGCATGCCACACTACAAAAAGGCCTGAGCCAATCCTAGGAATCATTGCAAACTATAAGGCCTTAGTACTTGGACTGCATAAACTATTTAGGACTGCTAGGCAAGCTGGCAAGGGCTCGTGAATGTCATCTCTAGGTCATATACATGCAGGGAGACAGTCAATAGAATCATAATTTGTTTCATACATGACTTGATGACTATACTGCAATGGATTTTTTAGACTATAAGGGAAGAACCTTACAGGTGGGATGGTCTACACTTGAACTTCTCAAGGGTTAATCTACATATCCTAGACCATTAACAAGTTAACAACTTTCAAAAGTTGATTTCGGCAACATAAAACAGCATTATATAAACATATGGAGCTTGGGCCTTCTTCAAGCACAAGGGCAAATTTCAACTGTTTCAACGACCTTGATTGACATATTTGACACCCCCCACAAATCAAATTAGCAGGAAAATGCCAGTTATAGAAATCGTAACAACTTTTTCTCTCACAACTTTCAACTATAATGCTTCTGGACGAAACCAGGGATGAAAAAGGAAAAAAACGGCCAACCGGCCAACGGCCAATTGGCCGAAACACCAAATTTTTAAGACGGTTGGCCGTTGGCCGGTGGACCCCCCCCCCCCAAGTTTAATACCATATGCTCCTCATCAAATGATGAGAAATAGTACATGCGCGCTAATTAGTCAACCATGCAGCTAATTAACTGATTTACCTCATTGAGTTTCTTTTCAAAGTCCTCCAGCGAGCACATCATCGCCCTGAAATCAAGCAATATAAGAATATACATGAAACATTGAAACAATGTACATTGTACACCTCACTTCAAGCAACATAAGAATATACATGATACAATGTACAATATACATGATACAATGTACAATATACATGATACAATGTACAATATACATGATACAATGTACAGTGTTCAGCTTACTGTGGACAATACAATCTAAATCTAGGCTGTATAATCACATTCGTCGCAATAGCAATGACATACATTACTCAATAAATATGAAGCTTATAACCATTTCGCATGGTATATGAGTTGTACACGGTATAAATTACACTTTGTGTATGACATAGTATGTACAATGCCGTTGGCATACATTGTACATTGTGTAAACTACGCATTGTGTCATGTGTGATGCCTCATTATGCTTTATTGGGGGTTCTAATAACGTAATAACCTGTAGAACACAAGACTACACCTAAATGTACTCAAGGCAGTCCACACAACCACGCAGCACTGAAACACAATCCATAGTTTCATGGATTTACAGGCATCAGTATGGTGAGGTTTTCACCCAAGTTTGAGAAGGTATTCTCGGTAACCACCCTGAAAGTCTGAACGCAGTGTCTCCTTTTCTGGAAGCATAAAGCTGGGAGTATGCCCAGTGGAATAATATGGGGAATTTAGGAATTAAATTCCCAGTCAAATTTCCAAATAAGAAATCGAAAAAAAGCTTAAATTCCTTCGAAATAAGCTTTTCTGGACACATTCTGTAATTGATGAACTCAAAATCATGAAATTCATAGAGCTGAATACCATAATCGACCTTTCCGGGTGCATAATCCGAATCCAGCAGCTGCATTCCCACCGCATTCCCAAACCAGCCATCACATTCCCAAAAGCCCAAACCAGCCACCGCATTCCCAAACCAGCCACCGCATTCCTAAACCAGCCGCGGTATTTCCTTGTGTTTGACTTTGGTCAAACTTTTTTAGTGAAAACTATCTAAATAGCCATCATAAACATTTTAAAATAATTACCATATTGAATGAAAAACATTGTTGCAAGTTTCTATTGTTTCTCTAGCTAGCAATCAAAATTATTTTTTTTAAATTTCGGTCATTTTAGTGAAAACATGTCAAAACCAGCTGGTCTTTACCCCAAGCTGAAAAAGCCTCTTTTTACTCTAAGTTACAGATTCCCAGCCACTTTTTAAAATTATTCCAATGGGGGAGTATGAACACTCAGAACAGTGTATAAAGGGAGAATAAAGCTGGCAGATTGTTCTGGAATATTGAGCTTTATATTGAGCTGGAACTCCGCATTGTAAGTGCACAAAGTAACACATGTTTGCAAACTCTGCAGGGTATACAATACCTTGTATACCTCTGTATGGTATTCAGTGTGAGAAAACTTATAAAAAGGAAACTCGTGTAAGGAAATTATTGAAAAGGTGGCAACATTCACTAGAGTTGATTTGAAAGACTGCGTTTTCTTCAGAGTGTTTGTGTCAATGGGAATAGGGAATCTGGAACATGGGAATTGGGAATAGGGATTAGGGAACATAACATGGAACATGGGAATAGGGAATCTGGAACATGAGAATAGGGAATCTGGAACATGGGAATAGGGAATCTGGAACATGGGAATAGGGAATCTGGAGCATGGGAATAGGGAATCTGGAACATGAGAATAGGGAATAGGGATTAGGGAACATAACATGGAACATGGGAATAGGGAATCTGGAACATGAGAATAGGGAACATTACATGGAACATGGGATGAAGATGACTTACAGTAAGCTCACAGTGCACTAGTTTACTTAGCTCTATGCAATGTACACTGTATAATGTACACTGCATAATGTACACTGTATAATGTACACTGTATAATGTACATTACATAGTGTACATATTACATAGTGTACATATTACATGAACACATCCAGTGTAGTCATGTAACACATACTAGAGACACAATATTACACATTGCTACACATTTCACACAATATTACACATTAGAGACGCACACACCTCGCACATATAAGGGATGTGTGTTGACAAGAATGTACTCTCGCAGACTACTGTCATATGGTGTGTGTGTGTGTGTGTAAGGGGGAGTGGTATTCAGGAAATAATGTAACTCTGCATCTCCTGACAGTGAGTGGTATTCAGTCAGTGGAATGTGTGCTGGAATGAGGTCATGGACAGATTGTGCGTTGCAGTGAAGTCATGGACAGAATGTGCGCTGCAGTGAAGTCATGGACAGAATGTACGCTGGAATGAGGTCATGGACAGAATGTACGTTGAAATGAAGTCATGGACAGAATGTGTGCTGGAATGAGGTCATGGACAGAATGTGCGTTGCAGGGAAGTCATGGACAGAATGTGCGCTGCAGTGAAGTCATGGACAGAATGTACGCTGGAATGAGGTCATGGACAGAATGTACGTTGAAATGAAGTCATGGACAGAATGTGTGCTGGAATGAGGTCATGGACAGAATGTGTGCTGGAATGAGGTCATGGACAGAATGTGTGCTGGAATGAGGTCATGGACAGAATGTGTGCTGGAATGAGGTCATGGACAGAATGTGTGCTGGAATGAGGTCATGGACAGAATGTGCGCTGGAATGAGGTCATGGACAGAATTTGCGCTGGAATGAGGTCATGGACAGAATGTACGTTGAAATGAAGTCATGGACAGAATGTACGCTGGAATGAGGTCATGGACAGAATGTGTGCTGGAATGAGGTCATGGACAGAATGTGTGCTGGAATGAGGTCATGGACAGAATGTGTGCTGGAATTAGGTCATGGACAGAATGTGTGCTGGAATGAGGTCATGGACAGAATGTGCGTTGCAGGGAAGTCATGGACAGAATGTGCGTTGCAGTGAAGTCATGGACAGAATGTACGTTGCAGTGAGGTCATGGACAGAATGTACGCTGGAATGAAGTCATGGACAGAATGTGTGCTGGAATGAGGTCATGGACAGAATGTGTGCTGGAATGAGGTCATGGACAGAATGTGTGCTGGAATGAGGTCATGGACAGAATGTGCGTTGCAGTGAGGTCATGGACAGAATGTGCGTTGCAGGAAAGTCATGGACAGAATGTGCGTTGCAGTGAAGTCATGGACAGAATGTGCGTTGCAGTGAAGTCATGGACAGAATATGCGTTGCAGTGAAGTCATGGACAGAATGTGCGTTGCAGTGAAGTCATGGACAGAATTTACGCTGGAATGAGGTCATGGACAGAATGTGCGTTGCAGGAAAGTCATGGACAGAATGTGCGTTGCAGTGAGGTCATGGACAGAATGTGCGTTGCAGGAAAGTCATGGACAGAATGTGCGTTGCAGTGAAGTCATGGACAGAATGTGCGTTGCAGTGAAGTCATGGACAGAATGTACGCTGGAATGAAGTCATGGACAGAATGTGTGCTGGAATGAGGTCATGGACAGAATGTGTGCTGGAATGAGGTCATGGACAGAATGTGTGCTGGAATGAGGTCATGGACAGAATGTGCGTTGCAGTGAGGTCATGGACAGAATGTGCGTTGCAGGAAAGTCATGGACAGAATGTGTGCTGGAATGAGGTCATGGACAGAATGTGCGTTGCAGTGAAGTCATGGACAGAATGTGCGCTGGAATGAGGTCATGGACAGAATGTGCGTTGCAGTGAAGTCATGGACAGAATGTGCGTTGCAGTGAAGTCATGGACAGAATATGCGTTGCAGTGAAGTCATGGACAGAATGTGCGTTGCAGTGAAGTCATGGACAGAATTTACGCTGGAATGAGGTCATGGACAGAATGTGCGTTGCAGGAAAGTCATGGACAGAATGTGCGTTGCAGTGAAGTCATGGACAGAATGTGCGTTGCAGTGAAGTCATGGACAGAATGTGCGTTGCAGTGAAGTCATGGACAGAATGTGCGTTGCAGTGAGGTCATGGACAGAATGTGTGCTGGAATGAGGTCATGGACAGAATGTGCGTTGCAGTGAGGTCATGGACAGAATGTGCGTTGCAGGAAAGTCATGGACAGAATGTGCGTTGCAGGGAAGTCATGGACAGAATGTGCGTTGCAGTGAAGTCATGGACAGAATGTGCGTTGCAGTGAAGTCATGGGAGATGTGATCACTGCCCAACGATAAAAAATAGTCAAAATAATCCACATTATTCTTAAAATTACTAATTGTGTGTTTCAAAAGACAAAATCTCTGACTGAAAATATCTGGAAAGGTAGTGAAGATGGTTGCATCATCAGTATTCAGTAAGGTAGCTACCCAAGTGCTACAAAGATTATGCGAGCTAGAATATAAATAGCAGCAACATTGCGTAGCACTGGGGCGAGGGAGGGGCCATCACATTTACTTTTAGTTTTTACAGAGGATGGAGAATGTGCACCGCTTTGTTATTTTGTGATGTTATTTCACTGCTCAGGTGCTAAAGTACTGAACAGTTAACACAGAATGGTGCAGGATTCCTAAAGTGGGCCTTTTAACAGAAACAAAGACATCCAATACTAGCCTCAGACCTGACTCATGGCTGCAACTTCCCAGCTCTTAACTAAGTAACTAACCATGAAACACAGGTCACTGACCCGTGTCGTTGGTAAAGTGTCAGGGTAATCCAAATTAAACAGTTAATCAATAAGAATGAGGAGAAGCTGCAGGGGACATTTGATTCTAATTGTGTGTATAATGACATGTATTGTAATAGAATATCAACTTGTAATACACCTCTATTCGAATGCATGTCTACGACCTGTTAATGAGGTAATTAGTTAATGAGGTAATGATTTACACACACAACTCTCTCTGTACCGCAATGTTTTTATTAGAAGAGTCACGAGTTAGCCATTATGCTAAAACAGGTATGTTAACAGTAGATACATTGCGTATATGGCGACTTCGTGGTGTTGCCATGGTTACATGTTAACCACTGCTAATACACCTTGTATAGCGAACTAAGTGTACGAATAAACAGGAAATGTAAAACTACGTCATCCCAACACGTGCATCATCATTAAACATACTATCTACACGACTATTTGTCTACACGACTACACAGTAGACGACTACACAGTAGACGACTACACAGTAGACGACTACACCGTACACGACTACACAGTACACGACTACACAGTACACGACTACACAGTACACGACTACACAGTACACGACTACACGACTACACAGTACACGACTACACAGTACACGACTACACAGTACACGACTACACAGTACATGACTACACAGTACACGACTACACAGTACACGACTACACAGTACACGAATATACAGTACACGACTACACAGTACACGACTACACGACTACACAGTACACGACTACACAGTACACGACTACACAGTACACGACTACACAGTACACGACTACACAGTACACGACTACACAGTTCACGACTACATAGTACACGACTACACGACTACACAGTACACGACTACACGAGTACACGACTACACAGTACACGACTACATGACTACACAGTACACAGTACACAGTACACGACTACACAGTACACGACTACACAGTACACGACTACACGACTACACAGTACACGACTACACAGTACACGACTACACGACTACACAGTACACGACTACACAGTACACGACTACACGACTACACAGTACACGACTACATGACTACACAGTACACAGTACACAGTACACGACTACACAGTACACGACTACACAGTACACGACTACACAGTACACGACTACACAGTACACGACTACACGACTACACAGTACACGACTACATGACTACACAGTACACGACTACACAGTACACGACTACACAATACACGACTACACAGTACACGACTACACAGTACACGACTATACAGTACACGACTACACAGTACACGACTACACAGTACACGACTACACGACTACACAGTACACGACTACACAGTACACGACTACACAGTAAACGACTACACAGTACACGACTACACAGTACACGACTACACGACTACACAGTACACGACTACACAGTACACGACTACACAGTACACGACTACACAGTACACGACTACACAGTACACGACTATACAGTACACGACTACACAGTACACGACTACACAGTACACGACTACATGACTACACAGTACACGACTACACAGTACACGACTACACAGTACACGACTACACAGTACACGACTACACAGTACACGACTACACAGTACACGACTACACAGTACACGACTACACAGTACACGACTACACAGTACACGACTACACAGTACACGACTACATGACTACTTAACCACTCACCTGTTGCCTCGCTCCAAGTTGTCGTTGTTGTGTTCCAGCTCTCGGATGTACTTCTGAAGGTCGGTTATCTTGCTGGAGTATTCCGACACTTCGTCTTGGAGGGAAGTGACTGTGAAACTGAACTCATTCGTGGTCGCTTGTAAGCGGTCCTGAGTGTGTATGTATATATGCATCATGTACAATATGTACAATATGTATAATTCATACAGGTGAAAGTTATTATGGATACAATACAGGTACATTGTAAGTTGTAGAATTTCCAGTATTCCCTGATATTTATCCTGAATCTTACAGTCTTCAGTGTGTGAGTGTTTGTGTGTTTATTTGTGTGTGTTTGTGTGTACCGAGAGCAATACGCCGTTACAACGGATATAATAGTGCACTGTAAGTATTGTAAAAATAGCTTCGTGTAAACGCAAAACGTGGTGACAGAGTGACCTTACACTGCTACAATAAAATAATGCAAAGATAACATCACTCTATAATAGCAATACATGGAAACCCTTGTACTTTGTACCTTGAATACTACAACATTAGACAAGATATGGAAAACCCTTGTACTCTTGTACCTTTAAAATACAACATTACACAATACATGGAAACCTTGTACTCTTGTACCTTTAAAATACAACATTAGACAGTACATGGAAACCCTTGTACTTTGTACCTTTAAAATACAACATTAGACAATACATGGAAACCTCTTGTACTCATGTTCTTTTGTAGAAGATGAGCAGCATAAGATGGCGTAACCCTAATGCCCTACTCTTGAATACTATAAAGCTATAAGATGGTGTGGCCCTAATGCCCTAGACTCGTATCTCTCTCTCGTAATTAAACTGCCCCAGTGTAGAGCTATACAGATACTGTGAGTCTGTTAGATCTATTAAACTCATTGGTTATTCCAGCACTAGGTAGTAAGGTAGTAGTAGGTATATAACACACATCCCCAGTCTACATTAGATCCACATCACATGGTAGGTAGTGTGTTTGAGAATGTAAATCAGAAAGGTTCTGGCAATCACAGACACGTAGACTGACGATGGTAGAAAGGCTGCCTGGTTGAGACTAGTGATTTTAACAAGCTTCTGATGATAACATTCTCGTATCGGTTAAAGGTATAAACTACAGGCTCTAAAGACACTAGTATTCTGTGTGAATGTGATTAGTGAGCACCATATCCCTCACTATATAGTAGAGATATAGTAGAGATCACAGTCTAGTAGAGATCACAGTCTATCATTACGCTGAATGCTATTGCATTAAAAGTGTGCAGATAAACACAGAGCAGTAACCTACGCCATAGCTACGCCATTTGCCAAGTGACAGAAGTTTACATTTCCATACTTATCAGTTCAGTAGGTCACAACTGCATGAACGTTCATAAGGGCTATTTTTCATATTATAGTTTGCATTGCCTGATCCGCAAGCAGACCACAAACTAAAATATCCATTAATCACTATAAATAAATTGTATTTGTGACTTCTCTGAGAAAACTGAAGTGAGTGATCTAAAGCAAAAATTTGTAATTTCTTTGGACAACATGGTTGCATGATGGGAGGAATTGGCATGAATGATTTATCATCTGATAATCATGTATTTTATTAATAAGCAGCTTCATGTTTGCCAGTGTGAGTGAAGATGACCAATGAGATAATGACAGAGTCACTGCATGTCACTGTGTTCCATTGCTTGCTGAAGAGATACACAGCATAATCAGGGCAGTGAGCTGCCAAGTGACTCTCTGTAGTACTATTACACTGTTTCAAATGTCAAGGAGTCTTAACCGGTGCTGGGATATCACATGACATTATAGTGGACAAGCAAAAATTGGTAGATGAACGCAGTACCAAATTCAAACTAAGTAAGTGAATAGATTTTTGACAGAAATCTAACCTTAAGTTTCTCATTTTCCAGTTCCATACTCTGTTTTACTTTTGACATGTCACTAATTTTTGTTGAGTTGTGATCTAAGCAATTTCTGTTTTAGAAAC